>JADKLZ010000104.1:6612062-6638185 GCA_021533235.1 Biomphalaria straminea
GTAAGCATCACTAATGTATAAATGGTAAATAAAAGGAAAAAAACAACAACATATTGCTAAGAAATGAAAGCAATAATTTATTATAAAAATAAATGTACATCAATAATAAAAAGAGCTAACTCATCAATTGAAAGAAATATAACATGATCAATTACAAGTCACAGTTGTGTTATAATAACTTTTATGTGTTAGTATGTTTTAACAATTTCCTTTGATCAAGCTGAATGGTGGGATGTGTGTTTGGGAGGCCAAAACTGCTTGGCTACCCAACAAGGGGGCTCGAGTTTGAATCCCGAGTTGTGTTTGCTGAGTGCCTAAAGGCAGCATGAAGACCTCCCAGATATCCCTTCCCCTCTACTGGTCCACAAAAGAGATTGGACTGTGCATGCTTGAAGTATAAAGATGTGCTGTATACAAGTATTTAAAAAAAATAGTAACTTGCCTAACTACAAACAGTTCCTTTTATTTTAACATTTTCTGTAGTTTTCAATTAGCTTTTAAAAATAGGGCAGGAATTTTGTGTGTTACTCTAAAAAAAATGAAAATTCCATCACATTTGTGTGTCTTTGAAATAAATTACCATCTCCATAGCAATTGAGGTTTTACAGGGTGGGGTCGCTAGCCCCATGCCAAACTTTCCTCCTTTCTTACCCAGGCTTGGGAAAAAATATGGGAGGTAAAAAATGCAAAATAAGTTTGGAACTTGATAAGAAAGATAACAAATATATTGTGCACATTGCACTAAACATAATTTGATTAGAAATAACTATCAGCTCAAGAAACCTACTAACCAACTCATTTAATGCACTGGAATATTTTAAGTCATGAGGTGGGAATTAAATGAAGATTTTCCAAACACAATCTTGACACTGTTCCACACAGAATGTCAAATAGAATTGAGTAGTCCTCTTGTGGAGGTGGCAATCTCATAATAGGACTATAAAGGGATTGTAATGCATTGTCAGCAGTACATGGTGCAACTTAAACTCAGAATGGTCCTGATCCTTGAGGAACCTGTCTGCTGATAGAGATCCTTATTAGTGCTTATTGGGTTCCTGAGATGAGAAGCAACAAGGAAAGCTTTAACATGGTCCCTGTAAAGGTTATAATCGCTTATATTATTTTTTTTTAAGTTACATCTTAATTCAGGTTTTGCAGAGAAGCACTACAAGCTCTTTCAACAATCAGTAAAAACCACAAGCGCCTATTTCGTACATAAATATAGTACAAACAATTCATTCATAGTTTTCTGCTAAAGCTCATAGTTTAATACCAGTGACATCAGCAACATTTAAATTCTTATTTATTTTATACACTGCAAAATTTGTAATAGCAGCAAAATGAACATGAAATATGTTATAAAGTATAGCTAAATAGTTAATTTTTAAATATTTTTTTAAAAATTGTTACATGTCATTAAAATAAGGAACCATAAATGAACCATTGAAACAAATTTGTAGCAACAACAATATCACAAAGTGAATTAAAAGGAGAACAAAAAATACTCAACAAAGTTTATTCTTATCACATTTGTTTTCCTTGACTATGGCCTTTCTTTTGTGCCATTTATTCTGCCCTTTTCTCTACGTTAGTGATTGGCAAATTGGGATATATATAGCTCTTGCACATCAGTGGTATCCTGCTCAGATATTTTGTCTCATAAAGTTTTGAGGTCACTATTGTTTTTAACAGCTAGTCATGGAAATGAGACATTCCAGAGAAGAAAGAGATGCAGGCTTTAGGATTGGAAGGATGCTCGGATGAGTTCGTATCTGTCTAAATCTTCTTGTGACACAGATGGAACCAGCGATTCCAAAGCACTCTTAAAATCTGTTTTATCTACTTCAATTTGACTTTGATCTGTATCTTCTCCTGTGAACATAGTTGATGTTACATTAAACAAAACCAGACAAATCTACAGCAGCAATTATAAAAAAAAACAACACAAGCATCAATATGGAATCATGGAACCAAATATAAAGTATCTGTCAGGGGGAGGTCTGGCGTGAATGAATGTTACTTTGATATTTTGGTATGATAGTGATATCCCCTTGTTTAAGTACTACCAGGTTAAACAGTTTTGAACGTGTTATGAACTGAATGATTTAGTCTTCGTTGAATGTGCGAGAGAGTGTGTTAAGTTAGTGAGGTCTTGTTCCCAGTCCAGGAAGGTTGCATAGTAGCTTCCTGGACTGGTGTTTATATATGTATATTTCATGAAATTGATGGACTGGTGTATTAAATATTTATTGAAGTTGATGTCATTATTTTTGCTCTATTGGATATTATTAAAGTATCATTGTTATTTCATGGAATTTATTAATAATAAATTATTGTAATTGAGTAATCAAGCAATCCCCTGGCGAGCCTAAAGAGCCAAGTCAAGCCAAGCATAGAAATGAACCCTGATAGTGTCTAATAAAGAAATATTGTTACCTTTTTCCACAAGATGAATCTTTCTTCTTAAAGCATTGAGCATTGCCTCCGCACACAAGGCGTACAAATCAGCTCCTGTCAAATTTCGAGGACACTGCTTTGCAACATCTTCTAAACTTAGATCAGGAGAAAGGGTAAACCTAAAGTAGAAACAGATTAAAGAAAATAAAAATTCAACAGAATACACTACGGCACTGTTAGATTTCAGTACTATAATTTCTGTGAATTAATGTATAAAAATATTCCACAGAAATTAAAGATTTTAAATAAACTTTCACAGCACTAAGTTTGGTCTTTCACACTCGATCAGTCAGAGTACATTTCTTTTGGTAGTATTTGTATTAAAATATAAGGCATAAACTTGGATATTTTTTTTTATGTCCTCTGTGATTTTTTTTTTCTGAAAAAAATTCTCACGGCACTGTCAGCAAGTAAAAATGTGCAATTCTGTTTCATGTAGATTTCTGATTTGTAATCTAATCAGTCCTGTTAAATTATTAGCATTTTAAATATAAATGGTCATTTGGTATGTGCTTAGTACTGTCAATACAACAGTCCTTATTTCAAACTATGCCAGCTTCCATTCCCTGCTGTCTTTTAGGAGGTTTGGACAAAATTGGAAAGTTGAAATCTTATGAAACAAAAAAAAAAAATTTATTGTATTTTATTAAGGCGTCTGAATTCCAAGATTTTAGGATTAAACAAAAAAAAAAAGAAAACAAATGAAGGAGAGTAGCATAGGAACCACATTCCAAAAAAAAAAAAAAGGTTTATGCACAGCCGAGCCTTTAAATAAAAATTATGAAGTGATTGGTACCCTTAGCAACTTTAAATCTCCTCACATTTTAAAATCCAAATTTAACTAATTTCATTATTATTTCATTATTATTTTCAATCAAAAGTAATGATTATTATTTTAAAATTTGTTGACATTTTAATATGATTTGAAGTTAAGTATATTTAGTTTTATATCTCAATTTACAAAAAAAAAAGTTATGAATTAATTAAAAATAATGTACACACATATTCAAAAAAAGGTACCAAAACAAATTATTTTTTTTTTACACAAAAATTATTGACAAAAAAAAAATAAATAAAAGCGAAATAACTTTTTATCAAGACTCTAGTCACTTGATTTTAAATTTTTCATCTTTTGAAAGGTAACACTGCTTTTAGAGAATATTCATCAATCTATTAGCTTAAGTCTTTGACTTTCAAGGGCTAAAATGTTTAGTTCGTAATTTCTTCCTAGCCCGAGCCTCACAAAGGATGATGGGGGATAGCAATGGGAGGGGTTCAAACCCAGGACGGTTAAGATCAACGAATAACAGTCCAGACAAACACCACATGACCAGGCAGCTATCCACTTCAGTATCATTTCAAAGGCTATGATATAAAACTAATCAAAGTCAGAACTAATACATATTATACTTTTTAAAAATATGACATGAACATTTAAAACTAACAAAATAAGATGAGTTTGTACTTGTTATTATGGGATTTAAAATATGAAAAAAAAAAGACATTATTATTTACTTTTTGGTTAACGCCTCTAATATCTTCAAGTGGGCCTGCCAGTCAGAGCTGGTGCCCAAGTATAAAAGTTTGTCAAATCTGCCAGGTCTGAGCAATGCTGGGTCAAGCAGGTCAGGTCTGTTCGTTGCTCCAATAACAAAAACATCAAAAGACTCGTGAAGTCCGTCCAACTCTGCTAACAGTTGAGAAACTACTCTATAGAAAACAAGTGTAAGTGTATATTGAAACTTCATCAACAGTATTCTAAAGTCAACTAAAACTAAAAGCATAAACAACAGTAATGTTATTCATGACAAACCAATGGCTCTATATATGAACCCCAATAATATATAAAATAATTTTAAGGTTTGTCACAAATGAAGAATTTATTAGCAAAAGCACAATTGATCCGATTGTACTGTGGAGATTCAAAATTAAAGTACCAGAATTAATCTATATATACACGCCCACTCTCTAACACTCGATGAAAAAGTCATGGAAAGATAACTACTTTATTTTTGCAAGTCAGACGAGAGTTACTTTTGCGGCGACAGAAAGTGCGGCTCAGAAAAAAAAAAAGGGGGGGAGGGAGAACAAGTAATCTTCTCTAAATATATAACTAGACAGATATTACCCGCTGCCCGCATGTCTTAACTTGCGTATTGCTGATGTAGTCAGTGATATATAGTGCATTAGAAACAATTAAACCATGATGTAGTGTGCCGAATAGGAAAGAAAATAATATTGTAGTAAGTAAAGCGAATGCGTGAATTCACGGCTAAAAAAATATGAATGAAGCTAAAAATAGCCCATTGACCTTAATTTACGCAATATTAGGATAATAGTTGCAATCATGTAAAAATGCTTAAGAAAACAAATTTCAATGTTAATTTGGTTAAAATATGAAATGAATGGACTATAATTAGTATGTTTACGTGTTAAAGCTTAAAACTATCTTTGCGAAGAGAAGTTATATCATCTTAGACTTGGGTACTGGAATGACATGGGAGCAGATGAAGAAAGCTGCTCAGAACCGAGTTCGGTGGAGAGGTGTGGTTGCGGCCCTATGCTCCCCTGGGAGTACACAGGATTAAGTCAAGTAAGTCAAGACTTGAATTACAGTTTTAGACCTAGAATGCCTAGATCTAGGAATAGAGAAATGTGTAACCTTTCGGTAATGTGTAATGAATGTATGTTCAACAGGATAATTATATTCGCAGATACAAAGAATGAATTTATTTAAAAATCCTTTTGAAACACAAATTCGAAGCTTAATTTTGTTAAATAATAAAATCATTAGACTATATTCTATATTTTCATGCGTCAAAGTAAAAATTTATAAATGCAAAGTGTATTTCTTAAAATTAGATCTAGATCTAAATCCTTTCGATCTTTTCTCATGTCAACAAAGCCTAGATCCATAAAATAATACAGCTGTAATAGAGTTGGTCAACTTTATTTTTTTTCAGGGTTTTACGTTTGTTTTAGGGCTACAATACATACACTACGGTCTAAGTTGGTACCCAAGGAACATCTCTGCCAAGTTTAATCAAGATTGGTCAAGCTGTTTTGATTTCTATTCGATACATACATACATACATATGCCAAACATTCAACTTTATAGTATAGATTCTCTACATCACCCAACCAACTACCCCATTTGGACAACTGTGTCTTTCAGGAAATTTTCCCCCGTCACTAAATAGCGGCACATGGTACGCCATGGGTCAGCTCGTTATAAATAAACAACAACCGGGTAGGTCTAAACCATAATTTATAAATACCAAAGCTAAATAAATGAAATACTCAGACACAAAGATAGCATGCATTTTTTAGTTCAAATGCATAGAAAAATAGATATAAGAACCATTGCATGTTATGAGCTGCCTGAAATGGCCAATAAAACTTATGATTTAGTACAATTTAAAGGGATCATTAAAATAACAATTGGACTGGTGTAGAATATAATACTTTGTTTTAAAACTAATCACACTAGGACTGACCTGTCCATTACTCCACCAGAATCACCGCTCCTCCCCCTGTTTGGTGCCAGAGAGTCCAGCTCATCAAAAAATATAATACAAGGGGAAGCACTCCGAGCACGTTTAAATACTAAAATAAAAAGAATGAGAAAAAAATGACATAATTATTGCCAAAGTACAATCCTACAATGATGACAAATATTTATATCCATAGAAATTTTAGTGAAGAAATATCACTAGCCAACAAAAACTTAACTCTTTGACCTCGCAACGACGCTCCCATCGTTGATTCTAACCAGATATAAATATATCAATTCCGCCCAAACGTGCAAAATAATTACGGTGTCAAAGAGTTAATACTATTAACTACTGATTGGTAGTAATTGGTAGTAAATGGGATCAAACTGTGTGCATAGGTCTAGGACGAGGATGATAAACCTAGAGAACACAACAGGCAGTAGGTTCTCATCCAGCATGTTATTGGAGACTAAAGTCATGAATCTTTTTTGGGGGAGGAAGGAATGTGCATCTATTAACTTTGGACCTTTCAAAGTGGAGCTCTGCAATTAGCTACAAAAAGTAAATTAAAATTATGATAAGGAAAAATATGATACTATATCCCAATAGCTCTTATTGTGATAAAATGGGGTATTTATGGTATAATAATAATTTAGTATAATGCTAAAGGAAGTTACTATACAGTTTTCCAACTTTCATAAAAGAAAAGATCTTGTTTAATGAGAATAATGAAATCAAACGGAATTTTACAATTTTTTATAATTAAATTGATTAATATATATTTTTTTAAAAAGAACTGTATTTTATAATTACAACCTTTCACTTGGAGTTAATCAAAAATAGTAGCTATTAGGATAAATTCACATGAGGATTCTTTGGAAGTGGATGAAAAGAAATTATCATATATATATTTATATATCCTATAAGGTATAGTTATAGGCCTGTATATATATACAACAATCAGAGACTAAATGCCCTAAATGCCTGCTCTGAAGACGATCTACAGAGCATCCTCAGTGACTTCTCAAGAGCATGCTCAGACTTTGGCCTTACCATTAACACAAATAACACTGAAGTCTTATATTTACCTGCTCCTGGGAAAGCCTACTCGGATCCAAGCATCACTATAAATGGACATGATATAAATGCAGTGGACAAATTCACATATCTTGGCAGCACACTCTCCAGAAATGGAAATATTGATAATGAAATCAACCTTCGCATCGCCAAGGCCAGTGCATCATATGGCAGACTATCAAACAATGTTTGGAACAGACGTGGTATCACCACAAACACAAAGCTTGGGGATTTCAACATTGACCCAGGCACCTGGGAGACAGAGGTACATGACAGAGTATCATGGCGTCGCGCTGTGAGATCCGGCGCGCAGGTTGCTGAGGAAATAAGAACAACGCTGGCGAAAGAAAAACGCCAGAGAAGGAAAGCAAGGCAAACGACACTAGCTCCAGCTGGAATTACCTGCCCAGAGTTTGGCCGAACATTCCGGGCTCGCATAGGTCTCACCAGCCACATGAGGAGGCACAAAACTCCAGTGCAAAGCCCTCAGCCCCCTGGATGACAAAGTGGGCATCATTGAACCACGATGGACAAACTATATATATATATATATATATATATAAGCATTATCCATAGGTGGCTGACAGATTTATGATAATATCCAATTTCAACAAAGCAAAAAAATTAATATTTCAAATTCAATAAGAAGATTTAAACTATAAAATTAGAAATTTAAAAACAAAACAAAAAAAAAGCATCCTTACTTTCTCTGACATTTTCTTCACTTTGACCAACATACATATTAATGAGTTCTGGCCCCTTCACACTGATATAAAGAAATATTGAAATTGATAAAAATAATAAAAATAAACTTAATTTGTTTTGCAATGATTATAGAAACTAAGATACCAATTTAAGATGAATACAAAGTAATCCTTATAAAGAAAGTTAGATAGGGTATGTAAAAACACATACATTATATATTAAAGAATTTACTTTGAAATGGTATAATGATTTTTTAAATTGTATTCCACTAAGAATTCCACTAAGAATTACAAAGCATTGTCAATGAGTCTAAGATTAAGGAAGAGTTCTGTATTTCTACTTGCTATACAGACACAATAGTAATCTAAATCTCCGCACTCTCTAAATATTCACATAATGAACAAACAATAAAGCTTTTTTTTTTTTTTTACAGAACATAGTTCTAGCCTATTGATAATCTGTAAGAAATCTATTTACCTGAGAAAATTCAAAGAACACTCTGTGGCTACAGCTTTGGCTATTAATGTTTTTCCTGTACCAGGTGGGCCATAGAGTAAAACACCTGCAAGAGGGAATAAAAACAGAATTGCTTGGATCATGAGTAAGGTTGAGTGAAGTATAAAAAAAAAATGTAAAAAAAAGAGCTCCTCTTTCAAACCTTGCAATTCAGGGAAGATGATAAAAAAAAACACTATTTACTTCTCTGGTTAACCAAAAAACTATTTACTTCTCTGGTTAACCAAAAAACTATTTACTTCTCTGGTTAACCACCAACTGTCTCTACATTCCTCAATTAATGTCAGGTACTCTCTAACTATTTACTTCTTTGGTTAACAACCAACTGTCACCACATTTCTCAATTAATGTCAGGTACTCTCTAAAAATCCTGAAGTTCAAAATCACAGACTTTACCAGGATTAAACTAATCTCCTCACTGTTTGGAAGTCAAGTGCTATATCACTTGACCGCCATGCTGCCTTAATGTATCATGAATAGTTTCAATGTTTCATATAATAATTTTCTTTATAGCTTCAAGCCATTTTGAGGAAAGTTCAGTTAAAATATAGGATGTCCAAAAACAAATAAAGAAAACATCTATAAAATTTTAACACAAGACCTTAGCACTCAAAATGCCATTCAGTGAAGGCAAAAACGTAGTCTCTCTGGAGGCTACCATCAGTGTGAGTTTTAGGAAATAAATAGATACAAAATAATGAAAGATGATTTCAGTTTTAAAACTTCTTAAATTACAGCTTTGAGTTGGTATTCAAAAAAAGTTTGATAAATGCAGAGGCAAACATAATAATATTTACAATTATAGCAATTTTAAAAAGTCCTCTTTAATTTCAAACTGCATTTGTTATGATTAAAATAAAAAAAAATAAAAATTTTCTAACATTTCCTTAACAATTAATGTTAATTAAACAATACATAAATGTATTATCTGAAATAAAACAAAACAACTAACCAGACCGTCTTAGGCCAGCAGCCAAAAGCTCAGGATGCTGTAAGGGAAGCTGCACTGTGTCAATGATTTCAGACTTAACACTTTCTAAGCCTCCGATGTCATCCCATTTCACAGATGGAATCTTTAACCAAAGAGAAACTTTTTTAATCACATAGCTTTTAAATTATTTTTTTTTAATCTCAAATTGATCAAAAAAAAAAAAAAAAAAAACAACAACGCACCATTAGAATGAACTAAAAATTTGAGTTAGTGATTGAAATATTAACTCTTGGACACCGAAATTATTTTCCACGTTTGGACGAAATTTATAGCTTTATATCTGGATACAATCAACGATGGGAGCATCGTTGCGTGGTCAAAGAGTTAAGACCTGAATGTCTTTATACCTACTTGGCGAGTCAACGCTTGAAGAGTTGGACAAGTTCACTTACCTTGGCAGCATCATAACAAATGATGGGGATGCATACCATGATGTAGTGTGCCGAATAGGAAAGGCAGGGAGCATTTTCCAAAGGCTGCAGCCTATTTGGACAAGCCAAGCTATTGGACTCGAGACAAAAATACACCTTCTCAACACAATTGTCATTCCAACTGCAGCATATGCATGTGAGACATGGAAGTCATCTGTCAAAATTGAGAAGAGACTAAATGTGGCTCAACAAAAATGGCTGAGACGGATTCTGAGAGTCAGTTACACAGATCGGGTCTCAAACAAGGAAGTCCTATGCCGAACTGGGAGTCGAACAGTGAGGTTGTGACAGAACGTCGCATGAGGTTTGCGGGACATGTTCTACGACAAAATGAACTACGCATACCAAGAATTGCGATGACATGGAGGCCAATACGAGGAAAACGCAAACAGGGACGTCCTCGTATAACTTGGCATCATACCTTCATGGAGGACCTCAGAACAGTGGACACCAGATGGGAGGAGGCTTCAGACATTGCCAATGACAGATCATTATGGAGACAGCTTGCCGCCCAATGCGCCGAACGGCGCGGGAGGACCTAAGTCTAAGTAAGTAAGTAAGTCTAAGTAAGTAAGTAAGTAAGTCTATATACCTTAGGTGCACCAATACTGTCAGAGTGTAAAGACTGCATCTCATCCAAGGCAGCTTCTAAGTCACACTGTTCCATAACAACTCCAGCAGTCACAATATCCTCTTCTTTCTGTAAACTGGCTGGCTTGCTGTCTGGACAACTTTAACACGTGAAGGGAAGTCAGTAAAAAATTGTTTGAAAAAACACAACAACAAATAAGCTAAAAAGAAACAAAAATAAAATAAAGCAAATATAAAAGTGTGTTCAACCAACCATATTTTCAAGACTTTGTGATAGGCTTCTCTTTTAGCTTGAAGAATTAAAGTTGTGAGGTCTCGAAGTACAAAACCCTAAAGAGTAAAAAAAAAGAAAAAAACAAAAGGCTTATTTTATTGAAAGATTAATGTTTTTTAAATTACATTAATTAAATTTTTTTTTCGGTCACTTTTTATTAAGCCCTGCTAAACACAAATAGCAAATAACTGCTTACCGCAGTTCTCTGAGCAAGATGGCTGATAGACAAGTCTGGGGACACATCACAGTTCTCTAACAAGCCTTGGATAATGTCTGCTCTCTCCATTTCATTGGGAGACTGTAGAAAGACAAAGATATTTTGAAAAAATCACCTTTTTTCAACAGCAATTACACAATTAATATGTGACACATTTATAATTAATTACACAGAGTCATAAGTAGAAATCTATAAAGAAATCAAAACACAATTCTCCAAGTATGTAATTTGTTCATAAATGGGATGTGAATGGATAAATACCAACTTTGGATAATCTGTTTACTTCTAGAGCTGAACTATTACCCTATGAGTTTGAAATAAATAATTAGAACAACCTAATTGTATTATATTTGAGTATATCGTGTGAATGTAAAATCAGTTGCAATGTGCATATTTTATTAAAGAAGTTGGCAGTAAGGGGTCTACTTCAATTTCCAGGAATAGAGAGATATTGTATCTTTAAGTGGGCCATCTACTAACCTCAATGTTTATTTGGTGTAAAAATATTGGCAACAAGTCATCAGACATATCAGAAACATTCGTCGTTGTGGCCAATATCAAAAGGGGCCAGGTAAGAGATTGGGCCACAACCTGTCGAATGCTGTTGTTAAACTTGTTAATGACACGAGGACCTGTGGGAAATGAAATAATCAGAGAAAGACAAGTCACCTTTTAAAAAAACTACCAGAAACTAAAACTACTTGTTCCCTGCCAATTAAATTAAATACAAACCAACATGTGGATCAAAGGCCTAAACCACTTGGCTGCCTATCAAGTTCTAATCTCAACTCAAGCTGAGATGTGTTTGCTGAGCCTCTAAAGGCTGCATGGAAAACTTCTCAAAGACTGGGATATTAATTTAAGAATCTTTGGGCACCTCCGAGTCCACCCAGCTCTAATGGGTACCTGACATTAGTTGGGGAAAAGTAAAGGCAGTTGGTGATTGTGCAGGCCACATGACATCCTCGTTAACCATGAGCCACAGAAACAGATGACCTTTACATTATCTGCCCTATAGTTCACAAGGTATTATATATAATACTTTTTCAAAGTACATTTATTATTTTAGATAAATGAAATTAAGGTTTGGAAATCAGTGATCACATTATAGTTAAACAATTATGTCTCTCCCATCCCCTGTCGTCCTGCGGGAGATTTGGACTAGGAAGTAACTATTTTCAACTCTGAAGGAACATCCAAAATATGTAAAACATTTTACAAACATTTTTAAATAAGAGAAAATATGTTGTTTTATTATTGCTAACAGTTTCATAAGAGACCTATACAACAATGACACCAAGCATCTTTCTACAGAGACTAAGTGAAAATCTAGCGTTCCACTCACCATCATAGAAACCTTCTTTCTCTTTCCCAATCATTTCAACATTTCTCAGTAAAATTATGCAAGGAGCATACTTGATGGCTGAAAAAATAGAAATAAAATGTGTGTTTGTGATGGTTTCTTTGATAAAGTCATTTGTATTGAATTTCAGACACACACAACAGAAGTATTACCTGAATTAATGACAGTAGCAATTTTAGAATCAGAAGATGCCTCTCCCACAATATCATGGCAGTTAACCTGAATGTACAAATTACTAGTTTAGAAAAAAATATTTAAATAGAAAAACAAGACAACAGCAAAATAAAACTTTTATAACAAGTATCTTTAGCTTGACTTTAGTTGTATAGAACACAACTTGACTGCAAGCACAGATCCAATCCAAGAAAAGAAGATCTAATTATTTTAATGTAATAAAGTTTTGTGTTCTAAAAGGGCAGATTAGCTTATTTTATAATATTCGTCCCTGTTGTTGGTTTGTACATTTAAGAACTCACGTCTGCAATTAATAACATTTCAAGTCAACAGACTCCCAGCTTGTTCAACAACACCTTCACTCAACTACCAATTACAAACATTTTTTAAACCAAATGTGACAATGGAATTGTGTGGTTTTTATGTGTCTTTGTATTTTCTAAGCTATGTCTGATGACCTAAATTTCATCATGTTGCCGGAGATCCTTGTTTAGCTGAAGACATGACAGAACCTTTGTTACAAAATACATTTTTAATCTTCAAGTTGCAATGAAGAAAATATTGAACACAAACTATAAACACACAATAGAACTTCATTGAAATTGTGGTCGAGTCACAAAAGTAGACATAATATGTAGATCTAGTATGAGAGTTTTGATCAACTGACTGATCCTGTGTATCTTCCCCTTGAAGAGATACTCTTTCAATTTCCCCATCTAATGTCAGATACCCATTTTAGAGCTTGGTGGACTCAAAGGGTTTCCTAAAAATATTCAATTAAAAATCCAGTCTTCCCTTACTCAAGCCACACTGCAATTTAGAAATAACTCGTTTTGAAAACTTTGAACATAAAACATAATAAAATTTGTTAAAAAGTTTAAAGTCCAACATTCATCTTTTTTTTTGTTTCCCTTTAAAAATAATAATTTTGTCTATTAAAAAGCTGTAAACAATCATCTAGATTGAGTGATTCAGAAGAATAAGATAATGTATTTATTTTTTTAAAAAGACACAAGTGGTTCAACTTATTAAACAGGTTTAAATTGAAAATCTGACTCAGTTTTACAAAAGTTTCAGTCATGTACAAATCTGGTCATGAAACGGACCCAGAGTATTTCACATGAGTTTGGTTAGTGCAATGAACCAGAATATAAAGAGATATGTCTATATATATTTTGTTTAAAAGAGAATCAACAAAAGAAAAGAATACCAAAAAGTATGTGTGGTTAATATGTCTAGCTTCCTTTACAATGTATTCATATTACTGAAGTAATGTAGAGTTGTCCTACTTTATTTTGTTCTAGTGAAATAAAACATAAAAACAACAATGTTAGTCATGTGTTTAAAGTCTAATTACAGTTGGAAAGCATTATTTTCAGTATGGTATATGCTTGTGTGACTGCCACTGTGCTGGTCTCAAGTTCAAACCTTGCCAGCAGTTATCTTCTGCTATCTTGTAAGAGATTTGGGCTAGGACATGAAAATCTTGATTTTTGAAGAGAATTTCAACTAGATTAGCAAATAAAGTAAAGTAAAGTTCCATTTCAGACCTTGTGGTCTATAGGGCAGATGATGTAAAGGTCATCTGATTCTGTGGCCCACGGTTAACGTGTCATGTGGCCAGCACAACAACCAACCGCCTTTACTTTTCCCCAACTAATGCCAGGTACCCATTAGAGCTGGGTGGACTCAAGGGCGCCCGAAAATCCTGAAATAAAAATCCCAGTCTTCACCAGGATTCGAACCCAGGACCTCCAGTAGGGAAGCCAAGTGCTTTACCGCTCAGCCACCATGCCCTCTAGATTAGCAAATAGGCATGCATAATAAATAATATTCTTTTCTTAGAAGAAATGTCTTCATGTTGAATTAGAAGATAAATAAATAAATACTGACCTCCATAATATGCATATAAAGTTTTCTAGCCACTGTATTGATAACAGTTCTTTTACCACAGCCTCGAGGCCCACAGATCAGAACAGATGGCATTAAGTCAGTGAAACTGGAAACATCCTGACTGGAAACAAAATGAAACGCAAAATAAATATCAACTATAGTGATGTAAACAGGATCAAACTGAAAAAAAAAGGCTTTATACAAAAAACACTGATTTTAAACCCAAAGTCACTTAACCTATTCCAGAAAGACATGATAGCATGAGTTATAAGATTAAAGTTCAAAAGTACACACTTGGCCATCCATAAATTTTGGTTGAATCATGTACCTACCTTCCAACAGTTGATCAGAGAGATCAGACGATGGGCCTAGAGTTCCAAGAGTCATTTCTTATAACAATCAATTAATTGATCTTTTACCTTTACCTACCCCTTAGTCTATTGGACCATTGGGGCACCAAGCAAGACTCGTCAACAGTCTTTCTCCATTCCTCCCTGTCTTTTGCCTTAGTTAGAGCCTCTTTCAATGGCATGCCCATCCATTCTTTAATGTTGCCCTCCCATTGCTTTCTCTATCTGCCTCTTCTTCTTTTTCCTGGTACTTTTCCCTGAAGGAAGGTCTTTGCGAGCCCCGGAGATCTAGTGATATGGCCATAGATTTTGAGCTTACGTTTTTTTATTTAGCACTCGGCACCAAAATCAAAATAATGCGCTCCCTGGTCATGGCCACATTTTTATATGCTTGTGAGTCTTGGACACTGACTGCAGAGCTAGAGGAGGATCCTAGCAATGGAATTGAGATGCTACAGAAGGATCCTAGGTGTTACATTCAAAAACCGCATCACAAACCAAGAGATCAGAGACAGGGTTACTGCAGCGATCAGACCCCACAGTAAAAAACACAAGTGCAAATCAATTACTATTCTCTCAATACATAAAAAATGCTTGTTAAGAATGTAAACTTACTTTTTATTCAGGTGAGGCATGATGTAATACTCTAGCATGGTGATGTACTTATCTAGTCCAGGGCATACTATGCTTTGACCATAGATTGCATTGCCAATAGAGAAATATTTACTAGCACTTAGAGGTACATAGCTGTGATCTTGACCACTCTACAATAAAAAAAAAAGAAGTGATATAATTAATGTAAGTTTAAAAACATCAATGACAACAAAACAATCAAACTAAAGATGGCTGGCTCAATCATCTTTATGCACAATAAAATACTCTCTAATCAATGAACTATATAAGAAGTTCTATAAAGTGAAACTATAAAGTTCAACTAATGTTTCTCAATGGTTTGTCATACACAATGCTGTGAGCCTGAAAATTATCCTCCATTTCAAGCTGACATGTACCAAGTGATATCCTCTTAACATAACTTTAAAAAAACCTCCCTCACCTGATGCAATAACAATGTTTTACCTGTATCAAAGATGAATGTTCTACATCAACATAAAAAGTAGATGCCTCAGAATGACTCTTAGAGAGGGACCTCACTTTGAAAAAGACAACTGGTTTACGAACACCAGTGTCCACTTGAGCTTCTTGCCAAAACTCTGGATCATCTAAAAAAATCAAACAAGCAAATCGGAAAACCAGTAGCACATTGGTCAGATGTGATAAGGATTTATATAAATACAATTGAAAAATTCATGATTCTGAGAATGATCACAACAGTAACTATTAATTCTAGTTTCACATGTTTCAGATGTTCCTTCAGAATTGAAGATTATTACATCCTAGCCCAAACCTCCTGCTGTATAGTATGGGATTAGCAGTCAGAACAAACTAATGCTTAACTTATATTAGCTACACTGTAATAAAAAAAATATGTAAATAGGATTTCTGTTTTTTTAAGATAGTTTTTAGGGAATTGAAAATGTAAAAATTTAATATATAATTAATACCTATGAAATTTTACTAGGAGAGATTGAATTAATAATGATTAGAAAACGGAAACATGTCTTTTTATTGAACAATAAAAAAAAATTATTTCCTCAGAAGAACAGCAATGATCTACTTATATTATACAATTCATTAGTTTCTCATGTAACATCTCAACATATAATTTGTAAAATCTAAGACAAATATATATTTGTAAACATTTTACCTATACTGGTAACAGCTAATACATCCCCTACACTTAATAACCTAAAAAAAAAAGAACAAGACACTGTTAAAATCTGACGTAAAGTTGTGTACATCCTCAAAGTATACTTAATTTAACTTTAGATTTGTTCATACATTAATAGTTGATATTCAAATGTCATTGTATTTCTTCCTAACATGTCAGAGGTATACAACTATAGAAAAAAATTATAATTATTATTTTAAAACTATAAAAAAAAAGTAAATTATTGTAAAAATAAAAAAAATTTGCTGAGGAAAAAAAAGCACTTAAAAGAAATATAAAGAAAGCCAATATAAGCCTTTTATTTCTTATACTGTACACCTAGAATTAAAATAAATACATTTGATAATGGAGGTTGTTAAAAAGAACTGACAGAATGGACGGAAAATGTGTGAGTAGATTTTATTTTAAAAGAGAGAGAGAGAGAGACTGAGAGAGAAAGAGAGAGAAAGAGGGAAAGAGAGAGGGAGGGAGGGATATATATATATATATATGAGACTGTACAGCCAAAGACATACCTTGGTATCTGAAAATATTTTCTGAGAGACTCCATATGTCTAGCCTTTGGTGGATAACTTGGTGACATAATAATATCAATTTGAATTTCATCAGCAAAGTCTATAGGCACACTGAGTGATCTAGAAATCTTGGGTCTATCTATATCTGTTTCGCTGTTTACTCTAGGAATAGTTGGTTTCTGAAAATATCAACATTTACAATTAGATCTATTCTAACCTAAGCGAAGCTTACACACAACCAAAGTAAGTTTCCAACTCTACATTTAAAGTATCTGATAGAGAGCAAGTAGATTTATCCTCTAATATTTCTCAATCTATTTTATTAAGGGTTAGTACATAAAACCTTAAAAACTGGAGAGGAAACTCCAGCTTCACAGAGTTATAAGCTACACTGATCAACTGACATACAAGAGAGTGCTAGGGGTCACTTTCTGTAGTAAGAGGGATTCTAGGATCCCATAGGAAAGCTGCCACCTGCCATAAGCTGTGTGGCTCCCAGTAAAAAAAATAGTGTCCTAGGACTAAACTTAAAAAAACATGCACAAGTACCAGTTAACAGAAAGGTTTAGTAAAGCAAAGGCTAAAATTACATGTAACACTAATAATTCAAGTCTATGTTTCTTTCAGAAGCTTAAATTGCTCAATTTGTCTATATTTTTAAAAATCTAAGGATAACAGACATTTTTGAATTCAAAACTATTAGATCTAGTTCCACAAGTGAGAACCAAACTGGAATGCTTGTTTAAGGCAGATCAGATTATTTATAAGCATTATATTGTTAACATATGCATCAGACCAAACTAAAAAAATATAACTAAATAAAAAATAAATGACTGAAATAAATCTTTGTTTTATGTCTATAGAAATACAATATATCGCTGGACTTAATAAGCAATAGACCAAAAATTTTTTTACTAACTTCTATTAAGAGAAGTGGTGACATTATTACAGGAGGTCCATTTTGAAGATTGAAGAGTAATATAGAAGAGATGAACAAAACCATCGTCCCATCTAGTTTCTTTGACAGAGCTTGGACTTTAACAAACTTCTGTTTTGGTTTTTCTTTCTTGATAAAATTCTCAACATCATCCTTTTGAACATCACGTAGCAGGTCTTTAGGATAAAGGCAAATCTTCAATATAGTTCCATTCACAATGGAATAGAACTTCATGAGATTCTTTGGCATGCCCAGAACTGTAGATAAATCTATGAAATCAATGTTTTCATCTTGGAACAAAACTTTTTTCCAGTGTATTTTCTGTTGTATGATGAATGCACTGCACAAGAAAAAGTCATTGAAACTGTTCAAATTTTTATCATCATTAAAGATAAAATCCTCATTATCATCAGTCATTGGTTTTAAAAAAGAAGACAATATAGGTAGATCAGTGTATTGTTCTATGTGTGGTCCAGAAAGGTGACGATGTTTTGACGGAAGATGGGCTATGGCCTTTTCAAAGTAAATTATGATTTCTGTCGATGAAGTGATGAGACCAACTTGAAATGGAGTGCATGCTATAGCTTTAATATTAAAGTACCAGCTTCTATCAAATGTTGGATCATCAAGAAAGGATTGCGGGTAAGGGGCAAGAAAGACATCATTCTGGCGCACAAGAAGGTCATGTTTGCATATTTCTGTCATAAGACCTTGGCTGAATTCTTCTTTCTGTAACCAATCATAAGTTTCCTTTACAGAAACAGAGAAAATGGCCTTTTTTAATCCAAATGCCTCAACTGCTCGAATAAAAAAGGTATCTTCCAGGGTAAGATGGTAATATTTGAGAAACATTTCTGTGCAGAAAATTTTGATAGTTATGATTTCATTGTCCCCACTGTCATCCTCACTACTGTCTCCATCTATTGAGAGAGATACTGAGTCCTCAAACTTTGTATTTTTCAAAGTTTCAGAATTATAGAATGGTTCTGCTTTCCAAAGGCAGACAATGATATCTTCTGCCATCACAACGCTTGTTGCAATCGTAGGTCCACCGGGTGTTGATGAGTTTGAATTGGGTGTCACTGGCATAGTGTTTGAGTTGTTCCCAACAAAGCTTTTTGGTTTTCTTTTAACTCGCAGGGCACACACAAATGGATCATCGTTCAATGTTTTCCCTAAATAAGTAGCACTTTCCTGAGAGATCATCAGATGTAAATCATTGTACTTCATTTTAGTATTTTCAACTTTGTGCAGCGAAACAGCATAGCTGCGCCGAAATGTTCCAATTTCACTAGCCATCTGCAATAAAAAAAAAGGGAAAATTTAATTTAAAATTTTAATTAAGAGCCTTACAAATAAACCATAATTATACATTAATCATGCTATTAATTAATTTGTTATCTAGAAAATGAAATATCAAACCATTTTTTAAAAATTCCTTCAAAATTTAGACTTGATCACTTGATGCTAACTTAAAAGCTAATGTTCTATGTCTATTGACATATTGTAGTATGTACTATGTAGTGATTCTACTACTAGAATGTCTAGATTTTCTAGTATTTTAGTGAATCTAGAATATTATATAACTTAATAAATATAAATAGAATCTAGATCTATTTTAAGTATTTATATCTAGAATCTAGATCTAGAACTAGATGTGTACTATTATAGAAATTATAATTATAGTATTAGTAGTAATAGTAATATTAGTGCAAACGCGACATGAAGCTATTTAAAATCTACACTAGCAGCTGGGAAAAAGTAGCACTGGATAGATCCACATGGAAAGAGAGCATAAGAGAAGGGTCTCGGATTGTAGATGCCATACACAACAGAAGCAGAAAGAAGGCTGAAAATGCAGCTGCGCCTGGTGATTTTATATGCCCAACCTGCAACTGCAGCTGTGTATCAAGGATTGGCCTCTTTAGCCACACAAGAAGTTGCAAAGGGAAAAGATCCTCTCACGAGATGTAAAATGACACAGAATATTAGTATTAGTAACTAAACTAGATCTATCTTAATATTAGAATTATAGAATTAGAGTAATTATAATTAGACTGCCTAGTTAGTATAATATTTAATATTTTTAATTGCAATTGTTCATATAAATTATGTAAAGTACCAGTTCAGTTTAACTTCCCAAATGAGTAGATTAGTAGATCTATTATTTATATTAGAATAATTAGTAGATAACTTAGACTTAGATTGGACTTCTAGATGAATAGATCTAAATAGATCTATATTATTTTTTTTTATTATTATAAGATAAGTAATACTAATAAGAAGAATCTCCTTGCCTTATAATAATTATAAATTATTTATTTGATAAAATTAAAAATAGATATAATGTAAATCATTGTACTTCTGATTACTTCATTTTACTATATTCTATATCTAGGTCTAGAACTAGTATTTTCAACTTATTTATTATATTAATTTTAAGGCTTAATTAAAGTTAATTTTAATAAATAAATAATAAAATTGGCTTTTATTATTTTATAGAGAAGTGCTGTAAGATACCCCCAAAGATAAATACTAAATAGTCATACACTTATACACTGCTAGAGTCGTCTATCTAGATCTAAATAGATCTTTAAGATTGATCTATCTGGTCTAGTACTAGTCGAGTTCTAATTTATCAACAATAAATATAAATGATAAATGACTTGTTTATTTCAATGTTTTGTTTTGTCTAGATTAGACCTAGACATTATCTCGTTGCACCATTTATGTTTTTAGAAAACATAGATCTAGTTTCTTCCGAATTTTTTACGATTTCCGCTTTAAACAAAACAAAAACAAAAGCGAAAGTACTTTAAAAATTATTTTTTTAAAAGTAGAGTCTACTTAAAACACGTTTAGCTCTATATATATAGATCTAGATCTAGATTTAGAATCTAGATCTATCTAGTCTAGATTTAAATTAAATATCAATATAGATTATCATTTTTTGTCGATATTAAAATCATTATACATCTAGAATAATAATTTAGATGTATAAATTACTATAAATTTAATAAATTAAAATCGTTAGGACTCCATAGAGCATAGACTATAATATAATTATTTATAATACTTTTAATAGTGAGTAATACTAGAAATAGACTTAATAGACGCCATAGACTATAGAAATGATAGTTACGATAGTAGGGTTATAGATCTAAATACTATAATTTATATGAGTAATATTAAATTAGTAATTTGACACGTCTGTGACATGGACATGATTATAATTATATCATAGTCATAGTATCATAGATAGATCTATATCGAGTTCTAAAATTTATCTAGTACTAGTAGTAGTAGATTCTCTCTAGGGATTCTAGTAGTAAGAAAGTAAAGTCAGTAGTCAGAGAGTGTACACAGTACTGTACTACACGTAGTCTTTTAAGTCAAGACACAAGAGTGAGCAGAGACAACTGACAAGTTGTCTTTTACTTTAATTTTTTTTTTTTTTTTTTAGTTTAACAGTTAACTGGAGCATCTAGTGATTCTAGTCAATCTAGAAAGTGAGAAAGGTAGAACAATCTTCCACAGAGTTTTGACTTGATGACTTGATAGTCACATGATAGTTAATAGACTTATAGGTCTAGATCTATTATTTTAGTAAAATAATCAAGTCCAAGACTGTGAGGACACCATCAGACATGAAGTAAGTATTATTTATTAAGTATAAAGTTAGTATAGTAAAGGACCTATAGATACAATACTACAATTACAATAGTCCAATAGAAAGTTTCACAATAAATTAAGAAGGGCATTTAGTGACTACATTTTTTTCTTATTAGATATATTTATTATTTATATACATTAAAAAGTATGAAAAAATATCTCTATATCTAGACTAGATATATTATTTTTTCTTACTACTTCTGAAATACTAATTATTTGTAAACTGCCAAAACGGTGAATGACTGTATAGGCTAATACTATAGGCAGGACTACCTAACTGTATATTTATTGTATTTTCTACTTTATATATATATATATATTACCAACTATAATATATATTTTTACCAAAAGAAAATCTGCTGTAGAGGACAGATGCAGATGGCGAAAAAAGCTTAATCGACCCGGTGGACAATGGTTATGTTTTTTTGTGGAAGTACATTCTACTAAAATGATTGTTTGTTTCACACATTTCTGACGTTCCTTCATATAACTTATCTTAGCTCAAACCTCAGCAAGATGTCAGCAGAAGATGATGGGTAGGGTTTGAACCTGTGGCTATCAAGACAGTTCAGATTTTACCATTTGATTAAATTATTTCCCTTTGATTCAATTATTTCCCTTTGGTGGAAAAAAAAATCCTTTTAAGGAATTGTACTTACCTTTATGATGAATCAATCTTTAACAACAAAAAAAAAAAGGGTTATTAAAAGGGTTGACTGTTTTTTTTTCTATTTCACAAATAAATCTTATTTGGTTGTAAAATTTAAAATTATTTAAATGCTTGTTCATTTATTTGAAATATCAGGATCAATGTGGATGGGCTGCTGGTGTACTTTCCATATGACTACATTTACCCAGAGCAGTTTCTCTACATGCAGGAACTCAAAAGGGCTCTGGATGCCAAGGTTTGACTATTTCATTGTCTGTTTCCTAGCTAAGCTAATATTATTGCTCTGTACAAATGGAGCCCATCATCTTTTTCTGATGTTAAACAAAAGCATCAAACATACAAAAGTCATTCATTTATTTATGTCATTGTCACACTTGTAATTTTTAATTGACTGAGAAATAATAGCTTATTATATCTTTGATTCTTTGTTATGAACAATTATAGCCATTTCAATTTTACAAAGGAAATATCTATTAAAGAATTCTTTCAAAATCTGCTTTGAAAATGAATGAACAAATCATGAAATGCTTCTCTTACTGTTACATATAATTTTTGTTCATGCTAACCTTGATGCATTTTGGCTCTTTATCTTTTAATTGTGTTAGGATGTCTTTATAACTTTCTAAAATAATATTGCTATTTAAAACACTAAACATTTTAACTATCTGGAATCCTAGTATGTACTGTACAAACACCTTCAAAAGGTGAAGCTATCACAGGTATAAAGTACAGAAAAAAAAAAGTATTAGATGTGAATTTCACTTGAAATCATACTAAAGTTACTAAGCACATCTAGGTTCTTTTTTTTTTATAAATGTATTCTCTACTTTTTAGTGTGTTTTAATGTAAGTTTTTTTTTTTTTACAACTTTTTTTTACTTTTTATTTTTTTCTGTTGTATTCAGGGTCACTGTGTACTGGAAATGCCTTCTGGGACAGGAAAAACAGTTTCTCTTTTATCACTTATTATTGCATACATGAGGGTAAGTGGATGAAAATCAAATAGTGATTGTGATTACAACTTCAGGATCTCATTATCCCCTTCAATCAGCTTGTGTTTACTTGAATGAGATTTTGTTACTTTAATGAGATTTTGTTTACTTTAATGATATTTTGTTTACTTTAATGAGATTTTGTTACTTTAATAAAATTTGTTTACTTTGATTTCAATACAGGCCAATCCATTAGATGTCACCAAAATGATCTACTGCTCTAGAACTGTTCCTGAGCTGGAAAAAGTATGTTGAATTTTACAGTATACATATATTATATATAGGTATTGTTGACAATATATAGCAAGTACATTGAAAACATAATTCATTAAATGTGTTAGCATGCAACAAAACAGCTAATGTAAGAAATATTACTATTAAACAAAAATTGAGGTAATCCTCATCCTCTCTCCAAAAATCGTTTCTTCCTGCTGGTTTCATTTTATTATTGAATTTTTCAGGTTGTGGAAGAAATGAGAAGTCTGATGGACTATTATGTCCAAGAGACTGGGGAGTTTCCTAAATTTTTAGGCCTGGCACTCAGCTCTCGTAAAAATATGTGCATACATCCAGAGGTCAGAATATGTTTAGATTACTTGAAACACTGTTTGAATAATTATTATTGAATCTCAAATAGTGGTACTGGTTTAGCTTAAAATAGCTTGTCT
Source organism: Biomphalaria straminea (assembly GCA_021533235.1). Classification (NCBI taxonomy): domain Eukaryota; kingdom Metazoa; phylum Mollusca; class Gastropoda; family Planorbidae; genus Biomphalaria; species Biomphalaria straminea. Next base: position 6,635,838 of record JADKLZ010000104.1, read on the forward strand.
TTACTACTTCTATTTGTAACCAATTAAATATCTAATTTATGCTCTTTAGGTGTGTTAGAAAATTTTAAATATGCTCTTACCTTAATACCTGCTGGTTTGCCTCCTTTTTTTTTCTTCTATAGAGCATGTTTTAATTTCACTTGTTATCCATTGCCACTGCATTTATATTAAACTCGAGTTTAAATCTTTGTGAAGCCTGGGATTTTAACTGACATGTTAGGGAAGTTAAGGCGGTTGTTCATTGTGCTGACCACGACACCAACATTAAGTGTCAGTCATAGACACAGATGAGCTTTACATCATCTGCCCTTACGCAAAGATTGAATGGGGTACCTTTACCTTTTATTAAACTCTGGATGCATTTAACAGGTTGATGCTGTCTAAACAAGTTTGATATATATAAAACAACTTGAGACTAAGCTGTGAATTTAAGTTGACCTCGCTTGTTTATGTGACTTTTTTAGATATCAGATATAAAGATAGAAATGCCCACAAATATTGAGTTAAAATCCTGATCACAAGAATTTCAGTTATAGGCTTAGGCAACCACATCCCATTTTAAGTGTTGACTGCAATTTGTATTAAATTTGTATTTCAACTAATAATTTACAATTTCTTGTGTGGTGTAATTAAGGTCAGTCAAGAGAGAGACGGAAAACAGGTTGATGGTAAATGCCATCAGTTGACTGCTTCATTTGTTCGCAATCGGCATAAAAACAATCCCAACGTTCCAGTGTGTGATTTCTATGAGGTAAAATATATTATGTATCATTCTTAAAAAAGTTATTTGAAGGGAAAGATATAATATAGATATGGAAAAACATTTCTTTGGTATATATAGTATAAAACTTATTACAGGGTTCGTACACGGTCTGGAAAGTCTGGAAAAAGTCTGGAATTTCAAAAATAAAATTTCAGCCTGGAAAAGTCTGGAAAATTGCTACTTTTCTAGGCGATTTTTTTAAATGTCTGGAAAAAGTCTGGAAATTGAAAAAAATAAAAAAAATCCGATGTGGACCAGTAAAACGCTAGATGGATAGATCTAGTAACTAGTTGGACATAGAGGCATCTATTATTAGATCACGGCTTTGTCGGCTAAATGCGAGCTAATTTCATTTTTTAAAAATAAAACAACGGGTCATTTCAGTCGATTGCAGAACACACCCATGGCTATGGTCAATTAAACTTTCTATATATAGGCTAGATTGCCGCTAGATATAGAGTCTAGATCTAATCCAGAACCAGTCAGCGGCTAAGGAAGCTTTAATTAATTTTAATACACACTTTCTCTAGATCTTCATATAGTTCTAGATCTAGTATTCTATACAACAAAAGAAACATGAATCCGTGCCACGACATTCACTAGCTAGAGTGTAGGCTAGATTCTATGTCTAAGTTATTTAGAATCGATGTAGCTATTATAACGCTAGGTCTAGCATCTAGATCTAGATTCAAGGTCAAAGAAACTTTTTCAAAGTTGAAACAAAATCTGATGCTTAGAGCAAATTACAAAAAAAAAAAAAAACGTTTAGGGCAATGTGCAGCTTGGATTCTGGATCCAGAAAATCTATTTTGACTTGTTTTAGATCTAGATTTACAATTCAGTGTATGGAAATTAGTTATTAGCCTATTAGCCTAGACTACTTTCTAGATTTAAGCCAAAACTAATCTAATGATGCTAATGTAATGTTTTTTATCGAATTAGGATTGTTTATATTTAGATTCAAGTTCTAGACACAAATATTAATATGGACACTTGAAATTGTTAGCGCGAGTCAGGAAAACATAGATAAATGTCTGGAAAAAGTCTGGAAAGTGTCTGGAATTCATTTTCACAAAATTTGTATGAACCATGTTAAATATTAAATCTGGTAAAAATCATATATTAATTGTGGCTAAATTCTGTATAGATCTGTGGCTTAACTGGATCTTAGTAGACATACTTCAAACTTGAAGACTTTGTGTCACTAAAGTAAATTACTTTAGACTTCCAAATTTTGTTTTCTATCTAGGTGTCTGAAAGATCTTGTAAACTTTCATTCACTTTAAACTAAATGTTAACAATTCTTTCTTTTAGAACTTTGATGCAAATGGTCGAAACATTCCATTGCCATCTGGTATATTTGGTTTGGTAAGTTCAACACTTTAGTTTTATTTCCTTTTCCTTATTTCCTTTTGTTTTTATGCAATTTCCTTCTGAATGAAACTTAGATGTAATTCTCAACAATTAATTTTCATTGTTTATAGTTTATGGTAATTCATCAAAGCAAATCAGGTTTCAATATTTCTTAAACTTAAGAACCAAATAGTAATACAGTTGTAAAACACACTTTAGACCTATAGATTCA
>JADKLZ010000104.1:6638195-6670471 GCA_021533235.1 Biomphalaria straminea
TACAAGCATGGTAATGTTATTTTAACCACTAATATTTTGATCGTTAAGTTAGTTTATAACAGTAACCAGTCTAAAGAAAAATATAACATTCATAGGAACAACTGATTTTATAAATTTATAATTCTCTAATGATAATTATGAAAACTATTCAGACTGAACATGTGATCCTAATATCTTTCTGTTCACAGGATGAGTTACGAGAGTATGGTAGAAAGTATGGCTGGTGTCCGTATTTTCTTGCTAGATATGCTGTAAGTTGTTTATATATCAAAGATATGCTCACATTTTTTTATAAAAAAATAAAATAATCAGAAGTGCAATAAATTTGCTAACTCATCATATCAATTTAGTATCAAACAATAGAAAAAGTATTTTAATGCTTGTCCTGTTCAGGTCTGTGAAGGGATGGAGTAGAATAAAGAGCATTGATCATCTTGTAGATTATTTGATTGATCACTTTTTGGTTTACAATCAATAATAATAATAATACTAATTACTATTTTTGATGGAGTGCTCTAGACTTAACATGATCTTAATTACAGATGTCTCAAGCTAATGTAATTGTATATAGTTATTACTACCTGCTGGACCCAAAGATTGCTGATCTAGTCTCCAAAGAACTCCCAAAGCAGTCAGTTGTTGTATTTGATGAGGCTCACAATATTGGTAAAGTTTTCTTTTGACTGTATCAGAGAGAAGTTCTTTCATAGATGTGAAAATTAATGTTCTTTGAACAATTATATAATATTATAATACAAATAAATGCCTTTTTTCTCTTTGATTATTTTTGTGTGTTTCTGAGATGCTTTTTGTTGCAAAAGCAGTATCATTTTTTCTTGTTTCTTTTAATGATCTATTTAAATTAGGTTTTATATTATTTTTTTTAGATAATGTTTGTGTGGAATCAATGAGTGTTAAGATAACCCGCAGGACAATAGATAAATGTAATCAAAATATAGAAGACCTGAGCAAACAAATTCGAAGGTAAATAGTTTTTACTCTTAAATCAAATGTACCCTTGCATGTATATATATATAAATAAATACATTTAGCACACATATATTAATACATCCTCCTTTGCAGCATAAAACTTAAAATCGAACATTGAAAATGATAGAAAAGATAATTGTTATGTTAGTTCCATATAAAAAAAAGTAAAGTTCCCCTTTCAGACCTTGAGTTCTACAGATGATGATGCTTTACCGCTACGCCACCGCCCTCCTGTTAGTTCCTTATAGAAATGATAATTGTTATGTTAGTTCTTTATAGAAGAGATAATTGTTATGTTAGTTCCATATAGAAATGATAATTGTTACGTTAGTTCCATTATCAGCTAAGATGGTAAAATTGATGGGAATTCTATATATCTGTTGCACAATCAATTGCAGATACTGGTATGACATGATGAGCATCAAAAGAAAATGTTTCTTAAACATTTATTTTAAATATCTGTAGACCAATTTTAAAATTAATGCTATTTTCAAGTATAATAGAAACAAATTATCTATGTACCTGTGTAATTGAAATGTAGTCTATTTTATTTAATGCTTAATTGATCAGCATACTAAGGTAATTGAACTGTACACAATATAAAAAGTTGTTTACCTACCTGTAAAAAAAAATACAAACTTTTGCTGAATTATATTGTACAATATAATACGTTTTAGGGTTTCAATTAATGCTTGATGACATTTTTTACATTTATTGAAACATGTATTAAATTTTATGCTTAGATAGATATCATGGATTCACTTAATTGCACAACTGGGTTGTATACTATTTAACTTTCTCACCCTTTATAAACCTGTCATTCTGTCAATCATGACATGTAACCTTTAGTTTCAATGTAAATAGACTCAGAAATTGAAGCTTGTATTTTGTGTGTGTGTGTGTGTTTGACCTAAATCATATCTCAGATAATGGTTTAATGATCTTATTAAATTTTATGGAATATCAAAGCAGATTAAAACAAGTATCTAATAATCTCAAGAGCAAGACTAATTCCTTACAATTAAACAATTAATTAATTGCCTTTTCAAGCCATTTCAACCCATTAATATTTGGATGCCCTTGAATTAAATTGTTTTGATCACCAAGTGTTATTCTTGATTAAAAACAGAAACAGATGACCTTAACATCATCTGTCTCATAGATTGCAAGGTCTGAAGGGGCACTTTACTTTACTTACTCACGGTTTGGAAGCCAAGTGCTTTACCGCTCAGCCACCGTGCCTATATAAAAGCAATTTTTAAAAAGATTTGATAAAGTTTTTTCTAGATATTCTACATGCTTCTTTATTTTCTATGTTTTTATCTTTTCAGAATCAAAGATGTTGATGAAACACGTCTTCAGAATGAATATCAGAGGATGGTAGAGGGTCTCAGAGAAGCAAACATAGCCAGAGAAACTGATCTGGTCCTTGCCAATCCAAGTAAAGTATTGAGGAACTAAATATTAAAAAAAATACAGCAAAAAAAATGTTTTGTCAGGACAATGTTTGTATTTCTTATATTGCAACCTGTTATACTATTAGTGTTATTCTGTTTCTAGTTTTTTTTTTAAACTTAGTCTTATTTCTATAGGGCTTAGATTCAAACAATCTGTAACATAATAAGTATTATTTGACATCATTAAAACTATTTTCAAAAATACTTTTTTTATTTCTTGTAGTAATACCAGATGAAATTCTGCAAGGTAAATCTGGCCTTCTTGTTCTTAACTTCAGTTTACATTATAATGCTTTTTTTTTTAATGAAACCAAAGAATTTATTTATTGCTTTATATAAAAAGACTCAACATTTTCTTATATTATTGAACAAGTAGTTTTTGTTTTTTTTATAACTAAAGGATTGATTTATTGTTTTATGAAAAAAAAATACTCTTAAATTCTTAAATTTATGCTTGTTCTGAAAATTTACAATTACAGAGGCTGTACCAGGAAATATTCGCAATGCAGAGCATTTTATAGGGTTCATGAAACGTTTTATTGAATATTTAAAAACAAGACTACGTGTACAGCATGTGGTTTCTGAGAGCCCGCCCTCCTTTCTCAAAGACTGTCAAGCTAAAGTCTGCATTGATAGGAAACCTTTACGGTAAAATACATTTGTTGGAATTTTAAAAATTAAATATTTATCATTCTCTTTTTTTTGTATGCTTTGCACTTTTTATATTGACATTTTTTGTTTGTAATGTTGACTGAAAGAAACTATTTGACTTGTCAACAGGTTTTGTTCCGAGAGATTGTCCTCTCTTCTGAGAACATTGGAGTTGACTGATATCAAAGATTATTCAGCTCTTTCTGTTGTTGCCAATTTTGCAACAATAATTAGTACTTATACCAAAGGTTTGTAATGCAATCAAACTTTCTTTCCTTTCCATCGTACCACTGTTTCCTCTTCTCATAGTTTTGTCAGCCTTCTTATATGCACTATTACTAACTTATGCATTATAAATTAAATAGAATATGTTATACAAAATGTAGATGAAAATTACAGAACAAAAAATTTTGATTTTGTTTCACAATTCTTTAGGCTTCTCACTGATCATTGAACCATTTGATGACCGCACACCCACCATAGCTAACCCTATTATGAACTTTAGCTGCCTTGATGCCACCATTGCAGTTAAACCAATCTTCAACAGGTTCCAGACTGTGGTTGTTACTTCTGGTGTGAGTATTCTTGACCATCATTTTAATGATGAATTAGAGAGTACCATCATTATTATTATTATAGCGTTTATATATAGCGCTACTTTCATGCTTATAGCATGCTCAGAGCGCTTTGGTCCAATCTCATTTGTGGACCAGTGGGGGGGGGGTATCTAGGAGTTGATTTTCCGTGTGCCTTTAGGTGCTCAGTAAACACAACTCTGCCCGAGTCGGGTGTCGAACCTCGAGCCTCCTTCTAGGTAGCCAAGCCAAGCTCAAGCCGCACTTAGCCTCTTGACCACGCTTTCCATGTGCAAACATATTTGATTCTTGACTTAAGTAATTTTTTTCCCCTTGTCACTTGATGATTATCACACATTTCTTCTTTTCTATTCCTTGTAAAAGCATGTAAAATGGTAACACAAAACCTGCAATACAACAAATTGAGGGATGAGGTGGCTGACTGGTTAAGAACCTGGCTTCCAAACAAGTGGTCCTGGGTTTGAATCTCAGTGAAGACTAGGAGTTTGAATTTGAGTATTATTACGGCGTTCCTGGGTCCACCCTTTAGTTGGGGATTGTGCTGGCCGCATGACAGCCTGCTAGTTAACTGTTGGCCAAAGAAACAGATGAAAGAAATCATCTGCTCTGTAGATTGCAACATCTGAAGGGGTAACAGACAATAAATTGCAACAACATAAAGCAGGAGAAACTACATCTTCTCTCTGTATTTAGTTTTGTTATTAAGTTAACACTTCTCACAAGCCCAAAACTAGACAAAACTAATAGATTGTTTGCTACTTCTCTTAGGGAAAGTGCCAAAATGCTTTCATAGTGTCTGGCATAGCTCATCAAATACACTTTAAGACTAAGACTGCTGTATTGATTTTTATGGAAATTTGTTGTGATTACAAGTACTCTTTTCTCATATAAAAACAACACAACAGAAACATTCACATAAATAAAACAGACACAACATAAAGAGTTATTCAACGACTACACATGCATCTTTGTTTTGATAAAGTCTGACCGAGTTTTTGTACCGCTCTGTTCTTGTCTTGATTGACAGTAGTCGCCCACTTCGCGACGATTTGGCATAGTTTTGATGGAGCGGGTGGCTGTTGTCTTCCTAGATTTTTGTGATTTTTCTTAGACACATCTGTTCAAAAAGTTCTTTTAAATATGGTAATGTTGTGCATGTGATTTTCGATGCCCTTTTAATAATGTTTTGCAACTGTTTAAATGAACCATTGCCAACAAGTTATTCTGTATGTTAGCAGATTTTGTATAGTCACGCCTTAAAAATTATCTAGGATCTTCTTTGTCAGAGTTCCAAAGTGGTCTTCCAATGGGAGCTTGTTATTAATGATGATGCCTAAATATTTAAATGATTTTGCATGTTCTATCAATGTAGTCTTTATCTGAAGTTTGTGTATCATCTGGTTTTTCTTTCTGAAATCTATTATATGTTCTTTTGTTTTTGTGACATTCGGTTCTAGAAAGTTGTCAGTGTACCAGTTTGTAAACTTTTCTATTGTTAGATAGCTAGTTTAGTTTATTGGATTGCACACTTTTATGTACTGACAGGTAATGGATATTTTATAATGAGACATAGACTTTAGGGTTAGAGGTTAAGTTTGACTCATAGAAATCAGTTACTGCTAGACTCTTGTGGGGATAACATTGCTATTAGTGACAGACTAGACTGTGGCCCATTCTGTAAATAAGTCTAATTAAGCATCTTCTAAAAATATTTCAAGTACATCTAATCTACACATGCATCCGTTACGGGCTTTGATATAATTAGTTTTGTCTCCTGAAATAAGACCAACTATGGCAGTATCATCAGCGAATTTAATTTTAATGAGTTTAACCTTGTGGACGTGGCTAACTATCAGAAATAAATATTTGGGATATACAGTGCACAGATTGTCTTTATCATCTAAAATAATATCGCAAAGTTGCTTTCTATTCTAGATCTAGCGAAGAAAAAAAAAATGTTGGAAATCAAAAGCTGCTACTGAAATTCAATTTAAAACATTGTATCCAAAAACTGTGGTCATTGTTTACATAAACAATTTGACATGAAAGCTTTTTATATACCTTAAGTGAAATGGTAGGCTTTTGTAATTTTAGAGCAGGAAACTTAAAAGTATTAAGACATATCAGAATTTTCAATTTCAGATTTTTCAGTAACAAAATAATTTTCTTTTACATATGTTTCTTGATGTCAGATTTTTTTCTTTTCAGAAACAATTTTAATGACATTAAGTTATACAATTATAAACTTTTACTTTTATCTCAATGCTGACACCATCAATTTAAAAGTGAAAGCTAATGTTGTACTTACTTTTGGACCATTTCAGTTAAAGTTTAGAGGGAAATGTGTTTTTTTGTTAATGTGCTTTAATGAAAGTAGGTCCTAAGGTAGGCACAAACAAAGCTTTCAATGAAATGTAGGTATTGGTTTTCTTATAAAGCACAGTCTTCAGTTTTGTTGAATATCATAGTTTGAAACTATTAGCACAATCACTTGAAATAACTGATAACAAAATATAAGCTGTATGTTTGAAGATATCATTTATCATTAGAATATTACATTTATATTAAAACCTTTAATATAAAAACTATTTTCATAAAATAATTGTGTTGACATTAATATCTTCATTTCTAATTATGTAAATAAACAACAACATTGTCTCCCTTCCTCTCATCTTTTTATTTATAGGCCTAGAGAAACTTAAAAATAGATTTCTCCTGGTGTCACTTTGACCTCTGTTCAAACAGCTGTCCCACTATCTCACATTTGTTAGTGTTTGACTGTCAATTTATCTAAAGGCAATAGCAGTGAAAACATTGATACTTGTAAGCATTTCTGCTAAACATACACATCAAAATAGTTTTACAAAATAAAAGAGATTATCTTACACTACTTATTGTTTACTAAAGAAAGGATAATTCTAATTTTTTTAAAAAGTCCATAATTAGCCCCATCATATGTAATGGGTCTGGATAATGATAGTGAAAAAAAAAAGGGAGAAAGAGGTAGTGTTTGGCTCTCAAGATCTCAAACCTAGTTTTTAAAAATAAAGTTGGCAGACAATGTAAATATGAATGTGAATGAGATGGTGCTAACAGGAAATATAAAAGCTAGGAATGGCTTAGTTCTTGTATGCTTTAGTGTTCAAAATGAACAGATGCTATAGGACTAGACTTTTATTAAATTGTTTAAATTATAGAAATTACATTTAATAGATTCTGCCTTGTTAGTCTTTCATATTAATTAGAGGTTTAATACCAAATCATCAGTTTTCCTGACAGATTCATAAAACATGTTCTATGCTCCAGTTTTGAGTTTGTCCTAGCAGATGGAAAAAGAAATATTTATTTATGTCCTTCTGAGTACTTTTTTAAGGATATCATTTTGTAATCAGAGTTATGAGTTAGTGTCTGATGAATATTATTGTTATTTCATTTTTGAAGTTATATTCTGAAATGTCTCTAATGTTAGTAAAAAGGTTACCATTTAAGGCTTTTGAAAAGTAAAAAAAATGCTTTGGGATTTTTGATTCACTTAAGTATTAAATATATAGGGAGAGGCTGAATAAAAAAAAAAAGATGGAATCTTTTAAAATTAAAGATTCCAACATCAAACTAGATGTTCAACTTTACACTGCTTATAAGAGCACCATTGTCACAGTATGCTTCCTTTGTTTTTAAGATGCCTAAACTCAAGATAGTTGAATTAATTAGTTTGGATCAATCATGTAATTAAATTTGTTATAGATCTAGACTAACAATAACAAATCTGTGCCATTAGAAATATTTTTACAATTTTTTGTTTTTTTAGTGCAGTTTCCTTTAACTTATACCACCACATCTGTCAAGTATAGTTTCTTTCCCTTGATCAATACCAAACAAAATAATTGATTACCAATAGTTAATTAACTATTTTTTTAAAAATTGATTCTTGTTTTGTCAGGTACAAAAAAATAATTGTGCAAAATTTCAACTTGATATAGGTAGGTGTGGAAAAAAAAAACTTGTACTAAAATTGTACCTGACAGACAAACAGAGTAATTGAATGGTTTACCTGAATTACCATTGAAAACCAATGACTTTTAATTTATTGAGATATTACTACATAAACACATGGACTTGAATAGAGCTTAATAATCAAGTAATGCCTGCAAATTGTAAAAGGGTTGATGCTGACCATTTTGATGTTAGCCGAGTCCATAATAGCCATGCATATAAACTCCTTATAGATCCAGAGGCAGGTTTCTTGGCTAGCCTTTCTGTGTGATTCCTTCATTTTACAAGGATTCATCTTTCTTGTGTCCATTCCAACTTTCTTGCAAAGCATATTGAAAAGCTTCTTCTATTTTTCTAATGACCTTTATTGATTGACAAGTTCCTTTGTTTTAGTATCTTTTTAAGCTTGTTCTCTTTGTTCAATCACACCATTTAATCCAAAGCTTTTACAATCTTATAATACAACTTGTTGAGTAAGATAGATTCATTATTATTCACATTATCTTTGCTGTTGTTTATGAAAGGTTGTTCCTTTTGTTTTTGATGTGACCTAAAATTTTTTTTTTTTATGTTGCTTTTTTCTATCTATTACAGACTTTATCTCCACTGGACATGTATCCCAAGATATTAGACTTTCAACCTGTTACCATGGCAACATTTACAATGACCCTTGCAAGGCCATGTATATGCCCTATGGTAATTTCAATTTTATGAATAGATAAACTTAACCACACAAACGGTTCCTTGGCAGTAAATGGGTTGGCATATATTTAATTTTATTGATTCCTTTGCCTATAGATTTCTCTTCATTAAAAAGTGTTGAATTTAGATACAAATAAACAATTGTAGCGCAAAGAATTATTTTCTGTTTACTGAGGTAAAAAAATACAAATTTAGTACAAGTTTGTATACATTCATAACACTGAGTATTTCATATAATTGATAGTGAATTTGAATACAAGTTTTCTCTTTGAGAAATCATGTATTATAGGCTAGCCTACCAGAAACGAAAAGATCGATAATGAAATCGACCTGCGTATCGCTAAGGCCAGTGCATCCTATCGCAGACTGTCTAAAAATATCTGAAATAGACGTGATATCACCACAAATACAAAGCTAGGGATCTATCGAGTCATCATCCTCCCTACATTGCTATATGCCTCAGAAATTTGGACAGTGTACAGAAAACATGCAAAGAAACTGAACCACTTCTACATGACTAAACAACTCTTGTATAGCCAACTAAGCGAAGGAAAGCGCTTGCAAGGTGGTCAAAGAAAGCTCTTCAGGGACACCCTCAAAGCTTCTCTGAAGGTGTTCAGCATAGACCCAGCCAACTGGGAGACAGAGGCACATGACAGAGCATCATGGCGTCACACTGTGAAGACTGGGTTGCTGAGGAAAAGAGAACAATGCTGGCAGAAGAAAAAAAAACAGAGAAGAAAAGCAAGGCCAATGACTCTAGCTCCAGCTGGAATAACCTGCCCAGTGTGCAGCCGAACATTCCAGGCTCACATAGGTCTCACCAGCCACATGAGGAGGCATAAAACCCCAGTGCAAAGCCCTCAGCCCCCTAGATGACATCATCAAACCACGATGGACAAACTATACATTGTTGTTATCATTTTATAGTGTAATCAAACTTGCCAACTCTTAAGCTTTTTGATTTCTGGACATCATTAAAGTAATTTTAAATTATTAGAAGAGATTATTGCTTTCCTAATATGATCTCTCTTGATAAACAAAATATGCCTTACAAAGTAGAGATTTCTTTTTCATGTTGAGCAATTAGAATATGATTGGTTTATACAAGGAAAACAGGAACACTTATCATATGCTGTTGTTTTCTAATGCAGATAGTAAGCAAGGGAAATGATCAAGTTGCCATGAGTTCAAAATATGAGACAAGAGAAGATATAGGTTAGTATTGATGAAGATGCCCCAAGAAAATAATTTTGATTTATATGTTCTATTGAAGTATATCTGTTTTAACTTAGGAGTCACTAGAAGTTCTTTAGAAGTAATATCTGTTAGCATTATATCATTACTAGAGTTTCGCAGCTGTTTCTGTGAACAATCAAAATGTAAAAAAAAAATGACTGTTGAGTGTCTTTAAAGTATATGCATAAAAATATTTTTAAAAATTATGTTCAGATATAATTGTATACATGCTTATATATGTAAATAATTATTCTCCATAACCAGATATCACAGACAATAATCCATATATAATAATGCAGTAGTGTCATAAGTTTGGGTTGGCTCCTTACTTTGAAATAAATTATAGGGATTAAATAAAACTAATTCAGTTGATCATTAAACAAAATGTGTTTTGTGGCAATTCCCCGATACACTGCCTTGTGAGCTTAATAATAAGGTATTCTAAAATGCATCATTGAACACACTTTTAAAAAGTAATTGCTTTTTTTAAACTGATAAGAACTAGTCTATATTTTTTATAATCAATTAACAATTTATTTGTCTCACCAGCTGTAACTCGTAATTATGGCAACCTGTTGGTGGAAATGGTAGCTATTGTTCCAGATGGAGTTGTCTGTTTCTTCACCAGCTACATCTATATGGTACAGTCAACACTTTTACCTCATCTGATTTGTGCTAGTTGAATTGGTTCTAACTATTCATAATTTATTTATTTTATTCTTCTTATTCTAACAGGAAAGTATTGTAGCCGCTTGGTATGAACAGGTAATATTTTTCAGTCATATAGTAACCATTATGTACTTTTGTTTTGGATTTATTGAAGAAATTTTTAAAAATTTGAATGTAGTAGTATTTTCAATTTTCAAATGAAAATTATGAGCAATTTTTAAATAAAGTGTAAAAAAAAAGTATTTGCCATGTGTCAGAGTGTATGCTTAAATCTAATATATAATTGATCCTCCTACCAGTACTTTAAAATACATTGAAGAGAAACACCATGAAAACAGATAAACTAGTAAACAATGAGCTGTTACATCAACTTTTAATGCCAACATAAATTCTAGAAAAACTTTTGAAGTACATTTCAGATATTGGTTTTTGTTCTGATTTGTAAAATGAATATAAAAATATAGCTGCTAGATCTGAGTAGATATTTTGCATGAAGTTTATATAAAATAATTACAAGTTTGATTTTGTTTCAATCATTGAGCAAGCATGAACACAAAAAATCACAGTAATTTAATTGATACACAAAAAAAGTTTAATTGGCTGCAAAATAAAGAACTTTAACTTTTGGCTCAACCAGTGTATAATGAACTGTACATTTTACTTAAGACATTTTTAGTATTAACATTATTACCTCTCTACATACACACAATGTATCACAAAGGAAACTAGATGAACATAAATATCACATATTTTGGAAGCACTAAATAGGTACAGCAATTTTAGCAAAAGACTTAATACAATATATATGATGCTAACTGATTGGATGTATATAAAATAAATAAATAAAATAGACAACAACAATAAGTAAATGTAAGCACAAAAAAATTAAAGCATTACTCAACTAACCAATGTTCATTCTCATCATTTCCACCATGTTTCTATCAAAAATATTTATTAATATGACACTAGATTCTAATTTGACATCTCAACATTGTATAACATTGGCATACATTGTTATAAATAAATGCCAGAAAAAACAGAATTCACTAGCTTAAACTTATGAATTTGAAAAAAAAAATGTTTTGAAGCATATATGGCTTGAAACATCAGAACTTAGTAAATTAATAAAATAATAAAAAGGCAATTAGATTATTGTAGGCTATAGAAATAAATTAGGTTTAATCTAGTTCAATGTGCATTTAATTTCAATGAAGATTTCTTTCTAAAAGTAACTCTTTGGAAAAGTATTGAGCCTGTCAACTTCACACAAATACCAAGAGTTATTAAATAAAAGAGTAGGAGCTAAATTAATTAAATAAAAGAGTAGGAGCTAAATTATAAACATTTTTCATTTTTTTGGGGGAAGTTGATGCAAGAGGAAGGGTCAAAAGATTGACAAATTTGAACTAAAGTTGCCTGTAACCATAAACAAATTTATCTTCTGATATAAATAAAGTGGTTGAAATTTTAATTGTACAATTTGCATGTACCTACGAAATTAGCTATGTCACAAAAAATTTAGATATCAAAATAAGCAACTAGTTTTATAGGCACTATTAAAAAGATTCAAACAATCCATACAATTATCACATATTTTAACATTTTTCTAACTACAAATAAAACATACAGTACCAACTGGCAGTTATCATTTTGTCAATAGATCTATCATATAAAATGTATTTGGCCATTCACACACTTAGTGTAATAACTAACAAGTAATTCCTCAACAATAATGTTTGTACATATTACTCATGACATTCCAATTCAAAATGGGAAATGAAATTATCAAATATATATAATATAAATATTTCATTGAATGTTAAGCTTCAATTAAGAGCATTTCAAGTAATATTAAATTAAAAAAAAAATACTATATCCATTAATTGTGTTGCCAAAATGTAGTGCTTCTCAAAAATTGAAAATGTCAAATATACTTTTCTTGAAAGTAAATGCCAAAAATCTTTCTAAATATCATTCTATTGGTTTTGAGTGACATTGCTGTAAGATTCCAGACAGTTGTTGAATAATGTGAGTATTGTCTGTTGAAGGGTTACCATGGTTGTGTTTCAGGTCTTTGAAAAGTTCACGCAACTTTTGCTCCATGACACGCTTCTGAACCTTTGGCTTAGTATTGTTGGTGCGGTTTCTTTTGTTGGCAAACCAAGACTTGACCTAAATTATTGACATTATTAATGAGAGTTATAAAATGACTTTTTTTTAAAGAAGTTGTACTGAATTTTATTGGTTTGTTTTATGTAATAGTTAAAAAATTTAAGCTTAAGCAAACAATTAATTCTAAGTTTTTTTAACAGACAAAACTTCTTTCTTTTATTAAATAAGACATTTAAACAAATGAGAGCTCATTGGCATTTCAATTAGCAACTCCACCTCTTCAGAAATGTTAACACTGACCTAGATAACACCTAGAACTCTATTGGAACAGACTATGTATTATGATATAGCTGACATATGTCAAACTGTTTTAATGGAATTAAAAGATTGGTTTGCCTACCTGGTTCTCTGTGATTCCTCCATATTTGGCCATCTCTTCCTTGTCATATTTACTTGGGTATGGGTTGTTAATATTATCTGCATACCACTTTGACATTATGTACACTGCTCTCTGGTTCAGGGGCTCATTATGTCTGCTGCTGCGAGAGACATTGCTGCTGCTTCCCGCCTCTTCAAAATCATTACCATTTTCTGAATCCACAGCTTCAGTCTGCATTGTCTCTGTTAAACATCCTTTGGATTTGAGACTTGACTTAACCTTAGCTTTGGTTGTTTTTGAAGTGGATGTACTTATCTTGGCTGATTGAATTTGATTTTTTCTAGGTCTGCCACAACGTCGGTGAACTGGGGCACAGTCGTCACTGTCAAATTTTTTGCAGTTTGATCGAGCTGCCAAGCGATTTTTTCGCATCACATCAGCCATTGATGGGTATGGTCGTTTGACACCATGTTCCATGCCATAAGAAAACAATGTGGACTCTAACTGTTCAGTGCTCAGCTTACACTGGGGTATAAGTAAACTTTTCCCTGAGACACTGGGTTTGCCTACACATGTGAGTGATACAGGCCATATGCAGCAGTTGCTTGAATCTTCTCTCTCCTGACTTTCTGGGCTCAGAGATGAATTGGGAGTACTAGCACTCATTGGTGAAGCTGTTAGCGATTGTGGGCTGAAAGGCATCGAAGCCTTAGAGTGGCAGAATGTGACAGATAGATTATCTATCTCATCAGCATCATCAGTTTCTTCATCATCAGTGACTTCAGTTTGAGAAAATGGAATGGTGTCTGGTGACATGGCATTCTTTAGGCTAGGAGATGGAGTAGCCCAATGAGATACCTCAGAACTTTGGGCACAACTTTTTGTAATGTCATGACTATCAGGAATACAGTTTCCATTGGCTGACCACTTGTTATACTCAGAGTAGCCTACAGTCTGACTCTCTTGGTTAGGGTAATAGTAGAAATGTTCTAACTGGTAGGGCTCATGATGATCCTGTGAAAGAGTGTCATGAAATGGCCTGTCAGAAATGTTATCGCTGTAGGCTAAGTTTGAACTCATCACTTCTGTTGATGGCAATGAAGTCTGCTTCAGTGTTTGAAGATTTTGTGGATGAGGCAATTTTTTATAGCCAACATTAGGCAGGTTGTGGTCACTTGTATTTGAGTGGTTTGGGTAAAAATAATTATGCCAATCCAATTCTTTGCAGTCTGTTTGTGTCACTCTGTTTTCAAATACATCTTCATAGTCCATGGCAAATGAGCTTTTCTCATTATAAAGTTCCTGAACATCTCTCCTTTCCATTAGTATGGATGCTGCATTCAGGTTGTCATCATCATCATCACAAATACCACTCTCAGTAGTTCTCTGTTGGTTATCTAAATCAATAATTAAGCTATTCTGAATGCTAGCACTGCTTTGGACCCAGGGAATTGGTTCATTAGAGGACATGATGCTTTCATCCAATGAATCCTGATCACAGCTGTAATCTCCTAAGGAAGAAAATATGGCACTGAACTCAATGTTCTTATACTGGTCCTCATCAACATGTGGGCACTGCTCTCCACCAGCTTTAGATAGAGGGCTCTCTTCTTTGATAGGGTATTCTGAGCTGGCAGAGAAGATGTGTGAATCAAACATGTTTTTGGAATGCTCACTTGAACTCAGCAGCATGTTAGAGTCAATGTCTAAGAAACTCTGCGTTTCATCAAATACTGAGTGCATCTTTTCTAAGGTGTACATGTCATGGAAATCTGTGTGTGAAATCTCAGTTGGCTCATCTGAAGAACTTGTTGTATGGCTGTGATTATCATTGAACTGAGAATTAAGAAATTTGAGAGAATCCTTTGTGTCATCTTTGCAGTTGTCTGAAATGAGAACAAAATAATCTAGTCACTTTGATTACAAATTATAAGTAACATGTTACTAGTACCCAATGTTTCTATTTTACTTAACTTGTACTTGACTTATCATGACTTGTATCTACTTTAACAAAACCTTTATCTGTACTGAAAATGTATAAAGCAATATTTTATTGAGAAAGTTACTAATGTATCATAACAGATCTTGTATCTATACAACTTATACTTTTTAAAAATGTGTAAATTTTCAATTAATGACTTAACCAGTCCATTTTGATAAAGACAAGTGGACTAGACCTGTAGTATTACTGTCATTTTTTAAGGGATATGTTTTGTTAAGTGCCAGAGACCAACTGAAAAAATATCCAGATTAAAAATATCTATAGCTAGATCTATATCTAGTCAACATCTAGATAAAATACTAATCTTGAATCCTTTATTATATATCTATAATGTTTTAAACAGTTTTGCATTAAATAGAGTCTAGATCTATCATATTTAATTTAAATGATATAGACTATAGACGATCTAAATCTTATAATCTATAAGTATATTAGAAGTGTTTAAGTCTAATACTTGTAGGCTACATTCTAATTCTAGTTCAATATTACCATGGTCCGTACCGCTAAAATATAGATCACTGGTTTCCGATGCCAAAGAAATTACGTTGCTGATTTGCAGGGTATTGTTATCTGTGATAGATCTAGATCCAGGTCTTTTAGTAGAATGTTTCTTATCATTTTGAGTTTGCGGCCAGCCATCATTCTCAGTCTCGGTGTTGCCTTTTTGGGTAAGATCTAAATCTTTATGTCTGGGAAGCTCTATTGTGACATCTTTGACTTCCAGGCATTCAGAGACGTTATCCAAATTAATTGTCAACACATTTTTCGCATCCCGAGATCTATATTCATTAGAAGCGATAGTGTTGTTATTGATTTCGTCTGCTGTGGACAGCGATGGGAAAAATGCACTGGAAATCACCTTTTTATCAAACTGTAAAACTTCAGCCATAACAAAATAAACAAAAATATAACAGGACTGCGAATCCTATTTTTCTGAAAATCAACCGCCGATAGATCTAAATTCTAGATCTTGCTGAATGCTAATAGACGCTATGCCATGAAACTCTTGCTCTGAAAATCGTCGCCAAAGTATTGTGCTTCTCTTTCGTATGTGTGGTTCGTTTTATTTTCTTCTTTTTATTCGATGGCGATTCACCCTACATGTTTCGTGTCTTCCCTTTTCATTGGCTGACACAATATTGTGTATTTGATCTTTGCCAAAGGCAATAAATTTAATTGGGTGATTTTATTTAGAAACAAAAATCGTCACATGATCGTAACATAGCTGCTTTGATTGTAAATACTATCTTGGCTATCTTGATCATTGATGTAACATAGACCGTAGTTCTTCAGTTATTTCAATCAATAAATAATAGTAATTTTCTCTTGTTATATCTAGTAATAAGAATACAAGGCCTCATATTTTAGTAGGTCAAACGCATATTTAAATTTATGTGCCACACACCTATAATAGATCAATGAGGAATGAAATATTTCCCGTGGCTACGCAGGCCCATCTGTGACCTACATATTATGCCACATTAAGCGCAGGCATAATCCTTGTCCACCGGTGGTCGATTTATATTTTCATTTCGCCGTCTGCGTTTGTCCTCGGCAGCGGATTTTCTTTTGGTCTCTAAAGCCACCTGAAAATAGTTGCTCTCTTCAATGTCAGTTAAAGCAAGTTGGCGCCTAAGCAGGTCTTTAAAGCGTTTCCGTGGGGCACCTCTGTTACGTCGACCATCTTCTATCTCACCCCCCCCCCCAAAAAAAAAAAAAAAAGGTTTTGACATACTTTCCTTCGAATACGTCGCCTGCCCTGCCCTTTGTAACTGTCCATACATTTCAATAGTATGCATTTTGTTTTTATTTATTTGGCTGTTTACGAAATATATTATTTTGTTTTGAGCCGTTTTGACGAATATATTTATCAGGAACCCGTAGCAGGGGGAATGGGGTAACTTAACGAAACATTTAGATCTACTTGGGTGGTCTACTGGACGAGCCGTTAGCCTTCGACCGTTTCCACTTGTTTTGTTTTTTTCCCATTCATCGAAAAGTTGCCAGGTTTCGTGAGATTTGGGGACAAGAGTAGCCTAATAGCTTGTTTTATGGTGTACATTCATGATTAAAAAGTAAAATAAAACAACGTCACGTGTGTGCGTAATGTGTCATTGCACACAGAGTTTGAAGCTTGCATTGCAACAGAGTTGCTGTTTACTATAAAGTAGAGACAGCTTTCTGAAAAAAAAAAGCCAAGATAATTCCCCCATTTTTCTATTCTCGTCGCCATTTTACTTTTCATACGAATATTACAATTTCGACATTACTTGGTTTCGGGCGTGTCATTAAGTTCTACACGGACTGGTAGCACACACATTAGTTCGAAAAGTTCATCTACTCTTGACCGTTATATTAAAATAAGGATAGGCGTTTGTAGCGTGTCTCAATGATGTATCTTTCATTAGGCTGTACGCGTGTGTGTTTCTCTGGCCTGGTCTGTGTAGTGGACAGTCCACGGTTAAAAAAAAAAGTGGAATAACACAAACTATAACAAATTGTACACACTTCCAAGTAGACGTGCAAGGTTTAAGGCACTTTGTGGTTACCCGAGACTATGGGGGGAGGGTGAAAAAAGGAAGTTCCTTTTACTATAGATTTTTCCCCCGCTTCTAGACATATGAGGTGCCACATCTTTTTTTTTTTTTGTTTGGTCCCTCCACCCCCGTTCAATCTTTCCCCAGTTTTTTAAACTCGTATTTAACAACGACCGTCCAGCGCAGGCGTTTGGAATGAAGGTGTGCTGTAACCAGGCTACCGCTATCTGCGACACATAATGACGAGACAAGACATGTAGGCCTGCAAGCGATTTATAAAAAAAAATAGTATTCCCTTAGTGGAAAATTAAAATAACCAGAGATTTTGAGTTTCACTAAGTTTTTAGCTTTCTTTAAAGCTTAAAGCGTATGATACATTGATTTGACTTAGATGTTGAAGTGAATTAAAAACTGATCCATTACGAAAATCTTTTGGGTCGAAAGAAAAAAATTAACAAAATCTCGTTTTCTTCGAAAAATCCATTTCTATTTGAGGCATGGCTGGGTTTTAGTTTGTAGCTCTTTCAAGTATTTTCCCTTCCCATTTGACGTCCATCGTCTCGTCTATATTATTATAGCTTTTATATAGCGCTACTTTCATGCTTATAGCATGCTCAGAGCGCTTTGGTCCAATCTCATTTGTGGACCAGTGGGGGGAGGGGGTATCTAGGAGTTGGTTTCCCGTGCTGCCTTTGGGCGCTCAGTAAACACAACTCTGCCCGAGTCGGGTGTCGAACCTCGAGCCCCCTTCTAGGTAGCCAAGCAAGCCAAGCTCAAGCCGCACTTAGCCTCTCGACCACGCTTCCCGCTTCTATATTACAGAACCAGAAACTAGTTGATTGGCGCTATTCCAAGATGCTTGTTATTGAGGTATTTTTCCACCTCCTAACTGCATTGAGTCTATATTGTATTTTTATTATTGTGGTGTTCATCTTGCATTCAAACTGCTAGGTATCTGCTTCTAAACTGCGGCGCCATTCTTTTCTTGGAATCTCAGCTTTGCTTGCGAAGGGTGTAACGTTTCCCTCTCCGGCATCTATGAAGTATATCTACTTCAATGGGTTGCTGCTTTGTTCTTTGCCAAAGTTCCTCATTCAAGAGCTTGTCTGGCTTGCGGATCATAAGAATTTTCCTAAGGCAGGTATTGATGAATACCCAACACCTGTATTTTTTCCCTGTAAAATAAGATAAGATAAGATAACTTTATTGATCCAAGCAAATGGAAATTTGTCTTGATTTCAGTTGACAGCCTCAGCTGTACAATAACAATATAGATTTACGATATAGATGTACATACATGAAAGAACACATACACACTCATAACCAGGGTCTATTGTTACTGAATGTTTTCAATTTTCTTCTTTCATTTAATACCGTTTTCACAGAATTGGATGCATGAATTAACAGTTGTTGTAAGGGACGGTGGTTCTTCAGGTCTCTGCTCAATAAAGTAGAGTTGGCTTAACAATGGTGTTGAAGAGCCTTATTTGGTTGTGGTGCTAATTTCTTTGAATTCTAAGTTTTTCTTTAGCTGGCGGAAGGCTGTTAGAGCTTTACCATGTTGGCTCTGACATCTGCATCTGTTCCTCCATGGTTAAATGTAGCGAGACTTATAAGACCCTGCACAAATAAGAATAACTGATAGAAGTGAAAACACACATTTTGTTATCTTTGTTTTTTTTTTTACTGGAGCCTTCTCATTACTTCTTTGGAAGACTGCTCTACTCGAAATTTGTTTTTAAAATTAAATTGAATAGGCTTTGTTTTATTGCCTGATTGACAAACTTTTGAGCCTTTGTGCTAGAATGGGATAAATAGCTTTGTCCAGATACTGTGAGAAATTGAGATAATAATAGAGAGCTTTAACTAAATATCAAGATATAAATTGTAAATTATACATTTATTGGAGGGACCTGTATATTTCCTTTAAGGATTTGCTCAGTTTTCTCAAGATGCACACTCAGATGAACATAAAAATATCATTCTTCTGCAATAATGTGTTGTTTCTTTTCCAGGGCATCATTGATCAGATTCAGAAACACAAATTGTTATTTATAGAAACCCAGGATGCTGCAGAGACATCATTAGCTTTACTTAACTACCAGAAGGTTAGTTTCTGGTTTTCTTATCTTTCTTACATTTACTAGGGAGCTCCATAATTCATTCCGAAATAGAGTCTTTTTGTTATTTTTATTATTCATTATGATTAGTTCATGTTTTTTTACATTCCTAACTAGGCTTGTGAAAATGGGCGTGGTGCTGTTCTGCTGTCAGTGGCTAGAGGAAAAGTTTCAGAAGGCATTGACTTTGGTACATTAAAGTTTGTTGTTTATTGTTATACTTTCAGTTTACTTAGTACACCCATGTCCTCACATAATTAAAAACAACTTTAGCTTTAATAACTAATTTAATATGTTTAAATTTCTTAATTTAATATTTGAAACTCAAATGCTGTCCTGTTATGGTTTGAGTGCAAGGGAGAGTAATGGAAAACAATAATGGTAACAGTGTGTAACTTATAGTCTCCCTTTTCCTCTGTACACAACTCCAATTTTTTTAAGTCCATTAAGTTTTGTTTCATTTTGCCTCATTCAGTGAAATTGTTTCTATGTATAAACTTTGAAGAAGGATCAAACATATCTTAGCTCAGGATTGCATCAAATTGTTTGATCTTTGTCTACTTTTGTTTACAGACCATCACTATGGCAGAGCTGTGATCATGTTTGGTGTTCCTTATGTCTACACTCAAAGCAGAATATTGAAGGTAGACAAAAAAACTTTGATTTCAATAGCTCAATACCAATAGTTTTTATTGAAGGTATAGAAACAACTTTGATCTCAATAGCTCAATACGAATAGTTTTCAAACAGATATGACAGAAAACAAATCCAAGCTTCTCTTATCTGGCCAACAAGCGAAGGATTTTACAGCCAGAATAGTATGCAGAGTCGAATTCCAAATAGCCCTGGGATTGAGTTTACCAATTTGGTCAAATTCCCAAAAGGAATGTATTCATATCATTAAACTACATTATCATTTACAAAGCAGTATTATTGCAGGTAAAAGTCTGTAAAAGCCATCAGAGCACACAAGGTTTCATTATAGTGCACATGACACTGCATCTCTCCATTACAGTGCACATGAGACTGTCACCTCATTATAGTGCACATGAGACTGTGTCACCTCATTATAGTGCACATGAGACTGTGTCACCTCATTATAGTGCACATGAGACTGTGTCACCTCATTATAGTGCACATGAGACTGTGTCACCTCATTATAGTGCACATGAGAATATGTCACCTCATCATAGTGCACATGAGACTGTGTCACCTCATTATAGTGCACATGAGACTGTGTCATCTCATTATAGTGCACATGAGAATGTGTCACCTCATTATAGTGCACATGAGAATGTGTCACCTCATTATAGTGCACATGAGAATGTGTCACCTCATCATAGTGCACATGAGACTGTGTCACCTTATTATAGTGCACATGAGAATGTGTCACCTCATCATAGTGCACATGAGACTGTGTAACCTCATTATAGTGCAGGATGGGCCACTGTCCATTTGGTTCATATTTCACACACTTCAGGCCAAACTTTGACTCACTTTACTTCTTCTGTGGCGAGGAAGAGGAAACCATGTCTCCTAGACTTTCTGTTCTCTATCTCCAAAAGTCTGGAAAGCCACATGTTCTTGACCTGTTTGGTGACATATGTTATGATGATGATGACTGGCAAACAATGTTTATGAGGAGAGGACAGGATGGGCTAACAGAACATTCTTTTTTCAAATATAGTGCTTGCAATTCTCATCAGGACAGGACATCTTTAAAAAACAAATGATAGTAATCTCACTAGGTGGTAGGCCTTCAAGGAACATGCCTACCCCAGATTTATTCTGCCAACTTTTCTTTTCAATAAATACTGTATGGATACATTTAAATACTGCATCACAAACCAAGAGATTAGAGACAGGGTCACTGCAGCGATCGGACCCCATGATGACCTGCTGACTACTGTGAAGAAATGAAAGCTTAAAATGTATGGCAATATAGCAAGATCTTCGGGACTCGCAAAGACCTTCCTCCAGGGAACAGTACCAGGAAAAAGAAGAAGAGGCAGACAGAGAAAGCAGTGGGAAGACAACATCAAAGAATGGACAGGCCTACCTTTGAAAGAGGTTTTAAACAGGGCAATAGATAGAAAGGAATGGAGAAAAATGGTCTGCAAGTCTTGCTTGGTGCCCCAATGGTCCACCAGACTAAGGGATAGGTAACAGGTAACAGGTATGGATAAAAAAATCTGAGCATTTCCTTAGTCTTCTTAGAGTTAATGATTAAGCATCAACATCTTTCTTGAACTTTCTTTTGTGATAGTCTTAGCATTTGAGCTTATAACTCCAACATGGGAATCCTAGTAGGAATTCATTTGTTAGACCATTAAACAAAGATACTTCTGGTGTTATTAAAAAAAAAGGGGGTATTTAGGATGAGGAAACATTTAACTATCCATAAAAATGTTTAAGTAATAATTTTTTTTTTTACCTTTCTATTTTTTATGTAATAAAAAATTGAAACCATCTACTTTATATGTATCATATAGGCACGGCTGGAGTACCTACGAGATCAGTATCAGATCAGAGAAAATGATTTCCTAACATTTGATGCCATGCGCCATGCAGCACAGTGCGTAGGACGAGCTTTGCGTGGCAAGACTGATTATGGCATAATGATATTTGCTGATAAGGTTGGTTGGGTGTTGTGATTTTTTTTTTAACTTTATTAGAGATTTTGAAATCCCATATGTGTTATTGGCTACAGTTTGTAAGTCTACAATGCTTATTTCTAACTAGTTAGTAAATAAAGTTATAAAAAGGGAATTATTGATTTTAAGTGTTTAAGAGTTGTTGTTTTTTATTGATATGGAATGTGT
Organism: Biomphalaria straminea; assembly: GCA_021533235.1. Lineage (NCBI taxonomy): Eukaryota > Metazoa > Mollusca > Gastropoda > Planorbidae > Biomphalaria > Biomphalaria straminea. The sequence goes on from JADKLZ010000104.1 coordinate 6,660,465, forward strand.
TAACTCTTTCTCTCCGTAATTATTTAACACATTCTGATGGAATCAACATTGGTATCGTCAGTTAGGAGAGAAAGAGTTAACTGTGTATCACATTGTCAAATCAAAAGATAATATTATAGGGAGATTATATGCAATCATGTTAAAATGTATGCTTGCTATTAAACAAAACAAATTAATCATAACCTGATATTTTGTACATTTTGATTTATCTCGAGAACAGTGACCTTCTTTTAAGCAAATGTAAAAATTACATCATTTTCCTATTCATTAACCTAATTTAATTATTGAAAAAAAAATAGACTGTAAATGACTAAATGAATGTCAATCTCTAAGAGAACATTATTTTCTTCAGAGATTTTCAAGAGCTGACAAAAGAGGCAAAATTCCTCGCTGGATTCAGGAGCATCTGACAGATAATCTGTGCAACTTGTCTATTGATGAAGCTGTGCAGGTGGCTAAACGTTTCTTGAGACAAATGGCTCAACCTTTCAGCAGAGTAAGTGAAAGTAATAGCTAAATGTATTATTTAACCACTATGGCTGAGTAGTAAAGTGCTTGGCTTCCAAACCTGATTCAAATGTTGTTGAAGGCTTGGATTTTTACTTTTGGGATCCTTAATGTGCCTCTGAGTCCACCCAGCTTTAATGGGTACCTGTAATGGGTTTTCTAGATATTTTCATTTTGCATAACTACGAAACTGAACACTTTAAAGTATCATTGATGACTTGACATGGTTAAAATATTTTCAGGTTTAAAATTCAATGTAAAAAAGGAAATAAAAACAACATGGACACACAAAGTACCTTCAAATAGTATTGCAGTTCATTTTTGGGGAATTAAAAGTCTATAAATCTAAATATTATAAATTATCATAAGGAAAGAATGTATTTTAAAAATTCTTTTGTCTAATATTAAGTTGGACACTGATTTACTTTAAAAAAAAAAGGGATTACGAAGATTTTGATGTGTTCAATGCTAGTTAAGAATAAGATGTAGGCAGTTTTATTTGAAAAGGAAATAGAAAATTAGTAGCATTGGTACATCCTCTTATCTTATACATTACGGATATTCCTTTATAAGAGAAGAAACATGTCCATAACTAAGGGATTTTAAAGAGAAAAGAAAACAAAGAAAGTTTTTTTTTTCTCATTATCATATCGATTACAGTCCTTCAAAAAAGAAGATAATTACATCTTACACATTTCATGTGTCAATCTAGTCAAGCATGTTAATCAATGACTTAAACTCTGCTTTTTCTGGCTGTATATTTAACTATTGGAAAACTCATTTTATTTTTCTAATTTTTTGTTTTACTATTGGGGGGGGGGGGAATTTATCTCCCCTATACAAAATAATTCATAGATTAGTCTTCATGTTATTGTTATTTTAGGATGTAAACATTTATATATATATATATATACCTCAGTATCAAGTATTTTAAACATGTTTTTAATATGCATTTTTGGAATAGTTTCTTATTTTACTTTAATAGAAAAATGATGACAATCTAATGAACTGATGGGATCACAGGTTATATCTAGCAGCTATTTTATCATCCATTTTATCTGTTGAAACAATTGTAAAAATTCAAACTATCTATTCTTCTTCTTCTTTGTTCTCTTTGCTGTGTTGGAACAGCAAGTAGTCCGATATCTGCCATCAGCTGTTCTATTGGGGGAGTTTGGAGTCAATAGTCTTGCTCAGGTCTCTGATAGAGTAAGCCATCAGTTAATCTTCCTGCTTAGTGAATGACTATGTTCATCCTAATACCATACTTCTGTTATGAAGATGCTTATCACCTTTGTTTAAACTTGCTGCAGCAAGGAGGAAATGTTTGGAAGGCATGTTGATGACAATCAGAGGCTCAAAAATATTGATGAGTTAGATCAATTGCTTTAAATTTCTTCTCTAGTACCACAGCAAGCAGTTACTTCCCTTCTTTTACTATACAAGTGTATGAATTATTTCTTTTTTTTTTTTGTGAACAGAAAGATCAGCTTGGGTTGTCCCTCCTGACACTGGAACAGCTTCAGTCTGAGGAGATGCAAAAGAAAATAGAGTCCAAGATTCAGCATGTCTGAGAAACATTCACTGTATCTTGTTGCTATTATCATCATCATTATTTAAGTCCATAATGTTAGGGACTAGGAGTTGCAAAAGGTTAAGGGGTCACCAGGAATGAAGAATAGTGTTAAAAGTACCTTATGGCTAGATTTAAAGAAAGAGAATAACTGCCTCCTTGTCCTCCCCATCTCCTGTCCATTGACCAGACCTACATAGCATCATATATAATAGTCATATTGTTGTTGTTTTTTTAATATTGATCTAAATGTGTTGAACTTGTTTTTTTACAAGTCACCTGTTATCCAGCAATTGTTAGCAATACTTGATGTCAACATTTCTGATTGTCAGACTTACAGAAACCAATAAACAGTTGTTGTTACCGCAGAATGTGTTGCTGTTTGTTTTGTGCATGAGAGTGATATAAATGATATGATTTATTGGTAGGTATAAACAGTAACATTAAAAACATTATCTGGATATATATAGTGGTTTGGTGAGATGCTGATAGTAATATAGATGTTGAAGAAACTGTTGTTTTTCTTGAATGCAATAAAATACTCTTTAAATAAAAAAAAAGTAATTGTAAGTTTATATTCTTTTGTAATACAAGAGAGTTAGACTTGTCAAAGACATTTTTCCTTAGTAGAATTAAGTAATTTTCTTCTTTGAAAGAAATCCTTAATAGAATTTTTTTTCCTATAAAAATAAAAGTAATTTGACCTTGATAAAAAATAAGAAAGTTATTTGTCCTTGAAACAATAGTGTCATTTTTATGTATATATATATATATCTAATATATAAAGTTGAATGTTTAGCGTATGTATGTATGTATGTATCGAATGGAAATCAAAACCGCGTGACCAATTTTCATTAAACTTGGCAGAAATGTTCCTTGGGTACCAACTTAGGCCGTAGTGTATGTATTGTAGTCCTAAAACAAACTTAAGACCCTCAAAAAAAATAAAGTTGACCAACTCTATTAGACTATTGTATCTAACAAAAACTAGGTCACAAGCCATGTCTAGATCTACATGTGTCGCGCAGTGGTACAAATGAAATGAACGTCATAGGTCATAATTATAATATCGCGCATTATAAATGCATATTATTTAAGTAATAAACTATATACATAATACAATTTACTTTTTATTGTATTTTTTCATAACATTTAAACCTACAACTACCGATTTGGTTTAATTTTAAATCTTTATTTTTAATTTACTTTTTTTTTCTTTCAGATTTACTTACTTATGCGCATTTAGACCTGATAACACCGTTATTGTATCTAGATCTAGGTCAAATCTTAGATGCTAATGTGTCACACAAGTTTTTATTTATTGACTAGATTGCTGTGGCATTCAAATTGTTAGGATTCAAGAGCTATACAAAATTAAACTAACAATATTACATAAACAATTACATTCACGCGTATGATTTCCTTTTAAAATATAGGCTAGATCTATTGTATTGTTGTTGTTTTTTACCGCTAACACGCCCAACAGTGTACGCAACGCGTATTGAGGTCACCAAGGAGACGCGTCAAGGGGTCATGAACTTACATAGCTACACAAAAATAAAAACAGATGTTGACCTTTGAACAATAAATTGAATAATTAAGCTCTATTTTGCGTTATTTTTTAATTTAAATTAATGAGAATTCAATATAGACTACTCTCTTATATACATGACTATACTTTTAATTAACAATAACTATTTTAAAATTAGATCTAAAAGCTTTCATTTCATTGATGACCTAGATATAATAAACTACTTTCTTCTCATTTGGAGGCTTGAACTCTTATATTTCTAAAGATAACTTTTCAATTTCAGACGTGAGTGTATTCAATAATTTATAAAACGTAAATAAACAAGACAGCGAGCTCAATATCTTTACTGATTGTAGATCTACAATATTCTTCAGTAAAACATTTAAACTACTATTGGTAGGAACAATAAGGCCACTTATTAGGCCTACTTCATATAGCTTAAATAGTTGAATAAAAGAAACATATGTAAATCTATAGAGAGAGTGAGATATCTACTTTTTATCAAAGTTAATGGCTTTACGTTAGCGTGTTGATCTACGTCAACACAAACTCAAAAGTGTTTTAGTCATTGTGATTGACTAATTTGATCACAAGCTATTACATGGATCTGTCTCTCTCGAAAGAAATATAACGTTCAACTATTATACATTTTTGTATAGGAAAAAGGGAAAAATGTGCAGATATCTTTGGGAAATTAGCAATGAATATAAACTTTTACTAAACATCGTCTGCATGTGACAATTTTCTCACTGGGATAGTAAGAATCTACCATAAGCTATTAATCTACAAAATTAGGCCTACTCGGCTATGGAAAGACACGGGCCATCATGTGAATGTATTATGCTATTATTGCTAAATTGTGTATATTTCCGTCTGAAAAAAAAAGGTTTATCATTGCTTTTTATAATGAGATCAGCTGTTGACATCGAGAAGTACATAGAAGTCAAATTCATAAAGCGCTGGTTGTGAATGTGTATGTGTTTCGTATGTAAATGTTGTTTGAATTTTTCATCAATATTGTTTTTTGTACAGTAGTTACGCTGAGGTTGTCAATTGTAATCAAAATGAATTTCCATTAAATTGGATCAATAAAAATTATCTTATCTTATCTTTATTATTATTATTTGAAACATATGTGGTTTCTCCAAACGTTGTAGCCTACCTTTTGGACTGGTAAAAAATAAAATGGGTATTGAGAAAACTATTTGTGTTAACAGGTTATGCAATAAAACGTCACCTATTCAACTTTTTACTTTTATTTTTTTTAGATTCATTATGCCACCAAAAAAAAAGATGTATTGGAAAAAATACACCTGGGGCGAAAAAAATTGATTATTCAAAGGGACCTCATGTATGCTATTTGTAGAAAGAAAAACCCGAGCAAAGCCGGGTAAAATTTAGCTAGTATATATATATAAAAAGAGTAGAGTATGGGTGTGTCAAAATGTCCTTGTATATATATAAAGAGTAGAGTATGGGTGTGTCAAAATGTCCTTGCTTTTACAGACTCCTGCTACCCCCTCCCCCAAAACCTATATACCAGGGGCGGACTGGGAATCAAAATAGGCCCGGGCATTACCGTATTAACCGGCCCACAAATACCATGTCATATGTTGTATCAGTGCTAAGCTCATGAAATGTGTGACTAGTTTTCTTATTTTTTTTATTTTTTTTTTTGGTTTATTGAAAGGGGATTTTAATCCCAGCCTCTTCTCTTTGGCTTCACTGTGGCAGAAACTTAAGTTTCCGTTTCAGACAATGAGGTCTGAGGCAGCTGATGGTTTGAACCCCCTCCTGCTACGCCCTTGTGTCATATTATATTTGTAAGCCTAATTCTCATCAAAACATATAACGTTTAATAAAATATCGAAAACTGAAAGTACGCTCTCATAGGATTACGTATTATATTTAATTTATACCTGTATGTGATCTGAAAACTAAAATAAAAAATACAATAGCAGCATCGATGAGTTTGAAATGAATGAATTATTAAATGTTTTTGAGACTTTTGGTATTTTTATAGATTACAGACGTTACTTTAAAAAAAAATTTAGGCATGCATGTTGCTCTTTGACTTAAGTCGTGGGTATTCCCGTCTGACACATTCCATTAAAAGATTAGAGAATGCAGAACGGTTAGAGAGACACTTACTGTGAAAAGCTCTACATCCTACTACATTTTCAAAAAACGAGAATTGTATATGAATATGACCAATAAAAATATAAATCTTCTATCATTAAATATCAGGTGTGACAGCGCTATAAAAAACCAGAGAATTAGTATACGAATTTCCGTCATTGACTTCATACTAAGCATAAAAAAAGATCCCATTTCAGAGTATTTCAGACCTTGTGGTCTATAGGGCAGATGATGTAAAGGTCATCTGTTTCTGTGACCTATGGTTAACGAGGGTTTCGTGTGGCCAGCACAACGATCTTTTCTTTTCCCATTAAAGCTGGGTGAACTCAGAGGCGCCCAAAGATCTCGAAATTAAAAATTCTAGTCTTCACCAGGATTCGAATCCCGGACCCCAAGCCAAGCGCTTAACCACTCAGCCACCGCGCCTTCATGATATACTGAGTATATATTTGCCGTTAATTAAAATAGCAAAAATAATTATTTAGATTTTGATCTTGATTTGATATTTTTTTTAAACATACAATATTTTTTGTAAGCTAAAGTATATTATTTTTAAATTTATGTTATTAAAATTAAACAAAAGGAATGTTTCCTCTTACTTTGAAAATCGCAGAAGGAACTATATATTGAGCTGTGAATAAGTTTTGTGGTTTGCTATTTCGCGGCTATGTGTGTTAAAAGTTAATTTCTATTAAGTATTGTTGAAGAGCTAATTGTCGCCCTTTTTTTTTTCTGCGTTATATCAATGTTTCCTAACTTACTCTCCCTCTTCCCTCGTTTTCGGTAACATTGTCAATGGAACCATCAAAAGTCGGGGTAGGGAAGGAGGAAAACCAAGTGGGAGTGTCATCAAAGTCCATGCCGACCAGCAAAAACGTTTAGGCCAAACACAAACACACAGACATCAAAGCAGTATTGAAGCCAATGCCGCTCTTAGGCCTACACAGCTAAATGTACGGTCTAATGTTTTGCAAATGATAATATGCATAGTGTATTATGTACATTTTTTATATACTTATTGAATTTCAAACAAAATTAATTGTAAAAAAAAAAATAAATAAATAAAATAAAACGTATTCGGGCAAATGTGTCTTTGCTACTATAACTTTTTTTTAAAGTTGTCTGCATTAAAAAAAAATTTCTTTGGTCGCAACCAGACCGGCCCATTTGGTGCCGGCCCACCGGGCATTTGCCCGGTATGCCCATATAGCCAATCCGCCCCTGCTATATACCAGTACTTTTACCACTTCTGTCTTGTCACGTTTATGTTCTCCTTACAAACAGCTCAGTCTAGAGTACACGTAGTTTACTACTATGTATCAAATGGAAGAATTGAACTTGTTAATTAGCATAACCAATGAAATCTTTGCATATTTACTCATAATTTAGTGTGAACTAGGGAACCAATTGTAGTCTATTATAGAAAGATATGGAAACTAATGGCTTAGACCTTGCGATAAATTGCCGATAATTAATGTTGGATATTACTTTCAACTAATGTTCAATCATTCTAGTGTTTTTTTTAAAGCTTTTTTCAAAGATGTATAAACTAGAAGTAGTTAGTAATGAAATTTTCAACCTCTGTCGAGCTGTTATTTGAGCAGTGTAGTGTGTTAAGTTACTGTAAAACTAGCGACCAACTGGCGCTCCAAAACAAGCCGGAAAAAAAAACAAGGAGAGATCCCCCCCCTCCTCTTTGGACTTTTTTTTTTTTTTTTTTTTTTGCACGAGAGGTGAAATAACGGCCGAGAGAGATGTTTGAAAGCGGGAAGGGTTAGGTGAGATCTAAATCTAGAGCTAACTGATGGGTTAGATTTTATTTTGAGGCAATCTGTTGTCAGTAAATTTGTGCTGTTTTATAGATAGATCTAGATCTATGTGTGTTCTTGGAGGTTTACTATTCTTGGTTAATTCTAACCCAATCTTGGATCATCTTATACTAAGAAAGGTAGGCCTTAACAGAGTAATCAAAATGAAAAATGTTTTCATTTTATAGAATCTACTTGTTAAATAGTCTTATGATAGAGGGTCGAGAAATGACTCGAGATCTAGATCGACTTGTAGACTTTTTGTTTGCTTTGTTATTATTTTTTGAAATCTATATTTATTAACTCTTTCTCTCCCTAATTATTTACCACATTCTGGTGCAATCAACGTTAGTATCGTCAGTTAGGAGAGAAAGAGTTAATCAAAGTGAGATTCTTTACTTCAGAGTAGAAATGATTAAAGTAAATCTACACAGTATGTGTCACATATCGAATCTAGTTTTATATCAGCTATAGACTTGTAAGTATAAAATAATAAATAAAAAAAGGTTATGCCTAATCTAAAATCGAAAGTCCACACCTAGAATCTAGATGTGCATGCTAAGTCATGGTTCTGACGGAGTGTGAATGAAAAACGGGATAACTTAAACTGCTAGCATAGAAAATCTCAATCTAAAAGCACGCTATTAATCTATGTGGTCCTAATAGACTCAGTGTTTTTTTAAAGGTCTAGATTAGTAGCCCTACTTACTATAAGGCTTTTCTGCCTAATTTGAAAGACTATGAAAAAATACAGCGATGTTCATCATGCAATATTATAAACAAATTAGATATCTAGTTGGGTAATTGAAATATGAAATGGCTTCTTCGGTTGTTGGCCGATGTAAGTATGCTAGTTGTGTCGACGTGTAACGTGAGCTGTATACAAACCTAACTTTGTTAGAAAACAACAACAAAACGAAGGTTTATTGTGAAAATGTTTAAAAGGTTTCATAAATTCTTTTTTCCGTACATCCCCCTCCCAGTGTTTCGCCCCTTCTCACTCATGGGAGCAACACAAAATGAGATTGTGTTTCCTCGACTGGGTTGTCATCCATTAGTACTAACTTCTATAGGCTACACTTCTTGACTCACGTTTACACTGTGAGATTACTTCTAGATCTATATGTCCTATAAAAGAAATTCGACTTTTGTCTTGTATTTCCCATGTCCTCTTTTCTTGTTAGGGGACGGGAAAAAGGAGACGGGAGTCTGTAATCATAAGTCATCGAGCATGTTGATCTAAGTGTTTAAATCTTAGGTTCTATCTCATCGAGCATGTTGATCTAAGTATTTAAGTCTTAGGTTCTATCTCATCGAGCATGTTGATCTAAGTGTTTAAGTCTTAGGTTCTATCTCATCGAGCATGTTGATCTAAGTGTTTAAGTCTTAGATTCTATCTCATCGAGCATGTTTATCTAAGTGTTTAAGTCTTAGATTCTATCTCATCGAGCATGTTGATCTAAGTGTTTAAGTCTTAGATTCTATCTCATCGAGCATGTTGATCTAAGTCTAAGTGTTTAAGTCTAAGTCTTAGGTTCTATCTTATCGAGCATGTTGATCTAAGTGTTTAAGTCTTAGGTTCTATCTCATCGAGCATGTTGATCTAAGTGTTTAAGTCTTAGGTTCTATCTCATCGAGCATGTTGATCTAAGTGTTTAGTCTTTTAGGTTCTATCTCACCACTAAAAGTACACCAAGTCACAAAACAACCTAAATATTGTCAGTCGTGTGTTATGCCCACTTTTATTTAGATCCAAATGGTAGGCCTACTGAAAGACTTGTTCACATACACATTTTCTTAATTCTGTAAGCTGGGCAACACAAATGTTTTCGGATAACATAGGACGTTGTCTAAAATTAAAATGATACTGAATCAATAGTCGAATTCAATTCATGGCTGAACTATTTTAATCTGCAAAGAGAAACTATTTCTCATTGGAATATATTTTTCATACTTTTTCAAGCGCCCCCCCCTCTTTTTTTTTTTTTTACAATCGTCGACCCCTGCTTTCTACTCAGACATTGTGACTGGGGGTGTGTTGGTGGTGAAGCCAGTTAACTCCTAACAAACAACTGGTCACAAGTCTCTCGTTATTGTCCAATGTGTGGTCAACAAACAAAGTCACTGTGGAGTCAAATCATATTGACCCTTCATTCTAGGGCCAAGCTTTGATGTGATTTTAAACGCAATTAAAAGTGTCACTGGAGTTGGAGGCTAGTGACGAGCGAGGCTTGGTGGATTATTACGAAACACTGAATAATCCGTTGGAGAGTATTCGTTAAAGTCACCGTGTTCTAGTAAAGACTTTATTATTTTAAGATGAGTTCTCAAATTGTGCAGTGTTTACAGTAAAGTCTGGCGGATTTTTCTCTCTGACGTGCAGAATGGATGAGGTTAGATAATTAGGTAGGTAGATTGATACATAGATATAAACATTTAGTTTGAAAGA
>JADKLZ010000104.1:6694164-6715933 GCA_021533235.1 Biomphalaria straminea
ACTGAATTATTAAGAATAATTGGTTTATATATTTTATGGGTAGATTAAGAAAGTTCAAAAATCTCCTGGCCGAGCCCAGTCTCAGGATTACATTCTTGCATCCCAGTCTCCTAGAGTACGTCCATCCTCTGCTATTGATTTCATTGGCCATGGTCCACAACAGTATCACTACAACCATCTCACCAAGAGGCTGTATCCTGGTCCACTGCCCAGACCACACTCAGCTATGGGACCCATGGGTATGCCCATCATTGATGGTCAACACAGGCCCACTATCATAAGCAGAAAACACTTGAGGAGATCCCAGCCTTTGTAAGTCAAGTCTCCTTCAGTTGGTTAATAAATAATACAAGTTATTCTGTTATGTTAAGTTTGTGGAAAAAAAACTATTTTGCAGTGTTATTTTAACTGTAACCAATCACATACTTCATCTTTTGCTTTTGACATTGAGACTTAGAAAAAAAGATAACAAATATAATAACAAATTGTTCTGAAGCTTAATACAATTAACAGATATGCCCATGCTTTTTAACAAATGTGCTTAAAAATTATTTTTTCTTAAAATCAATTTGTAAATTCATCAAATTTTTCTAACTCAAAACTCAAAGAACTAGATCTATGGGCCTGTTGTGCTCACACTCAAAAAGGAAAAAAGTGACCAAGTATATATTGTTAACGATTTTAGATTTAATGTTAAGATAATTCATATTGCTACAGGAAAACTTTAAAATTTTCTAATCTTTCAAAGCATTTCATCTATCATTATGCTAATTTACATTTTGAGAAAAAAATTTAAAAAAAAGCATGACACAATGTTGATCAGTTAATATTTAGAATAGGATATTTAAAAAAAAGTATAACATTTATTTGATTGTTATCAAATTTTTACTTTAACTTTAATTCTTCCATCAAGTTTTTTTTATATTAATTTTTAAAAAAACCTTCTTCACCAGGGAAGATAATTATTTTAAAACTTACAAATTAATTTCTTCAAACTCATAGGGCTGGAAGTAAATCCTTTTGGCCAGAGACATCATCAAGCAACATATCACCTTTAGCATATCCGAAAATGAAAGAGGATGATGATGATGATGAAGATGACACCCGGACCAGCGATACTCATTCGTTAGTAACTACTGGCTCACACCCACCTAGCAGCAGCCATTGTTCTAATGAAAGCCCTGAAACTGAGTTTCATCACACCAATACTGTGCAGGAATCTCAGCCCATGGCACAAAATCTTGACCACAAAAACTCAGTTGAATTCAGTGCAGCTGAAGTTACTGCCAGTTTGGCTAAAAAACTTTATCCTGGCCAGGTCAGAATACATCCTGTTGTTCAACAGAATGAAAAACTTCCTTCTGATTTACAGTTTAGTAGAGAAGAAGTCAGTCCAAAGTCTCATCCTCCTGGTAATCCATTTAGAGATTACCTGACCCCTTCACTATCAGACAGGTCGGGTGTCAGGACAGGGACTAATGGTGCAGTAATGTCCACACTTGTGCCAAATGTGTCAGCCAGTCAAATGAACAATAATGGAAACTCCTCACCCAATCCTTTTAAAGAATCTAGATTAAAGTCCCAGTTGGATGACAGGAGAACCAAATTGCCTGTGGATTTCAACTCTGTTATGTCTACTGAAGACAACAATGATGCACATTCTGGCTTACAAAATGGTCTAGACAAAGGGGAAGAGAAGCAATCAGAAGACAAGCAGCTATCAGAAAAAAACAAACAGTTTTTGCTATCACTGGCCCATACAACTACTAGTGATCCTCACAACAAACACTCACTAAGGTTAAGGAAGGTAACTGAAATAAACAAAAGTACAAACCCAGAAAGCATAAAACAGCCAGTTTCATCTACAGAAACTAAAAGTGTACACCCTCAGCCTCCCCCAAGATTTTCAAGGAATGTAGGTTTAGAATCAACATTCACTAATGGCTCTGTAGAGACAAATTATGTTGGACTAGCTAAACAAACTGACTTTAAAACTGAGAAGGCTGAGGTTGCACCTAATGGTCATACTCTGCCTGTGAACTGTAGTACAAATGACACAGAAGGCAGAACTATGGCCAGTGTTGAAAACTCCCCAGTCATGACCCTGGAATACCCTAAGAGCAACTTTAATGATACAGCTGCTTCTACACATCAGTCTTATACTTCTCCACTAGATCCATTTACTCAAAGCAGTGTTTCATTTTTTACTGCCAATATTCAGCCTGTAGTGAGACCAACAAATCCATTTCTAGCAACATCTAGGAATAGCTTTAACCCAGCAGCCTCGGAGTCTACATCCTCAGGAAAAGATGATGGTTTCCCAGCAACCTTTTCTCAGAAAGATACCAACTTTCAGACTGAGTCTCGCACAGTTATCAATCGAACTGATTCTGTAGATGATGTTAGAAAGAAAGATGACAGAGTGAGATCCAAAGATGGAGGCAGGCTATCCCTGACGCATGATATGTCTAGAACCATTGATGATCCTGTGGCTTCTAGAAAAAAAATGCATTTCAAAGCTTCCATTAAAAATCTTTTTTCCAAAAAAAAGTAAGTCAACATATTTTTAGATTTATAGACTTTGTTTAAATTCAAGTCATATAAAAAAAATGTTAGTTGTTGTTTGTAAAAGTGTAGGAATGTCAAATTGAATTATTAAAAAAAAGAGTTAAATCAGTTTTATATTAATAGTTCACTAATGAAACAAAACTAAAATATTACCTTCCTGTTACTCAAAACCATTCAATATGAGGGAAAGAAATCTGAATATTTGTTTCAATCAACATTTGTAATAGTAAGCTTTCATTGTTAGAAATTATTCTTTGTAAGAACCAACTAAAATATTTTTAACATTTCGGAATGCTTCTTTTGAATGCTCATCCCATGCTTGGTGTGCATTTGTAAGAACTTATTTTCATTCTGAATACTTTAATTCTATATTTAAAATGAAATGTCAACAACAAAACTAAATAGTCTGTATAGTACATTCATTATTATTATATTTTTATTCAACGAAACAGCTGAAAGAGGTAATTGCATGAAGCTGACATATTATAACCTCTAATGTTAGTACTTGTATAGACTGAAATATTTAAATTGTATTGCTCACATTATATTTTCCAACATCTACATTTTATTTCAAGCTTATGAATACCGGTACTTATGGGATATTATTTCATTATTTTCAAACATTACTTAAAAAAAAAAGAATTGTAAGAAAATTGTGTTTGGCAAGATTAGAAATGCATCATGATTGTTTGTATTTGCTTTCTCTTGAAGTAAACTGTAACTCTGGCCTGCAGGTAGTACAATGTGCATTTTGTGTTTCAATACTAAGATAATCACTCTATTCACAAACTAATCAGATCTGCATGCTAAATTTTTTTTTATTGCTATCATGTTTAAAAAAAATGCACCTGGCTTGGCTTATATGCATCAACTACTTACTTTTGAATGCATTTTGAATATTGACTACTTACTTTGAATGTATTTTGAATAACAGTTACATAATCAAACACAATTCTTGCTTTAAAATATTTTGCCTATATTTATTGGCCATTTTTTCAGGACATACTGTCTCTTATTATAAAGAAAACTTGTAGGTAATATGTGAAAAAGTTTAATCCACTAGCCATTTACTTTTAAGTCTGGGTGGCTGCATGGTGATGTGGTATAAGGTCTGGACTGTGATTTCTGGGTTTGAATTCTGCCTGCCTCCATCCCTGCCAGAGGTTTGAGCTAGGATAAGTAGTAATCTGAAGTAATGCCTGAAACATGTCATACAAACAAGATACCATTTTGAAGTTGTAAATATGATCTATATAAACTTTCTATCAAAACTGTTGTAAAGTAACTACTGTAACATATGTTTTGAAGGACTGGACTTTTGATTTGGAAAGAAAATTCGGAAATACATTTTGAATTAAGTTTTAATCTTAATGATATTTTAAAATTAACCCTTTTATACTCTTGTTACTGTGTGCACACCTAACAATTTAATAATTATTTGTTAATTATTGTCTTTAAACATTTTTTGTCTGTTAATCCTTTTAAATATTATCAATAAATAGAACTCAAATTTACCAAGACCTGTTTAAGTTGGAAATATAAATGACATTTAAGAAGAGTACTTTCAAAATTGAATTCCGTTAAGTTTCTTCCAAATTTATTAAAATATGTAAATTGACTTGAAGGAATTTTTGGTTTACAGTGTTTGTGTGTTTCTTTGCATTATATTCTTATGTTTTTTCTTTATTGTTATGAGCAAGTGCATGTAACTCTTCTTTAAAAATTTCCTTTACAGACTCACAGAATCTGATGTATGAATGTCTTGTTTCAATAACATAGGTAACTTGTTTATTCACACCTCTATGAAAACATTTGACACTTTACTAAAAATGCATGCAGCTTATTGTGTGTGTGAGACTTTCAAATAAATCTAAACGTCTGCTGCTAATGAATGTTGCCTAAGTAACATCATTGAAAAAATAGTGTTATAAATACCGCCTATGCATAAGTTGTTTCCCTTTGCATGAAAACAAAATGTTTGAACATTTTGTCCATGTCCTAATCATTAAACTTTTAAAGCCCATCCATCCAGATGAAGTTACCATGGCCTATCATATATATTTTAGTGGCCTTTTGAGAAGTGTAATAATAGAATTAGGGATATGGGTTTAAATTCTGTTGGAGGTTAGGCTCTGAGAACTTTAGGGATGCATTTAAGTCTCACCAAGTTGTTTAGTTGAAGAGAGTAATAGTGGACTGTGAGTGTGTTGGCTCCGTGAACTGTAGGCTCCAGAAACAGATTAAGTTTATATTCTTTATAGATCTCAAGGCAACATATGGGTAGTATGTAATCATCTTCTTTTTGAAGTAACCTTTGTGTTTCTTAAGAAGTTAAATGGAAAGTATAGAATATTTATTACTGAAATAATTTTTATTTATTTATATATTTATCTTTTTCAAAGCAATAAACTTTATTGTTTTCTTTGGTTTCACAGAGGTAGTATAATATTGGCAGATGTTGAAAGAGAAGTTGTTATGGAAATGGCCTCTGCTGCTGTGTCTACTATGAGCAGCTCTGACATACCCAGTGGGATTACCAATCAGAAAGCAGACAATTTTAAATCTACTGAAAGCATTGAGGGAAAGTGGAATAAAGAAGAAATGGCTTTTGAAATTAAAACTAGAAAAGATCAAGGCAGCAGTACATCTAGCCCAATGAAAGTGTCCAAACTTTTCCACAGCCAGCCAAAAGTAGCAAAAAATCTGTCCAAAGCTGGAAAGGATTGTTGTGAATTGAGTAAAGATGAATTTCAACAGTTTCAGACTTCATTGGACACAGCTAGACCACAAGAACCATCTCCAAATAATTCAGCAGTTTGCTCACTGTATACAGCTAGTTCACAGGCTATGAAAGGTAACATCGCTGGTAGAAATACTGTTCAATGTCATGATGTCATTGAGAAGAAAATTGTGTCACAGACAACAGAAGTGGCTCCTCAAAATAAAACAGATAAAACAATTTTCCCTAGTGACCAATCTTATTCTGAAGGAACTATTATTAACATGAACAAGTTCCTTCCACTTAAAACAGGACAGGTTAAAGATATATCTAGGAAAGTCCAGGGCAACACGAGAGACAGTAAGTCTCAAACTGGTGAATCTGATACCTTGCTAATCAGAAAATTTGAAAAAGACCAACAGCGCACTGCTTCAGAGCTTGATTTCAGGAAGGGTGAAAAACAAGCCTTGAAAACTAGCATTTTCCTTTGCCACAAATGTCAGCTTGGTGAGACTGAACAAAACAAATGTACCTCAGGCAGTGGCATTGTCTTGTCCAATGGTAGTGACATTTCTGAAAAGCATGTGATAGAGAAGTGTAAAGTGTGTGGCTCCTATTGGCAAAACAAAGATATTCCTCAAACTGAAGCCAATAGAAAACATAGTGGAGTGGACGCTAAGATGAATACAGATGTGCCTCATGCTGCATCTGATGACCTGAGCTGTGCTGAATGTTTGAAACCATGCTCCAATGCTATTCAAAGTTATGAACAAAGTCTCAGTTCTCAACTCAAAGCATGCCAAGATTTAGAACGTCAAATTCTTGACTCTGAAAAATGTTTTAATTTGTCGCCAAGTCAAAACACTTCCTTTGTCAGCAAATCTCTCTCATCAAACCATTCACAGCATCAAGGCAAAGGGGATACAGGAATTGAAAGAATTCTAAATACAAGACATGAAAAAAATGACCAAATCTCTAGCAATAATTTCATTAGAATTGACAAACATGACCAGGTGGCTGGCAATAAATCACAGAAAAGCAATTCAGATGATCACATTTCTAGCTTAAATTCCACAAAAAGTGACAAAAATGACAATATTTCTGGAAATAATTCTTCAAGAAATGACACATTAGATCTGGTGTCTGGCAATAATACCTCTAAGTGTTCTGAAAATAAAATAACAAAATCATTCTTTAAATTGTTCCTCCCATCCAAGAGTGATTCAAACTCCAAAAGTCCCAAGAGTGATTCAAACTCCAAGAGTGATTCAAACTCCAAAAGTCCCAAGAGTGATTCAAACTCCAAAAGTAACTCCTATGGCTCTAATCAAGTAGTTGAAGATCCAACTATGAAAACAACTAAAACTTCTGTTTCTTGTGCTGTAACTGCTCCCTTATCAAATATAGACCAACACGTTTCTAAAACTCAAATTTCACAAGAAATCTCATCTAACAGAAACGGAGAATCATTTCATCAGAAAAAAGTCAAGTCTAAAAAGAAAGATAAAACCAAACAGCAAGCTGTGGATAAGTCAGAGGACGGGGAAACACCTGACTTGTCCAAGCACTATATATTGAAAGGCAAAGACTTTGACCATCATTATACTTTGTACTACGATGAAGAGACTGTAGTTAATGGAGATGGCTCCCCTGGTCAGACTCCACCAACAAAATATAAAAATTCTGACAATTCTATACATTCATGTTCAAAAAAAGAAATCTATCGCCACTACCTGAAAACACGACCAGCGAATGATGCTTTCAGGAAAAAACACAAGCAGCACAAAAGCCAGTTACATTTTACTAACTCTAATAGTGAAGAGCATGCCCTAGCCTACAGAAAAGATTTTCCTGACAAAAATCTGAAGCATGAAAGGTCAGAAAATGTCTTGCAATCTTACAGGCACAAAGTTTTACCAACATATAGTGATGCTGTCCCCTTGAGAGAGAATGTACTTTTGAGTTCCTGCAATGCAGCAGACACTTCTTGTTGGTCTAACCTAAGACCCATCTCTAGGCAGTGTTGCTCTTTAGAGGAGTCTTCCTCTCCACATCCCCTTCTATCATCTAGCTTACTGCATCAAAGTAATCTTTCCAAAATTGAGTCCGATAGAAAATCCCAGGACTTAAAGGACAGTGTCACCTGTGACATTGATGGTCAGAAACACTCCACTGGAATACCAGTAATGCCTATCATTTTACCAGTTGTAGGTTATCGAGATGGGCAAAGAAATACTTTGTTTAACTTTTGGCCATCCTACATGTCCAGAACACAAGCCAGCTCTGAATCCAATCATCATAATAAGAGTAACGAGGGCACCCCTGCTGAAGATGCTCTGAAAGAGTCTGAGTCTGAAGAGACGTCAGTGAAACAGGATTCCACATCATCTCAGCTAGTTGCAACAAGTGCCTGTGAAGAAAGCAACAGCTACAAGCCCAGGAGATCACATCTCTTGACAGTCAGTGTCAGAGAAGTTAAAGAAGAAACTCTACCAGTAGGTGTGTTCCAGCAGGAAGACATTTCTGAACAGCAAAGCTGGACCAGCAAACAAAATATGGCTGCCAAAAATGAAAATCCAACTGAGCAGTCAGTAGTTCAGTTTTCTGGCAATTTAACATCACCTAATGTAAACAATGAGACATCATTTGTAGCAACAAAAGGTTCGGCTTCTCTCAGCCATGGCAATACAAAAGAAGCTAAGTATTCTAAAGATGATCTTAATGATGTAGAGAGTGGCAAAGATGATCACAGAACAAGATTTACATCTGCCTTTCCGAAAATGTACTCTAGCCAATCCCACCAAGACAATCCATTGCCTGTTAATACTAAACAATTTATTTTAAGAACCAGTTCACCCTGTGAGCTTTTAACAAATCCCTCTTTGAATCAGTTTACCATCTGTAGTGAAAATCCTCTTTTAGATTCAGCATTATTCAGTAGTCAGTACCCATGCAAAAACCTGGAGCCTTCAGTAAGAATAAAACCAGAGAAGCGAAGTAAAAATAAGGTCATGGTCAACATAGGTAGCAGTGATGGCTTGACTACTTTGATTGACAACTCCCTAGCTACACATGAACCTCAAGCCCGCTCAGGTAAACAGGAGCACAGGTATCACTTGGAAGGTGTGGTGATGAGATCTGATCATAAGAGCCGACATGCTAGACCCAGCACTGCTGAAATTTTAAGAGGTGGTTTCAATCACAACATACCTCCCCAGCCTTATCAGATGAACAGGCCCATCTCACATCCTCATGTTGACAGCGCCTTACATCACAGTAGCGCTATCAAACATGGGACAAAACATTGGTCAGTGCATGCGGACCTCCCTAGGACCTCCCCGAACCATTTGGCTAATCCCAAGTCCAGTAAGACTCTCAAAAATGACCTTTCTTTCAGGAACTCTTTTTTTGGAGATCCCAAAAGAAACTCCCCATCCTCACAGAGCTCTTATAGTATTCAAAGTGAAGGATCCCAGAAAAACCACTTAAGTAGGTCTCCAAACCACACAGCTGGCGAGGTAACTCAGGTCAATGTTCATGCTACTCCAGATTTACTTCCCCCTGACAGTCACTTGAAAGATGAGCCATGTTGTAAACTCAAGGACAAGTCTTCAAAACAATCCCAGTCACTTTTCACTAGACTAACCCAGTCTTCTTTGTCTTTCTTCTCTAGGGACCCAAAACCAAACAATGCACCAAAATAAAATGAGTTCAATTGTACAGGGCTTCTTATTTAATAAGTGTTCACTAAAGTTCAAACATGAATTTTTTGTTTTTAATGTATAAAAAAAAGCATTTCTGTATATTTCAATGCAGTGTGATTTATTTATTTGTTCAATTGATGTAGTTAAGAATTTAGTTAAGAATTTATTCTATTTAACTGAATCGTATTTTTTTTTTGGCTAAGAATTTTTAGATGTACAAATGCCATAGTATATATATCTAGTTGATGTGATGTCAATATTTAAAACAAAAAGGTGAAAGTTCAATATCCAATGTCTATACACTATTTCTTTTACATTTTGTCATGATTTCATACAAAAATACAATACAATAATATGTTTCTACATGAGTGACACAGATACATTAGAGGTACAGTTGACTTGTGTGTTTGTACATGAGTGACACAGATACATTAGAGATACAGTTGACTTGTGTGTTTGTACATGAGTGACACAGATACATTAGAGATACAGTTGACTTGTGTGTTTGTACATGAGTGACACAGATACATTAGAGATACAGTTGACTTGTATGTTTGTACATGAGTGACACAGATACATAAGAGATACAGTTTACTTGTGTGTTTGTACATGAGAGACTTTTATGTTTGTATGTGTGATTGATTAAGGTAGTGACAATGTAATGTTAATGTTTATAAGGCTAATAGTCTTTATGAACTTCTCAGTAGAATCAAGTTTCAAAAGCACTGCTGCATTGTGTTTCTTATAGAAACATGTTTGAGGCAATGAATTTCAACTCAGTTATAAAACAGAAGATATTTATATTTTTTTGTTGGTATTTGCCAAATGTATTGCATCAAACTGTCTTTTAATACACATATATAGAACTTTGATAATGTCTTTGATTAGCCATTTGTACACTGAGTATATAACAGTACTTATAACAATAGAAAGTTTTATAGTCTAAAAAAAAGTTTAAAGTTTTTAGTGCATGGCCTAATTTGTCCACACAAGGCCTATCTCCCAATAGCTTAATACATTTCTATGTAAAACAAAGTTAATGAATTAGGACTTATTAACTAATTGGTTAACTTTTTATTGATTCATGATGCTGTCTTCGACAATGAATAATTATACACAGTTTCTTCTTGATCTGATAATGGGAAGTGGGAGAAATTATGTGTATAAGACTCCACCCAGACAGATTTGATTTAAGATTTGTAAAAAAAAGTCAGTTGCAAGTTAATCTTTTGATAGCATACAGTTAGATTTTTTACATTTTTTTGTAAATCAATGTACATGAGTTAAAAGAATCTAAACTATCTTAAAATGTTTAATAGATATAGTATTATTCTTCTACAGAAGTAAATTCATTCGGTTAATTAGTTGTGGGAACATAATCCTTGACATATTCATTAAATGTCTTTGAAGTTTACTTGTTAGCAAAGAATGCAAGATATAACAAGTTTACTTGGTAGCAAAGAATGCAAAATATTTGACTTTGAAAAAATATTACTTTGATTGTCTAAAAGAAATGATTAAAAACTCTTCATATGGATGACAGTGTTTCATCTTCCAACAAATAAACCAGAATTACTGTTCCTAATAATTGACCTTATTAAAATGTAAAGCATAGCACAATTATTTGTGATGATAAAAGTGCTATATATCTGTAATAAAATATCTGTGTTTGTCTATTAAATATATTGTAGTCCAGTGTATAGTATCATCATTTTGTTTATTAATAATGCAAAATAATGAAGATTTTGTTTGGAGTGACAACCATTGGAGCAATAATAAACATGGCCAAGTAATCATTTGTTTTCAACCTTGTTATTATTTTAACATTATTTATTTCAATAAAAAATTCATTTCATTCAAATAATTGGTGCATAAAAACATATATAATATAATTTCTACATGTGACTACTATACCAAAAGAGTTCTACACTCCAGTTCACTACTCTCGCTACATTTCACTACTCTGCTTATACATTTATAAGTGCATCACTACATTCTACATATAAAAAAAACATAAACACAGCTATGAAATAGTCAAATATGTAGGTCAACAATGCTTCGCAGTGCAAAGTAAATAAATAATAATTCAAGTCTATTCACAAATCATGATAATGTTAGAACTACGAACTATCCTCTTTCATGACTATCCTCTTCAATGTGCTCCTTGTTTACATCACCCGTTCTCAGTCGTTCATTGGCAGGCCTGTCTCTTTTTTGACGATTCCGTTGGAAAACAAACAACATTGATGCTGTCTCCGGATGTAAACCCGAGACAATCGGAATGACTTTCCAGTGCACATACCAGGCGACAAAGCAGCCATTCAAGTGAAAGACACTATCCCATAAGAAATGTAATGATCGCTTTATGTTAAAAATGTGTGTTATAAACCCTCTCCCCCGTTCAGACATGTAGCTTAAAACGTCAACATCTTTAACGTTTACTAAAGTAACAGAATATGATGTTTCTTTTTCTTGTTTAATATCTAATTTTAAGTCTCAATCTAGATTTCTGGCAATAGAAAAATGAAAAAGAAACGATGCTTACTTTAAAAAAAAAGCATAAAAAGATCATACAATCAACGATTTAATTAACATAGCGGGAAAAAAAAAGAATGAATGGAAGTATGGGACCCAAACGTCACCACCAAAGCACCGTCACCACATAACGATAAATCTGACGAAAGCAGTTCCTTACACAATGGAACTATACTACAGATCTTCTTATATAATACAGACGTTGCTTAAAAAAAAGAAGATAATTACGTTCTACGCGTCATGCATTTTGTAATGCATATTAACCAATGACCTAAATTCTGCCAAGTCATTGGTTTTCCTGGCTAGCTAAGGCAACCCAATCCATGCTCTAATAGCGCTAGGGAAGAAAGAGCATTTGTACAAATTTGTCCTAGCATACGAGAAACGAGAAATGTGCCTTTATCTTTGCAACTTTCTGAGTATTTTATTAAATTGCCATGAAATATGCAACCCAAAGATGTAGGCTACTTTGCCACGATAGTCACTCACCAGGGCCGGCTTAAGGCATTGGGCAGGCAAACTAGGCAGCCACCTAGGGCCTCCGATTGGTGGGGGCCTCTCACAGGACTCTAGAACAATTCTTTTTTTGAAGGAATTGTTACATTTATATGTGTATTTATATTTATGTATGGTGTGTGTGTGTGTTTGTTTTATTGTTGTCTCCCTTGTTCTACTTTACAGTATGTTCACGTGTTTTTCTCTCCTCAGGTGTGTTATTAGTGTGTAGTAAAGTCTCCTATTCGTTTTTCACTTAATTGTCATGTCAATAAAATATAGATGTAAGTTACACATCAGTGTTGTTATTGTGTAGTTATTGATAATATAACAGAACTAGCGGAGCTTTTCCTCCATGTTATTGTTGGAGTACACTAGGTTTTTTTAATATTTCGTAATTTTCTTGTATTTTTTATGTTTTTTTTTTCTATTTCATTTGGGGCCACCCAATTCACTTCGCCTAAGGCCTCCAATAATGTAAGAGTCGGCCCCATTCTCACATTTTATAATAGGACGTGCATCACCTCCCAAACGTTACTTTGACTTCATTTTACCTCTCTTTTTATAACTTGCCAGGAGAATGCTCACTTATCGGGGCGCGAAAGTAACGGTTTTGAAACAAAAATCGTCTTTCTCCAACTGGAAAGTTTTGGATCCGCTAGTGACACAAGCGGTGTTGCACTGTCGCGCTAGTATGCAAATGTACATAAATAACTATGGTACTACAACATGAGCTATTTTTTCTCTCTGGTTTCAACCATTCCGTCTTAATAGAGCTAAATACACGTCTCTCTTCTAGTGTCAGTGTTTGTTTTGTTTCGCATGTTTTGCTTCCTCGCTATTTGACTTTTTGATGAGCTGCCGTGTTTTGTTGAACTTTAGACTATCGATCCATCCCTGACAGTGACAGAGACATTGAGCCGCCTTGTTGTGCAGACTACCAAGTGGAAGGAAAAACAATAATAGCAATCACGGAAAAGACGATGACTCCAAGATGAGACGCTGTCACTATTAAGGAATGTAACTAATGTATGTGTTTGAGTGATATGTTTATTAGAGCTATAGCGTGTTTATATTCATTTCATCTCTCTCTCTCTCTCTCTCTCTCTCTCTCTCTCTCTCTCTTTGACGTGGGAAGAAATTACAGCAACAAGAAAACCAAAAATATATATATAATTATCTGTATGTTGAGTTAGAACAGCAACCAGGGCCGGCTTTAGGCATAAGGCAAACTTCAGCCTCGTATGTGTGTATTTTGCTTCCAAGTTTACAAGTTTCAGTCCTTGAAAGTATGTTCAATTCTACATATTTAGTTAGGTCTACACATTTGTGTATAAAAGATGTAAAAATAAAGGTAAAGTAAAGCTTCCCTTTTCAGACCTTGTGGTCTATAGGGCAGATGATGTAAAGCAGATGGAATATTTTAAAGACAACAACCAAAATAAATTTTTACTTATTAAGTCTTTCTTTGTTACAATTTTCGGCTTTCATTTATAATTTTATGTATTATTTCTGTATGACCTATAAAATAATTATAATTTGTGAACACTGACAGCAGTTTTAAATTTTAAAAAGATATAAACATAAAGGCAATATATTTTTCAATTTGCAAATCCTCTAGTAGATCTGTAATATATGGACCTTATTTACCAAATCAAAAAAAAAAAACGGTCACGTGATAATATTGATAAAACAACGGCAACAACTATATATTGATAAAACAATTATCACCTGATTGCCATTGTTGATTGAAATTAGATCGTAATTTAGTGTTAAGTAGTCAGCAATTTATTAAACATTTAAAAACAATGCATATATAGCATACATGTCTAAAAACGTAAAATGTCATACTACACTGGCTACGTCTGTTGATCTATTCCCAGGCGCCATATTGTTTGTTTTTTATTTATTTTAATAGTCGGGCCACATTTAAACGATCAACCTAATATACTTTTTTACCCTGTATATTAATGTATCTGTTACAAAGAAATTTCACGGCCTGCTGTCTCTTTCCTCTTTCTTTCTTTCTCTCTCTCTCGCTCTGTATCTTTTCGCTTCTGTAACTCCTATTTTTTTTTTTTACCCTGTGCATCGTAATTTCTTCAACATTGACGTTTGACTTGATTTGGAAAGACCCACTTCGCGCCCCTGACACATACATGCACTTATATTTGGAGCCCGTTAATTTGAGCATCATTTTTACTTAACGCATAAATGTAGCGAAATGACACTAGATCTAGATTTATCTTTTTTAATGTTATTAGGATACGTTTTGTTTTAACAGTGGTACAAAGTACCATTCCTTGCCTTCCCCTCTCTCTCTCGAAAAGAAAAAAAAAAGAAAAAAAAGATCTATCTTATTAATGCTATTAGGATTGGATTTTTTTTTTTTATTTTAGACCGCGTCTTTAGGGAAAAATGGAGGATATTTTTTTTAAAAAGTAGTCTTAGGGAAAAAGAAAAGGAAAATGCTCTAAAATACGAAATTTGTGAGATATTTTTTTTTTACTCTTTTGGAGAAATACCGAAAATAAAATACAACGGTTTGATAAAAAATGCGAAACCGGTTCTCTGTGAGCGTCTATAGGGTAAAAGGAACATTTGTACGAAATTTAATGCGGATCTGTACGACAGTTTTAAAGATTTCTTGATCAATCAATCAGTGAGCCAGTCAGTGGTATTGTGCGCTTATAATAATCGATTCATTTTCAACTAAAATCTAAAAACTAAAGTTGAAGAGGTAACTTCGGACAATCAGACGTAAAGATCTTTTTGGACGATGTTTCTGCGCTATTTTATTTGAACTGCAGCCTGGAGTAGACAAATCTTAACCAGAGCTATTAGTTTGGTCATTCAGTTTCAACACAAAGACCAGTATCTTGGAAACGATTTACCTGGCTTTTGTGATCTAGATCGACTTTCAACGATTGAGTTTATGAAGTGCTTGGTTACTAAAATAGCCACGCATTTCTAGGTTAACTTCTTTAGTTCCAACGTAATCAAGTAACGGCTCCCCAAAATCTATTTCTACCCTCTTTCCCCATTGATTTATTGTGTGTGTGTGTTTCTTGTTCCTTTGAGCATCGTTGAAAAAGCGTAAACTGACATTAAGAACAAGGGAAGCAAGTGTTTACAGTACCGGCGTTCACTGTTCGTTGTCTGCCCTTTGAAATGATAACTTAATAGGTGTACGGTGAGTACAATAATGCAATGTTTCTCAACTTTCACCCGTGACACGCCTTCACGAAAAATATTTTATTCGTTCCCACCCTCTTAGCCACTTAAGAAGTCTTGGGGAGCGTTGTAAGGTCTTCGGCTGGATGCGGGAGGATTTTAATTATATAATACAGGAAACTAATTAATAAGACATAATTATATAGTATATTTCCATTGTTTTCTTTACATAATTATTACTCATAATTGAAAGTCCAAATTTTATTAAATGAAAGTTCGATTTTTTTAATGTAGTGTTTAGTTTATAATATTAGAAGTCACTAAAAAAGATTATTTCCGGAGTTGTGGACTTGAAGTTGCCCCCGCGCCAGCAAGAGGGTCTAGAAAGCGCCAATAGTTTTCCTTCATTCAGAGACACATAAATTCATTCTCTTGGCGTGTACATCGCACTTTTCATCGGAAGTTCTTATTATATTAAAAACGCCCACAATCTTTATTGCCGAGAGCATTCTGGGAAAATTAAAAACAGTTTAAAAAACACAGATTAAAAAAAGTTTATGTAGGTGGTGTTTAGACGTGTTTAAACGTTCTTGTATTTTTAGCTACAGAAATGCATTCTCTTGGCGTCTACAGCACACTATTCAAACTCAAAAAAAGTAGCCATCAACATAGAACTCAGATCACAGAGAAAGTGGACACCTTTGCAACAGACCCTAACTTTCCATGCTTTGTGTGCGGACGGCTTTTAAACAGAAGATAAAGACTCCACAGGCTCACAGCCATCTTCAAGTTCATGGGACCTGAGAATCTTTAACGTGAAGAAGGAGCGATTGGAGAAGTCCACGATCAACTAAACAATGTCAAGGTCACTCCACTGAACTTTACTTTTGCCAACTAAGAACTGAGCTCTAATTTTAACTCTCTTAATGCGGGGCAATTCATCTACGTATCAAATCTCCTATATTACCATTAGTTACCAGTTTGTTTTTAAATGATAGCGTGAAATTATAATGATTCCTCCATTATTGAAATGATTGAAGCTTAGTAAATTTGATTCTGAAGTGTTAAAAGGACTTCAACATTTTCATATACCTTTAAAAAAAAGCATATCTTATCAACACTTCCATTATTTTCTACACCATAGAGCTAGCTATTTACATATTTTCTGCCATGTATGAGAATATCCCATTTAAAAAAAATCTAGATCAAAGTTTATAAACATTGTATGCCTATTTGGCCTGCTCTATTTGTGAGATAAAATGGCCTCATCAAATCATGTTTCAATTAAAGAGAATCTACACAAGCAAAGATTTGGACGATGTGAAGTCAAATACAATTTCGAGGCCTTCATATTCCGGCCGAATGCAGTTGTCCTAAATTGGTTACCACGGATCCATCTTTGTTTCTTAGGCAGTTGTCTTTGTTCACAGCTCTCTAGCGTTGTCACTGTCAACGTATTCTTTACTGAACAGCGCATTCACTCACACACCCACATATAAACACACACACACACACACTAGATTCTAAATCTATCTCTCACATTGGCCAATCATCAACCAAATGAAATGTCTTGACTTCTTCAGCATCAAGAAACAAGAAAGACAAAAAGTGTGCTTCTTCTCTATTTAATTATCATTCCATCCATCCATCATCGGAACTTCCCGTTATAACAACAATGTCTACCGTTTTTCTTTTGTCGAGAGCATTCTGGGAAAATAACAAGATACTTTTCTTTAAGTAAAACAACATCACAAAGAAAGGAAACAATGTAAAATATGGAAGAAGCCTGCCTAATTGAAATGTCAAGATCAGGTGGAGAGCAAACAATAAATAAACAAGTCAAGTTGATACTCATGCTTTTATAATTTCATTAGTTAATGCTTTTAAAATGTCAATTACTTTGATGGCGTCTTTCAGACTTCTTAAAAATACTTGAAAACATCCGGTATCCTAAATGGATCTCGGAGTTATGCTATTACAGCCATTGGGAGAAGGTATGAAAAGTGAAGTACAATTGAAGTGATATATGTCATTGTTGATTGTGTAGTACTTCATAGGCTCTATGACTTGTATGACATCTTGGTATCACATATATGTGAGAAACATTGAAACCAACAGAAAGATCTTAACGGAATTGAAAATAGCCAAGCATGTGGCCCTCTGTTTATTGTGAAACAGGCGAAACAGAGAGAGAAGAGGGGAAGAGAGAAAGAGAGAGAGAGAGACAGAGAAAGAAAGAGAAAGAGAGAGAGAGAAATAGATAGGGAGGGAGAGAAAGAAAGCGAGAGGATGGGAGCGAGACAAAGGATGAGATGGAGAGAGAAGGAGAAAGAGAGGGAAAGAGAGAGCGAGAGAGATATGAAACGATGGAGGGAGTGAGATGAAGTAGATGGAGAGAGGAGAAAGAGAGGGAAAGAGAGAGCGAGAGAGATATGAAACGATGGAGGGAGTGAGATGAAGTAGATGGAGAGAGAAGAGGGAGGAAATAGAGGAAGGAAAAAGACAATAATATGTTAATAATGTTATTATGTTATTCTGTCAATTGCAATATTTTAAAACATTACTGTCCAACTCCACTTGGTGGGAAAGCAATATCTCTACATAACAAGATAAGAATCTATAATACTAATGTTAAGTCTAGTCTCCTTTACAGTTCAGAAACTTGGAGAGTCACTAAAAGAAATATGGAAAAGCTCCAAACTTTTGTTAACAGATGCCTACGCCGGATATTAGGAATTAGGTGGCCAGAAAAGATAACCACTACCGATTTGTGGAAAAAAACTAGACAAAAGCCCATAGCACAAGACATTACCAAACGAAAATGGAGCTGGATAGGACACACCCTGCGAAAACCAGCTACCAATGTTGCAAGGCAGGCTCTTGACTGGAACCTACAAGGAAAGAGGAAAGTGGGCAGACCCAAGCAAACCTGGAAGAGGTCAGTCATCAGTGAAGCTGAGGGTACTGGAATGACATGGGAACAGATGAAGAAAGCTGCTCAGAACCGAGTTCGGTGGAGAGGTGTGGTTGCGGCCCTATGCTCCCCTGGGAGTACACAGGATTAAGTCAAGCCACTTGGTGGGACAATTGCAACAGAAGAAATGTATACGTTATAGATTTCTTTATAGACTGCTTCATAGACTGCTTTAAAGATTACATGTGGTTAAAATATAAGTAAATAATGTTCCTTAACCTATAGGCTCTAGGGAGCCCATTTTAAAATCAGCTAACTTGTCGTGTAAACATCTTGTTAAGCTACAGATCAACTTGAACTTTAAAAAAAAAAGAGACTCCAGGAGCTGATAACAATTATGGACTCTTCTTTTTTCATGTCAGAATGTTGACAGAATTATCTCGATTGCCACGAGAAGGAGAGCTCTTGTATGACGTAAATGTGATGGAATAGTCTGCAGAGAACAAACAAAAGGTTTATCTTTGTTTAGCGCATAGGATCTGATTGGGCTCTTCATGTTTGTCAGAAGCCCCAGTATTGTTTCACATACGATCTTTACTTTCAATAGATACGTGGATTCAACAAAGGAAGACATTGTCTAGAAATAAGTAACATGGTGTGGTGGTAAACGTTAAATTGCTTCCCTTTGTATATAATATTAAATAGTCGCTTAAAAGCTAGAAACTAACAATGCATAGCTAAGAAACCTTTTTTTTTCATAAGCACTTCGCTGGCACAGTGGTTAGTGTACTGGCTTGAAGAGGCTCGAGGCATCGAGTTCAATTTCAAGTCGAACAACTTTTTTAAATTTATAAAATGCATCGAAAAAGCGATCACGTTAACATTCACTAGATAACCCCTTCTTCCCCACCCTTCAGTTTTCTAACTGGTCCAGACCGTCCAGTCACGTGATATGTTCATAGCGCATTCAGAAAGCTAAAAACATGAAATTGCGCTAAAGAAAACAATTGGTAAAACTATTTCTAATCGCACAGATTTCTCATTCTTAGTCTATCTTATCTTATCTTATATAATACAGACGTTACTTCAAAAAAGAAGATGATTACGTCCTACGCGTCATGCATTCAGTCATGCATATTTACCAGTGACTTAAATTCTGCCAAGTCACTGGTTTTCCTGGCTAGCTCAGGCAAACCATTCCATGCTCTAATGGCACTAGGGAAGAAGGAGCATTTGTACAGATTTGTCCTAGTCTAGATCTAGATCTATTACAAATTTAATGACAAGGCTGATCCAAACTAATTAATTCAATTACAATTAATAATATACGTTTTTTTTTAAAACATTTATGTATTTTTCTTGTTACATGTTTACATAATGCTTGGAAAGAAGGGCAGATTACTGGGATTCATGTTCATTTCGGAGTAGGCCTAATCCTGTCTCTGAGAGGTACCTTGAGTCTAACAGTGAGTCTAACAGTGAGTCTAACAGTGAGTCTAACAGTGAGTCTAACAGTGAGTCTACCAAACTGAATAGAATTTCATGTTTGATGGTTTCAAAAACAACGTATTTTTTTTGTTTTTGTTTTGGATCTTCATTGTTAAAGTTTGAACATTAAGTTGAAAACACAAGGAAAGACAATGACTAAGCAGAGTGTATCTTATCTTATCTTATCCAATACAGACGTTACTTCAAAAAAGAAGATGATTACGACCTACTGTGTAAGTCACTAGTGTGAGTCACATATCAACATGCATGACTAGATTGACACACGTAACGCGTAGGATGTGATGATCTTCTCTTTTGAAGTAGGCCTAAAGTCTCAGATGTAGAAGATAGTAGAAGATACATTTAGTTTTAGTCGTCTGCTAGTGAATCTTATATCTGAGATATTTATACAATTACAAATCCATTATTTAATTGGATTTCTGATGTAAATTTGTCATGGCAATTGAAGGTAATAAAAAAGAAAATATGCAAATAATTTTATGGTTTTATTTAAATAACAAAAAGTAAAAATTATTACAAAAATTAATAATAGACACTTTGCCTATATCATCTGACAATCAACTCCAAATCATACCCTTCTGCTGCTGTATACTTAAAGACAACAACACACTTTGAAAAAGAAAAAAAATGCAATTATGGAGAAGTAGCTTTGTACGCTTTTAAAACTCCGTGTGACTTCGTTGATGTAATGTCTGACAAATGTTACTGGCCAGAAACTTCCAGCTGACATGTCGTGACCATAAGCCAAAAGTCGACATTCGCCGTCACTCAACTGGACAAGCCCAGATCACTAAGACCGTGTAGGTCTATCAAGTTTTCCTGCACATAATGTTTGCTCATAGCACTCACTTCTTTGGCCAAAGAGCCTCCACACAATACAGAATGTCTTCAAGATTGCCATCCAGCAGAGTGTCATCAAGGAAGACCGGAGTTTCCGATACCGCGGCTGCAGGTCCTTTTAATGGAGGAATGACTGGGATGATCTGAGAGAATGGGTAGAACGGAGAAAGGTTTGGTTCCACCTGCAGAGACATTTGTTTCTGCAATTTACCTCTTTGCCTCGTCCAGGTATTAAGCGATAATGACTTTTGAACTGGTTTCGGAGTTTTACGTTGTATCTTAAGTTCTGGTAACGGGGCGGCCTGTTGCGGATCCTCGTCCTCTTTGGTTAGAACAAGTTTTGGTATATTGTCTATGTGGTTGATGGAGTTTGGTGGTTTCAGATTCAAGAGGCTGACGCTCCTTCTTTTGGTGTAGGTAGCAGGAAAGGGGGGATAATCGAAACCATTGTCATGGTTTTCATAGAGGAGATTACCCATGCTAGAGCTCATGTGTGGACCCATCATGGATCTGTTGTCACTGTCAAACCTGCTGTGAATGCCTGCGCGCAACAACGAAGGGCAGGCAACGGTGTTGTAGACTCTCCCACTGGTCTTGGAGACGCTGTCATATGGCAGCATATTCCCAAGCTCTACGTCCTTGTCGGCGCTGCTGTACAAACTCTCCATGGACGTCTTCTTCATTTCGTCACCTTCCTCCTCTAGATCGTCGCTGAAGGTGGTCTGTCTTGAGTTGCCGCCTGATCTCCAGGCCGACTTGGGGTCCAGGAAATCCTCCGAGCGTGACGAGCCTCGTTGTCGTTGGGTGAGCATTTCTGAGCTGGCGTGGCTCTCGTAAGAGGAAGAATTCTGGCGAAGGTTCGGGGCTCTCCTGGAGCTGCCTCCACAGGATGAGCCGCCACCGCCGGCCGCGGCACCACAGAGGCTGGTTCCAGACGCGTCGATGCGATTGGCCTGCGAGCCTCCCCCGCAGACACGATTGAGCTGTGAGACAAAGACGGATGTGTCCAGGTGAACGTTGTCTGTCTCGGCCATCTCTGCAAGCCATGCTATAAGTTTGTCATACGAGTCTACTGATGGTCCTCGCAGTTCTTCCACTTTGTGAAGCGCGTTCGCTGCAACGAAAGTAAATAAAGAAAGTTTTAGTAATCATTTACAAATAACACTACACATTACACTACACATGCGATATGACACTGGGCATTACACTACACATTTAACTACACATGACACTACACATTACACTACACATTTAACTACACATGACATTACACTACACATTTAACTACACATGACATTACACATTACACTA
>JADKLZ010000104.1:6715943-6726229 GCA_021533235.1 Biomphalaria straminea
CATTACACTACACATTTAACTACACATGACATTACACATTACACTACTTCGCCCCAAAAGATACACTAATATTGTAGTTCTAGACACATAATACATTGTACATTGGTGTGACATTTGAATAAAAGTTTCTCGGTGATTTCATATTTTTTATTTTTTATAGATGTCGTTTGAGTTTTATTCCCTTGATGATTACTTATGGTAGATGTATAATTATTAAAATCATATGTTTTTAATTGTATAATAAACAAAGATTAAATAACATAAAATAAAAAGAAGGAAAATAAAAAATGATAAAAAGTTTTTTTTTTTTTTTTGGATATAAAATTGTTTATATATGTATAGATATATAGATATATAACGAGCCGATACCCGTATTGCGGTATTGCGCTATGGTTGAAATAGTTGTTTTTTTTTT
Source organism: Biomphalaria straminea (assembly GCA_021533235.1). Taxonomy (NCBI): domain Eukaryota; kingdom Metazoa; phylum Mollusca; class Gastropoda; family Planorbidae; genus Biomphalaria; species Biomphalaria straminea. The sequence continues at coordinate 6,716,359 of JADKLZ010000104.1, forward strand.
TCGCCTGGAACACTTTTAAAAAAAATCATTCATTAAATCGGCCGCCCGTATTGCAACACCCCCCAGCCCAAGCCCTTTTTTCTTCTGAAACTCAAATTCTGTAAAAGCCCTATTTTGTGGTATTTATCCTTAAATCGAACGGCCCGCAACCATTTAGTATGAAGTATTCATAAACATTTCATAAGCCCACCAGTTTCAGCTTTCTCGTCTGCAAGCATTAAAATGACCCCACAATTGAGTGGATTCGTAATTCTAGATCTAATCTAAATCTAGAGGGAAATTAGATTTAGTTTTGTTCTTTAAAATGGCTTAGTTGTTCTAGAAATACGTTAATTAAAAGCAGGTTAAATGTTCGTATTGTATCGTCCACAGCAAGTGGCTGAATTAATGATTTATCAGTCAGTCAGTTATCAGAACAAGAACGTGACAAACGTGGTAAGATTTTCCATATAGTTACTTGCTATTCTTAAGTAAATTGAGTTCTAGTTGTAACTTAACTATGAGTCAATTGATACAGTTCAGGCAGGGGCGTAGCTAGGGGTTCGGGGGCCCGGGGGGATCGACCTCTTTGGGGGCCCCTTGCATTTTCACATTCGACATATGACATAATGACAATATACGCAAAAAAAATATATAGCCCAAGATCTAATTGGTTCAGTATATCGATAAACTTAACAAAAAAAAATATTAAGACTCTTTTAATTATTAATGCCGTTGTTTATTAGCTAAATAATGCACTAGTGACAAATCTCAATTCATATCGCTTCACTTCGTTCATTATATGCACCAAAGACATCTATAACATCATTCACATCTATACTTTATAGTATTTATGGCTTCACTGACATTAAAGCCAAGATAAGCCTTTCTTGCGTCATTGTGCTCCTGTGATAGTTTTTGAACTTAAGATTTGTGAATGACGCAATGGAAGTGGCCTGAGTTAGCGGTATTCGGAGGAGGTTGCAAGGTTTGAGCACACGTAATTACCATATGAAGCCTGTTTCCGCAATATGTCTATTGTGGATAGTATTACTGGTTTGTTGATAAAAACTGCTCCTACATCAATTACATCATTGAAGAAGCGATTTGCCATTTATTTCATCATACAAACAGGAAAAAGTAACACAAATTGTCATAAGCGTGTCATCATCCAAAATGTGTCTTGGTTCAAGAAGAAACCCAAAGGTATCCATTGTTTTCCAGCCTTTGTAATCTATCCTTCATCCCCATATGAAATCTGTCGAGCACTTGTGTCGCAAAACTTTTGAATTGCAGTTCTATTGACAGTCCTACATTATAACTCAACTTCCTTCCTATAAAGTCTTTTCTTTCTTCTTGTTGGTTTGATTACAGGGAATCTATAGTATTCACTACCTTCTTTTGCTTCTTCGTTGGATTGGGTGATCAGCTTCATCCGTTTCTCATCATTTTTGCAGAAAGCTTGAATGAGTTTCAATATATTTATTGTTTATGTTTTGTGCGAAATAAAGGATCCTGTCAATTTCATAATAGAAAGGATCTATATATTGCTATGCTCGAGTATAGAAATACTCCGATTAGAATCACAACTGCTGATGAGTAGAAGACTCAGGGACATCATTCCAACTAATCCCAAACTATTGAAACCATCGGTAACTGAAAATGCAGAGACATTACTCAACGAACGACAGATGAAAATCAAAGTGAAATACGATGCAAAAGCAAGACTACCTAAAGATCACTCTGTCGGAGAGAAAGCGAGAGCTCGTCTAGGACAAACATGGCAGAAAGCAGTTGTCATAAAAAAAAATTACTCACCCAGATCTTACATCATAAACAAACGATGGTAAAACAAACAAAAGAAATCAACGCTTTTTGAACAAGAGTTTCGATGAAGATATCTCTGGGCACTATGATACCGATGAAGGCAACGAACAGTAAACTGTTAGAACAAACGAAACGTCTATAGACCAACGTCTAGAGAACCCTTTGTGCCAATCAAGACAACCAGAAGTGGTCGAATTATTAAAGTTTCTAGTAGATATCAGTCTTAAGAACTTTAAAAGGAAAGATGTGATAATAACTTCAAAAGGAAGTATATCTGGGGGTTAATTTGGAAAACAAAAGTTGAACAATTCATGTACAGTTCCAAAAAAGGTGACAATTGTTTGATCTATCTCAGCAGAATGAAAAGCTGCCAGGTTGAGAAATTGATTATCACAGCTAAGAAATATTGCTTTTGGATTTATGCCTAACAGACGTATCCACAGGCCAGACAGACGGCCACTCATAGTGGCTGCGTTCACCAATGCGTCACGCTGTTTTGTAGCCCCACCCTGGTCAACCCAAATAATGAACAATTCTAGCATTATTAGGAATAACTATTGGATCTGTTATACTGGAATTCGCTGTATATCATAAAGTCTTAGTCATGGCTAGTAGCGGCTTTAGAGGGTGGCAAGTGGGGCAGCCGCCCCAGGCCCCGCGATCTGAGATTTTATTGTCACAAACGATTGGATGTCGATGTTTTGTATACGAAATAAAATATTTGGATTGGTTGGTTCCGTCTATTTGTTTTTTTCACCCTTAGGCTATGGCCATGGGAGTAATTTTAAAACTTTTTTTTAAAGTTGAAATAATTTTCTTTATTCAGAACTATTACAATAAAGTATATTTAGCACTTAGCGCGGCCAATAGTAAGCTAACAATGGCTACGCAATGTTGTATGTTTTGTAACAATAAGGAAGGCCCACAGCGTTAAGGTGGACATACTGTCTTGTTATTGTTACAGCGTTAGAGACGGATAAGCCGGTTAGCGTAATGTGGTACGGCATATATAGTTTATCCTTACGGGGCCCCGCACATGACACACGCAAAGGGCCCCGCGCCCTGCTAATGACGCCCCTGTTCGTGGCAACAAAGAGAGTAATATTCTTAGTTTTTGCTGCAAGTATGTTTGATCTCTTTTGATAGTAAAATAAATCGGCCACAAATCTATTAAAGATTTGTATTTTAAAATGTAAAACTAACTTTAACTTTTCTCTTTCGGAAAAATATTTTAAAACGTAATGGTACTTGACACTATTTGTCAATCAAATATATTAATTTATGTATTTACAAACAAATTTCGGACACCCTTTTGGGGGCCCCCCTAAGTAGGGGCCCGGGGGGATTGTCAAAATCGCCCCCTCCCTCACCCCCCCTATGCTACGCCACTGAGTTCAGGCTTATGGCCATATAAAGCAATGGAATGGATATTTCAACGTTTGTTTGCTATTGCAAATATTGGAGTCGATTAAAGGACATTCACGTGTGTAGAATTTATTCTAATTAATTAACTAAATTATTCTTCATAGTGGCGAATAAGTTTAGGAGAATACATTTTAGACGATATTTGGTGATTTCATAAAACAGGAAGTGACCAACTTGTGTTTGATTTGCACTGGTTTAAAAAAAAATATGCCTATACTGTTATCAATGTGTAATGTGTAAACGGAATGACAGACGAAAAGAAAAGTGTCCTTGCTTATGTTGTACAGTAACACAGTCACACTGACTATCATTTCCCCTTAGGGCCTATACTATCTGGAGATAGACACTCTTAAAGATAATTACAAGCTATGGATTAGTTCCTATATGAGACACTAATGCTAATGAAGTTATATGAAAGAGGGGGAACAAGCCTCGGGGGGCCACAGAGCGGACTCGACCAGGTCAGATACAGACTATCACTCATACAGCTTGACCTCTTCCTCCCAAAGCCGTTTTAATGACGTCTGTTTTTGGTCTGGCCTCTGGTCTGAAAACAACGTGTGTGTGTGTGTGTGTCGGGGCTTGAAGGTTGAAGGTTGAAGGCTAACAATAGTTTATGCCGTTAAAGAGGAGCAAGCGTGTTATTCGAGTATTTCTTTTTTACCAAGTCAAATTTAAAGAAAAAGAATATTTACCAATGTGAGGAGTTTACTTGAACCAGACTTTAGTAGATTTCCTACTAAAATCCCCCCTTCACACCTTGCGATCTATAGGGCAAATGATGTAAAGGTTATCTTTTTCTGTGGCTAACGATTAACGAGTTTGTCATTCGGCCGGCACAACGACCAACCACCTTTACGTTTCTCCAACTAATGTCAGGTAACTGTTATAGCGTGGTGGACTCAAATATTCAGAAATTAAAAATCCCAGTCTTCACCAGGATTTGAGCCCGGGGCCCCGGTTCGGAAGCCAAGCTCTTTAATCACCCATCAGCCACCGCACATCTAGTAGATTTCCTACTCACTGAAAATCGATTTAAACATTTGTATTTTATCATGCAGTAGTAAATTATTTTCTCGTCTATTGACGTTTGGTCACAGTTTAACTCTGGTTTTTACCCTTTGACATCTAAGGCCCTACGAGATAACTTGACTAACACGTTGTGTCCTCACTATCTCTATACTATATATAGCTGGGTTGTTGCCTCTATGGTCTTAGGTTGTGATCAAAAGGTGACACTGTGATTTAAGGTGCGCTATGGTATTTGAGCAATATGAATGTTTTGTATTTGCTTTGTAAATGCTACTAGATCTATTATCCGTTCATCATTCATATCATACGGTTTCATTTGTTTATTAAATTTATAAACTTACGATTTTGCTGCTTACTAATATAAGTTAACTGATCGTTATCGTTTAACAATTGTTGTATCCACTAAATGTTCAATCGAAAACCTGTATTCAGTGTAAGCCAGTCACTGTTTCCGATGTCGATATTATTTGCTTTGGTTCAAACTGTCGAGGTGGGGGACCCGGCATACCCTAGACCCGTTAAACACCACCTGACAAAAGCAGTTGCGTAGCATACATGGCGCGAAGGGGTTCAATGAACCCGGGCCCACGACCATTTAGGAGCCCACACCCAAAGGTGAAACTACCATGGGGCCAGGGCCCATCTATGCAGCATATCCATTAGCTTAGGGCCTCTATGAAATATTTAGAAGTGACATATAATATCTGGACTTATATGGGGCCCCATATCTCAAATAGCTTAATGACTTTTCAACTCTAACTATGACCCTGCATAGCGCGTAGGGCCAGTAGCCCCCCACCCCCAACAGAACAGCACGGGGTGGGGGCTGCAATGTCTGAGAAGGTCTGAGAATATTCTAATTTGAATGTTCATAAATGGTCCAAGTCCTAAACATGTTCTAGTTTGAATGTTCATATATGGTCCTAGTCCTAAACATGTTCTAGTTTGAATGTTCACATATGGTCCAAGTCCTAAACATATTCTAGTTTGGATGTTCATATATGGTCCTAGTCCTAAACATGTTCTAGTTTGAATGTTCATATATGGTCCTAGTCCTAAAATATTCTAGCTCAAATGTTCATATATGGTCCAAGTCCTAAAAATGTTCTAGTTTGAATGTTCATATATGGTCATAGTTCTAGAATATTCTAGTTCAAATGTTCATATATGGTTCTAGTCCTAGAATGTTCTAGTTTGTATGTTCATATATGGTCCTAGTCCTAGAGTGTTCTAGTTTGAACTTTAAAATGCTATGTTTAAAATATTTACGAATTCGTCGATCAATAACAGAGGAGAGAGGTGCGGCGTGATATACGCCTACTGCTGGAACTAAGTCTACAAAGCTTCCTTTGACCTTGACTATATCAACGCAGACGTGATGGTGCATGAGAACTTGTCGGAGCTTACTGTATGGTGAAACTGCTAATAGATATAAAGCAGTTGATTGGGATGTACTCTATTGTATGTACGCAAAGGTCCTGACACACTCACTATCAGTAAGTCTACCAATTGCGTTGGACGAAAAAAACAACAATTGAGAATCTGTTTCTACTTTAAAATAAACATACAAACAAACTAAATATATATTTAAAAAAATGTATCTAAAGGTGTAATGATAAATAAATAAACACTGAAGAGTAACCTAAAACAAGGCTTTATTAAACTAGAACGGCACATGAACTGACGAAAGAGACTTACACAGTAGCACACTAAATTAATGTTGTGAACACATTCTCACGACGTTACACAAACATAACAAATAGAAACTATTTCACCACAAAAGGGAAGAGCTCCACATATAGAACTATATGTCTCAATAATGTAGAAGTTATTTTCCTTTTTCCATATCAAAAATAAATAAATAATGATCAATTGACTATTTGATTATTTTATTTTATTGACTCTCGTTTTGTTAGGTACAAAAAATAATTGTTTTAATTTAAGGTATCAACTTGATCCGAGAATGGGTATGGGAGAAAAAACGTGTCAAAATGTTTACCAGACAGACAGACAGACCGAGTTAATATAAAAACAAACAACTGACCAGACACCGTGTAATCAAGGAACTATTTATTGACGCGAATGAATTTAGTTAAAGCTGAGTTGAACAATTAATGACTCAAGACACCCAGGGGAGGCAACTCATTTTTGTACAACTTTGTTCAACAGCTTGGGTAGCTAGTAGCTACTAAACCAGAAATTCAAATCTCATAGTGTTAAATGTGAAACAAGTAGATCTAGATATATAGATAAAGATCTTTATTTACTTTTAATTAAAACAGTATTCTGAGAACACATAGAGAAAAAAAAATCCTTTTATATTGTGAAAGTCTAATGTACAAAAAGATGGATTGTTTCTCAAATAATAGAGCTCTCTAGTTACAAAATACATTAAAGGTCAGCTTTACTCTCACCGTCTCATGGGAGTTTTAGGCCTTGGAGAAAGAAAAACATTTTAAAAGCGGTTTAGCCAAATCATCCATTAGCCACATTTCGAAATCTAGGATTCGAAAAAATAAAAGTAATTTTATACTAAGGGGAGGTCAATCCCGAAGAACTAAATTGTCTGTATTTTTTTAGGTACTTGTTTCTATGTAGAAAATGTTACCCTTCATTTCCGTTGTTTCGTGATTTTGACAGAATCTCGAGAAAATTACAATTTTTAGTGCCCCAGAGATTCTCCAGACTTGTGTTTTCGGAGGCTGTCCGTGATATTAACTCGGAATTGTTGACTTAAGAAAATACAAATTCATGTAATATAAAAGAAAAAAAATATTCAGGCTATGCTAAATAGAATAACTGGAATCGAATAACGTAATTATGCAGTTCTAGTTTTGGTTAGTTTTTATTAATGTTATAGCAACAATATCCATATGATTTCTTCCACGCATTATTTCGGATCAAATTGAAACTTTAAACAATTATTTGCTGTACATAACATAACATAACATATTCAATTTAAATAATTATTGGTAATATCTTGCTTGATATCGAAAAAAGAGGAAATAAATTCTTCATTATTGATTAATGTAGATGTATATTTGGAGTTCATCTCAAATAAGCTTTTTAAAATCTTTTTTTTTTATTTTGCTGTTTTATTATTTTTTTTAATAAAGTGTTACAGGTATAATAGTCTACTAAGCGCTATTTTGCCAAATAAATCTTTTATCAGGACTGGATTGTGCAAAGTGTACGACAGCACAGGACCTCAAGGCTGAAAGGTATCCGGCCTGGTATCATTATTGGCATATCTGATGGACTAGAGATGTATACTTCACCTCCGCACTCCACCAAAAACAAATTACATATCAGGCTGTCTTCAATGATTTGTCTTTTTGTATCTTTTGTTATAGCGATCCAATAGAATCTAAGGATGTTTCAATCAAGGTTATTCACATTTGACCCCAAAATAGTGTTATGAAGAAAACTCACAAAAATGTATTGTTTCCATTGAAATAGTTTTGAATTGATCATAAAGTTTTGTCGTTTCTGTAACAAGAGTTAAATGTAAAGCAAGAACCAGCATAAACTTTCACATTTAGTGCTTTTTTAAATGCTACAATATGCAGAGTCACTGCAACGATCGGACCCCATGATGACCTGCTAACTACTGTGATAAACATATTATAAGATCTTCGGGGCTCGCAAAGACCTTCCTTCAGGGAAAAGTACCAGGAAAAAGAAGAAGAGGCAAACAGAGAAAGCGGTGGGAGGACAACATAAAAGAATGAACGGGCCTGCCATTGAAAGAGGTCCTAAACAGGGCAAAGGATAGAGTGGAATGGCAAAAGACGGTCTGCAGGTCTTGCTTGGTGCCCCAACGGTCCACAGACTAAGGGATAGGTAACAGGTAACATTGGTAGCAATATGTGAGGCAATAGTTGAACCTCTGTTCTAATATGTGAATGTTTCTGTTGTGTGGTATTAATATGAGAAAATAGTTATCGTAATCACAACAAATTTCCATAAGGATCAATAATGCATTCTTATTCTTAGTCTAAGTCTTAGTCTTATTCTTAGTCTTAACGTCTTTTCGTTTGAAGAACAAAAGCTAATATGTTAATATGTTAATCTTCATGCTATTGATATATGTTTTAAGTTTCATTTTTTTGTCCATATGTATTTCAAAATTGATGATTCATTCCTTTACGATAGTATTTCCAGGCTATGTATTTTATGTGGGAAGTTGATTGAAAAGTAGAAAAACAAAGTTATTGACGTCATCTAGATCTACTAGTTCTAGTGTCAAGACCGACAACTCTACTATTCACGCAGGAGACAGACTAATTGTGTGTCTATTAGATAGATTGGGCTTCCGTAGGGTCATCTCACTGAGGAGTCTATTTATGCCTACAGTGTGACCTTTCTCTCGTCTCCTTTGTGAGATTAATTCCTGGCTCTATTGGAACTGATGTTGAGGGCGGAGGGATACGAGATGAGGGATGCTGTGCAGACGGGCGGAGTAACTCGGAGGTGAATTGGCTGGTAATAAGTTCAGACAAGGTGAAAGACTCATTTGTTAGTTGTCGTGTGCTAGAGTCAAGAGTTGTTTTTTTCTTCTAGACCTCACTAGTGAGACTTTAGTGAACCAACTGAGAGACAAAGGTCAAACCAATGTTGACTGGTCTCTAATAGACTTCTCAGTGTTCTATATTGAAACGAAAAAAAAAATAAATTCAATCCGTTTCCTACATTGTAAAAAGTTGACATTCATTTATCTTGAGCCAAGATTTACAAACCAATTTCATTTCAGATTTATGGTCCACATACATTCGATCTATTTATTTCGAAACAACACTAAATTGTAACTTAATCTTCAAGGTAATGCAAATAGAGCCCTACAAAATTTATGTTTGACCAAAAAAAAAAAGGGTAGAAAAGAATTGTGAAATCACTTAGAAATATTAATCATCTCATCAGATTCAAACATTCAAGGAATTGAATCATCTCATCAGATACAGACATTCAAATACTTGAATCATCAAGTGGGAAGCGTGGTCGAGAGGCTAAGTGCGGCTTGAGCTTGGCTTGCTTGGCTACCTAGAAGAGGGCTCGAGGTTCGACACCCGACTCGGGCAGAGTTGTGTTTACTGAGCGCCCAAAGGCAGCACGGGAAACTAACTCCTAGATACCCCCTCCCCCCCACTGGTCCACAAATGAGATTGGACCAAAGCGCTCTGAGCATGCTATCAGCATGAAAGTAGCGCTATATAAAAGCTATAATAATTATCATGTCATCTGATACAGACATTCAAGGAATCATCTCATCATCAGATTCAAACATTCAAGGACTTGAATCATCTCATCAGATACAGACATTTAAGGAATTGAATCATCTCATCAGCTAAAGACATTCAAGGAATTGAATCATCTCATCAGATACAGACATTCAAGGAATTGAATCATCTCATCAGATTCAAACATTCAAGGAATTGAATCATCTCATATACATTTATATATATATGGATCGTATGTATGCACGTACACAAGACTCTCAGGGCACGATATTTTAAATCTCAAGACACGAGATGGTATTGACTCTCAAGACACGAGATGGCATTGACTCTCAAGACACGAGATGGCATTGACTCTCAAGACACGAGATGGC
>JADKLZ010000104.1:6741613-6753810 GCA_021533235.1 Biomphalaria straminea
TAGAACAAAGAGAACATATAGAAGGGAAAGAACAAAGAGAACATATAGAAGAGAGAGAACAAAAAGAACAAAGAGAATATATATATAAAACACAGAGAACATATAGAACATATAGAAGAATGAGAAAATAAAGCAAAAAGAGAACATATGGAGTACAGAACATACAAAACATAGAAAGCACAGTACACTGTAGGCCTAAGTAGCCATGTTGAGAAGTTAACCAATGACGAAATAAACCCAGATCTATACTTTGTCCCTAATCATTATACTGATTATAATTCTTGGTCAATTATGTTTTAGACATTCTTCAATTATCATTTCGCAATACGTTGGAGATATATCTATATTAATTGGAGACACTGAGTCGATCAGCAAGGCGAATTCGTTTCTTTCTAGACTCGAAAGAAATCTCATTAGAATCTCAAATTTCCACTCATCTTTCTGCCCACCTCCCTTGCTTTAATTCTAGCTTTTTTTTTTAAAGTTGACAGTACAGTCTGAGAGAGAGAGAGAGAGAGAGAGAGAGAGAGAATGAGAAGATCTGTGAGAGAGAGAGAGAGAGAGAGAAATAAAGGGAGAGGGGGATGGTTCACACAAGCGCTGACATTCATTTGTGATTTGGCTTATGGAACACTTTCTCAAGTTGCAGTTATCCAAAATGTAGGTTTGAGGTCCGCCAAGAGCAAAGAACTCTCATGCCGTCTGCCTATTCTCCAGCAAAGGGGAAGGTCATTCGTTATTCTTTTTTAGCGGCCCCCGAAAGGGGAAAAGACGCTATTAGTTTTGTGTGGCCTGTCTGTCCGTCTGTCTGTCTGTCTGTCTGTCTGTCTGTCTGTCTGTCCGTCTGTCCGTCCGTCCGTCCCGTTTAGTGCTCAGAAAGTAGAAGAGAAAATGAAAATCTGACATCACGATAATATAGAGCATTCAAAGTTCTGATGCAACGGCTACTTTTTTTTTTTCTAAAAGCTCAAAATCTAATTTTTAAAAATATTTTATGCAAACAGTATTTAAAGAGAAAAAACCTAATTAGTATGCAATATAAATGAAACCTACTTTAAGACAATTAATAATCTAATATACTGCACATGTTTTCACATTTTTTTTGTTCCAACATACGAGTAACATACCAGTATTTACTCGTAAAGTAATCAACTCATAAAACAAGTGTGGCAATTGCCTTGAACATCGGCTTTACAAGGCTAACGTTGAGAGATCAAAGCACGGAAGATGTATATTAGTTTTGTGTGGCCTGTCTGTCCGTCTGTCTGTCTGTCTGTCCGTCCGTTGAGAGATCAAAGCGGATCTGACAGGGATCCGACTCCGACGGGGCCGCCTCTGAGTTTGTGTATCACACAAACTCTCTTTGTAATCTTGTTTTTTATGTTTCCACAATTTATTTCTAGATAATTTCCGCGAATCATGTTTCTTATTAATGATTCTGACCGAGGGAACCAAGAATGCCTGAAGCCTCTGTATAACTCTATTAAACAAACATTACAATCACTGGAAGAATTCGCTTACATTTTTAAAAGGAAAACACAATTGTAGAACATTTACTTTTACAGAACGAAAAAAAAAATACATTGTATTGTTGCGAAGTTCATAGCAGCAATATTTTATTTAAAATTAATTTCAATCATACAAAGGTGCACAGTGATAAAGATCTTTTTTTAAATATTTTTTTTTGGAGGAGGTAATTTCTTTTTCCAAATTATTTGTAATACTTTCTAACGTATTATTCTATTGTAATGGGGCGTACTACTCAGTACTGCTTAGATGTTAAGGCTTCCTAGCTAACTTGGAAAAGGTTGTTCAGTGTATAGTATATTCCATTTGTAGTTGATTCTTTAGTGTATAGTAGATTGTAGTTCAGTGTATAGTAATTTGTCCTGCGTATAGTAGGTTGTCATGTGTATAGTATAATAGTAGATTGTCCTGTGTTTATTATAACTTTTGATAGTTTTTTTTTGTGTAGTATAAATTAAATTATAGCTTTTATACAAAGTTACTTTCATGCTTATAGCATGTTCAGAGCGCTATGATCCAATCTCATTGGTGGACTAGTGGGGGGAGGGGGTTAGAGGTAACTGGGAGAAGGTTTTCCGTGCTGCCTGTAGGTCACGGAGGTCACGCTCGAGCCCATCGCAGGTAGCCAAGACAGGCCAAGTTCAAGCGTACTTAACCTACCGACCACGCCACCTACCTATTGATAGGTGGTCCAGTGTATAGTAGACAGAGGAGGCAAAGAATGGCGATAGAGTATCAGAGAAGGAGGATATCAACCAAAGAGTTATTTTATCTTATAAATCACGTTCCTTCAAACAAAAAAAAGATTACTGCCTCCAACGTATATCCATGTGCTAATCTAATCGTGCCTGTTAATCGGCAACTTAAACTCTGCTAAGACATTGCCATTAAGAAAAAAAAGGCTTCTGCAGAAATGTATACTGGCTTATGGAATAAAAAATTTTGCCTTTTATCTTGTTGTTTTTCTATTTAATACTTTTTTTTTAAACATTGTTTCTTTTTATTTGTTGACTATACGTTGTTGTTGTTTTTTTTTTACATATTGTCCTATAACTTTTTAATTTGGCTTAACTTTTATTTTTGTATATCTTCTTTCGCCATCGTTATCGGCCACTCAGGGTGCCCCCCCCCCCGGTCTTATTTCACTCTGCTCCACTCTGTTGACATTACAGCATTAAAGGGTAACTTGAACAAAAGTCTCTAATACTATATTATACTGGCTCTAGTTTTGAATCGGCTCCGATATTATACTGGCTCCGACAGTAGACACGTCACACCACTGTTCATTAATTATTCAGTCACCGAGATGCCCAAATCACAGGAGCTGCTCGGATCAATACATTGTAGAATAGATATCATTGGAGGTTCAAACATATTTCATACTGGCGGCATTCAGATTGGAGCAGATCTTGAATAATCAGTTTGTCTGCCTTTTTATATCTTAAATGACCAATGACTTCGATGACACGATGACCTGTATTCTTTAAGTCACTGTTCATCTTTTTAAAACCGTTAACTGGCTCTGAAAAGATTTTTTTTTTTTGAATGATTCGTATGTTGTGTTCACCTAGAAAGGTATTTGACACATATTGCTTACTGGCGAATTACTTGTAAATGTAATGTAGTTGTAGTTATCTTGATAAAGCTTAACCTGATGAGGTAATTTTTTTTTACTTTAATATGATGAAGAGTTAGGCTATACTAAACTGTTGATTCCTAACTAAGCTAGCAATAAAAAAAAAACAATAAACAGCAAAGAATAAATTACTCACGAATCCAAGAGAAAATAACCCTGTGTTATGGAGTGTATGTGAGAAGAATCAAGTATTTGGTAGGTGATTATACAGTGTGAATGTTGCGAGATAAGCGGTATTGTCGTACGCTGTCTTGGTTAAGCCAGATGATTGCCGAAGTGAAAAGATATGTTTTTCTAGTAAATTAAAAATACCATTTAAAATACCACTTGATATTATTAGCTACATAAAGTCTACTACATTTATTTCCTTTCATCTCAAGTTACATTTCTCTATATTGTAATAAAAGTTCTATTTAGTTGTGTTCACAGAGTAGCTATTCACGTTATTTCAAGTTTTACACGTTAAAATATAATAAGCCTACAGCGGTTTTGTTGTCTACCAGCAGTTTGGTGCTACAAATCAACAACGGGAACAACATTCTAACACTTTATCTACACGAAGGGGAGTCGCTGTCATTGAAATAAATAAGTCCTGTTATGCCGAGATTTAATCAACACGTCCTTAGAGCTGAAGTCCCACGTGTAACTAATTTATGTGCTTAATGTTTACGTTACATCGCTTACTTAATTTTCATTAATTTTCCCATACCTATCAAACATATTCGAGCCAATTTTATTCTAAATTAGTATGAATTTTTTATAATGTTAACATAAATTAAATTGTATAAATACATACATATTTATGCGTGTGTGAGTATATGTACAAGTTATATATATATGTGTGTGCGTGCTCGCGCGAGTGTGTGTTTGCTTGTGTGCGTGATGCCAACTTGAAAACTTCACCACAATTAAAATGTCAATCTATACGAAACAAAAGACAATGTGTGTCAGTTTCCCTTGTCAATCTAACGTTGAAATAAGCTAACAAAGGAAGCTTCTAAGTGTTGGTTGCTATGTCAACCCTCAAGGGAGACAAACTGTTTACTAAATCGTTTGGCAGATTTTTTTTTTTTTTTTTCGAAAGGAATGTTATTCCTTTTATAAAGCATCTATCATAATGTATAGACTCAACTGTGTTGCAGAAATGGCTAAACTTGAAAAACATTTTTTTCCGAAATGTTGATTTCAAGTTTTAAAAATTATAACTTCTAGGGGAAAAAAACAAACTTATATTGGGGATTCTCACGCTAAACTAACTAACGTCAAAAACGTCAAATTAACTCTTTCCATAGTAATTGAAGATGCTATCGTTGATTTAAACTAAATTGATTTTTGAATTTATAAACGTAAGTTTGTGTTGTATAAAAAAAGAGTAAGTATTTCCTTACAATTCGATACCAAATATAACATTTTATGATATCAACCATAAAAGTTTAATCTTAACTAGGAATGTAGTAGTTCCCGTGGCTACGCAGCCCCAGCTGTGACCTACATATTTTGCTATTTCACACAGGTCCTGTGTTCTGTGTACCAGATACATCAATAGTTGATAGAGTTGTCCGCCTTGAAAGAAAATCTCTAATAAATACAATATGTAATATAACTCAATAAATACCTATGTGTTATAATAAATGAAAAACTGTCAAGGAATCCCCATAGTGATGAAACTATCAAAAAATCAAACAAAGCATTATGGTTTATTATAAGAAATTTCTATAAATTAAATAAGAACATAAACCTAAAATGTCATTTAACTTTCGTTAGACCAATAATATGTGCAAAATTTTAGCTTGAAATAAATTATTTTTGACTTGAGTCTCTAATCCCATAGAGAGAGACCACTAGTCTTAGTTGAGCATACAATTTCTTGATCTGCTCTATATTTCGTAGGTCGCCTATGTAATACTAGCTGCAGGCCTGCAGTCAAGTGAAGGTTAAGTTAGTTTATGATAAGACCACAAACTTTTTTTTCTTTAAATTTTACATTTTACTTAATTTTAACCCAAGGAGTTACCCTCCCCTTTTCAAACGGTTGGTGTTTTCTTGAGACAGTTCAAAGTACTGTTTACTATGACAGAGTCTCATGTTGTACAATAATAAATTAGATATATAAGGCTATTTACACACTGGACCTACAGTCAATCCTGTAACTTGTAGCATAGTAGCCAATACGTTATAATGTCAAAACATTAGAAAAGCATTGTACAATTTGTTATTCTTTGATACATGTCAATAATTATCTTCATGTGAGTGACGGCAGTTGTTTGTTTGTTTTTTCCAATGTCGGAGCGCTAAAAATAGTAAGACGTGTCTTCGAGTCCGAAGATTAATTAGGAATGTAGTAGTTCCCGTGGCTACGCAGCCCCAGCTGTGACCTACATATTTTGCTACATCCATTGTCCGCCGTCGGTCGACTAAAACTTTCTTTTCGCCGTCTGCGTCTGTCCTTGGCAGCGGATTTGCTCTTTCGATCTTAAACGCGTATCCCGCCGTGAGTGACCTCCAGCTGCGTGTCTCGTTCCGAAGCCTTCAACCAGGTGCTCTCTTCTATGTCAGCTAAGGCGCATAAGCTGGTCTTTAAACCGATTCCTTGGGGTACCTCTGATACGTCGACCATCCTTCAGCTCACCAAAAAAAAAAAAAGACTGCTTTCGGCATACATTCGTCCACTAAACGAGATATGGCCTTGCCCAGTGTAACTGTCGGACCACAAGAAGACCACAAAAACGTTCATGTAGTCTTAGTTGCTTTCTGTATAATAACCATGTCTCAGATTCACATAGAAGGGTCGGGAGAACCACTGCTTGGCAGAAATTGATTTTATGTAGACAGGTGGAGTGATTTATTTCGCCAAACTCTCGCCTGGAGGCTTCCAAAGAGCGGTAACAGTGAACTAATGGCTAACGAACCAACAAGATGATAATGAATACCTGTTAAAACGGAACAATGAAATCTGATTTAGAACTCTAAATTATTGACATTCCCAAACGGATTGATATTTGTTGTACTTGTCATACCTGATATTGACATTTTTTGTGTGTTTCTATTGCTGTAAGATTAATTATTATTAGATGTAAATATAAACTGCTTGACTACTTAACAAATGTAACGCAGGGTACAGATGTCTGTTGATACAAAGGAGTCAGAGGTCACCATTCTCTTTCTCAGAATGAATCGGAGGAGACTATAACAAAGCAGAACGTCACGCGGATTAATGAAGATAACAAATTAGTCACGTGTTTATACAAATATAAATGAAAGTTTGTTCTGAGAGTACAATTAGTCTTCCATCTCGCACTGTAATATTTGTGTGAGTGTAGAAACAAGTAACATACCGAATTAAATTAAACAAGATTTAAAAAATCAATTCCTCCTTTCTAAAGCTGATCTTGAACGGTAATTTCTGACTCTAATTAGTTCTTGTAAAGCTTCATTATTGCAGAGCATACACAAAATAATTACTTTTACATGTTTAGATTATTTTATTAAAATTCCAGCAAATGATTTCTACAAATGACTGTGCGAAAAAGTTTCGTTTACGCATATTTATTTATTTCACTCATTACTGAATTAGAATACAAAGAAACATTTGAGTCGTGTGCGGGAATTCCCGTTCAAGGATTTTTTTTTAAAAAGACTTAAACTAAATTAATTTTTAAGATGACTATTTTTTTTTTCGAAAATTATAACTGTCATACCAGAATTTTCACCATTTTTTATTCTAAAGATATGCATAATAAAGTCCTAAACTATCACATTTCTTATATTCTAGGCCGATGGCTAGGGCTTTTTTCGAAGACCCAATTTGCACAAAACACACACATTAAAACCATAAAGAGTTGGCAAGCTAGGAAATGGAAAAAAAAGGAGGACAGCATAAAAAATGTGTCAGACATTATCCGTCAGATAGATCATCATATGCAGATATAGAGATAAGATCTAATTACGTAGATTGTATCTTCATTCTTTATGTACAGTATCACCTCCCTTGTCCACGCGAGCGTGTATTGTTTAAATGTGTGATTTTGTATTTGTGTGTATTCTCTTACTTGTTTATCTCAACAACAACAAAAAAAAGAGTTGAGTTCATTGACCTCCTTCAGTCGTAGAACTACTATGGTTCATCTCGAACACTTTTTCATGTGGCTGTGGAGCCCTATTTTGGAGAGACACTCCCGTCCACATATATCGCAGGTCAAGGTGGCTTTTGCTTTGGTGGTAGAGGAGCCGGCCATTTATCGTATGGCACGCTTTTCTTCAAGAGTTATGGCCCATGTTTTTTCCTTGTCCATAGCTTTCTTGGTGACAGTCTCTCTCAAACTATTGCGGTCTAGAGCTATGTCTTCCCAATAGTCAGATTCAATGTTCACTGTTTTTAAATCCCATTTCCTTGCATGCACGTAACGGAGATGGTGGCGACCATATTCTCTTAAGCTAGACTCAGACGCGAGTTGCTCAAAGAAAATGATTTTCTGGGTGGGATTGTCCTCCATCCGGCGAACATGTCCGAGTCAGCGCAGGCGGCGTTGTCTGAGGACAGTAAAGATGCTGGGAAGGCCCGTTCGCGCGAGGATCTCTGTATTGCACACTCTTTTTTTTTCCATTTGATTTTCTAGATCCTTCGGAGTCAGTGCAAGTGGAGTGAGTATAGTTTTCTCTCTTGTTTTACGTAGGTGGTCCACGACTCACTGCCGTACAGAAAAAAAAAAGATTTGAGAAACAATAACTTCGATAAACAAATCCAGCAACAAATTAATTGTAACAAGGTTACAAAGACAGTTTATGTGGAAACACAAACTTAAATTCGGCCCCCGAAGTGGTCCACCCAGGCAGGTTTCAATATTTTCAGAAAGAACATCCGAATGAAATTATATCAAAGACAAATGACAGATAAGAATGCAGTTACAGGGTTGACAGATCCTATGTAGTACTCCAGTAATCCTTAGGCATTAAGCCTCCTTTCTTTGCCTCTTTGTGAGTTAGTTACTCATAGGTTTGTACACAAAATGAACGTGAAAAAAAATGCAATTTACAACATTATTAATTATCTTCAATTAGGTTTGATTTATAATGCATACTAATTAGGTTTTTCACTTTAAAAAAACTGCTTGCATAAAAGATTTTAAAAAATTAGATTTTGAGCTTTTAGAAAAAAAAAGTAGCCGTTGCATCAGAACTTTGAATGATCTAAATTATTGTGATGTACGATTTTCATTTTCTCTTCTACTTTCTGAGATCTAAACGGGACGGACGGACAGACAGACAGACGGACAGACCGATCACACAAAACTAATAGCGTCTTTTCCCCTTTCGGGGGCCGATAAAAAGTTGTTTTTTTTTAACTCGGCTTTAGGGACTAAAAAAAATTCTTATAAAACCATTACCTATTAATAATAAAAATAATAACTACAACCATGCCATATTTAGAACAAAGAAATAGAAGACTTTTAAATTTAATCTGTTTTCCTACTTTAAAAAAACAAATACAATGTCTATATTTTTTGAGTTTGTTGAGGGTAAGGCCCTGGGTTAACCAACTGCCGTATACCCGAACTGCATTTCTATATGACGAGCATGTTACAAGCTGACACTTCTTGTCAATAGTAAGATTTAAAGTAGTTTCGGTAAAAAAAAAATTTAAAAAAAAAAAGTTAAAGTTGCTGGACTGTAAACATTCTGAGACTGTTGAAATCTCTTTAGTGGAAGCCCGTTTCTTGTGTATACCCCTGGGCAGCAGCCTTTCTTCCTTGCCCGAAATCCGCCCTGACTAGACTAAACTAGTTTAGACTAGAAATGACTCCCTAATAGACAGTGTTATGAAATTTTAGGCATAGAACGTCAGGATTTAAAAAAAAAGAAATCCTTTGTTTTAAAAGTTTGAAAATGAAAGGATACTATAAGTTTAATTTTTTTTTTTTAAATCCACAATTGGTATCGCCTCCTTATCTTCAATGCTGAATTTTTTAATTATTTTTTTTTTGACTACAGAAAAACATGTGTTGATGTCGTTTGGTTTTGGTAATCGGATTATAATATGTCAGCCACTCGGGCTGGAAATAGTTGCCACCTCCGGCTGAATCTGAATATCAATATTTATCAAACTTTGGATAGAGTGCACACCACTTGAATTTGTTTCACTAGCGGGCCACATTTCAGGTCTGTTGTGAAATTTAAATTCAGTAGCTACCAGCACAACGTACGAGTCATGTTTATTCTTGTCATAGAAGCTCAAATGATACATTCAGTTTAGACGACCCAAAAAAAAAAACAACTGCACAAACAAACGGAATTTCACCGGTTCCAGTGTTGTAAACAGTTTTGTTTCCAATTAATCGTTATCTCTGTAAACCTTTGTCATCAAATATTCACGGGCTCGTCTACCGTTTTCTTTACTATCAATACGTTTAAGAAGTTTCATTTATGTGCATGTGAACTTTCTACAGAATGTAACACTCCAAAAAGCCTATATAAACTCATTTTGCCTAGTACAAATCCTGTACATGTTATTTCTTCCACTTTCCATTTTGGATTAAGGTAAAACTTTGCACAATTATTCGTGGTTGATGACAACACTTTAATCAATTCAAAAATTAAATAATTAATAAAAAAATCTATTGCATGATTGATTTAACACAAATGTTGCAATTTCATACAATATAAGCTTTTTTTTAAAGTGTTATTTTATTTTACTTATTTACATGTTTTATTAATAACATCAAAGTAAATGTGAAAAAAAAGTAAACATCCTGATTCATAAGGAAACAATCAACTAGGAATTTAATTTTTTAATGAAAATTGATGAATTCTTTTAATTAATTTTTTTTTTGAGACCGAATGACTCACAGCCGTAGTTTAGCTCAACTGTTTTTCTAGAGAATGGTTTACCTGGATGTTCTATGGCCAGCACAACGAACGAATGACCCAATTGAAACTACGTCGACTCAGGGGTCGTGATTTTAGTCCTACAATAACAAGTACGAATCAGAGTTTTGTAACCAGATCTCAAACATGATCTGTTCATATCGGTAACGGAGACACTATGAATCACTTACAAACACTGTGGATCATTCAAAGACACTGTGAATCACTCAGAGACACATAATCACTCAGATGTACAATGCATTACTCAGAGACACCATGGGTTATTTCATTTTTTCTCTTTAAACAATATTCTCTTTATACCCTTTGTCTTTAGCAATGTTGTCTAGGGTGGTCTACCCAAACAGGTAGAAAAAAAGATAAAACCTTTCTTCAATGGCAATATCTTCCTATGGCATATGGTGTACATACAAATTTTTAAGGCTTCTTCTACAGTTAAACAATGCTTAAACGCGCCTCGCAAGACGCTAACAACTTCTAAGTCGTGACAGATTTGTAAAGGAAGCCATTTATAGTGTCTCGAACTCTGAAGAGCAATGCTAACACCAGACTGAAAGATTTGCTTGAACTGATTTTGTTTCAATCGATGGAAATAAGAAACTTTTTTTTTTGTCCTCAAACCAAATTTTAATTAAGAAAAATACGTAAATTGTACTTAGAAAACCCAGAAATTAGACGAAAACTAGAGTGAAATAGGACAACCTAACTCTTTCCTTCCTAACTAGAATGTGGTAAATAATTACGGAGAGAAAGAGTTAAATAGCTTTTTGGTGTAGGTCTCTACCATGTGTTCAAACCTACTTTTTAACAAGGATATGATTTTGTGTGCACTTCTTAGCTCTGCAGAATAAAAGTTCTTCCGATTATAACAAAACTAGTTGACCGGCGACATAGAATATGCCGCTATTTACCAGGGCCGGCGACCGCAGTGGGGCCCGCATTTCATAGGACCCGCAATTTTATAGGACCCGCTCTAATGTAAAAATTATTAAATTAAGCCATTTTATTACTTACAACAGATTCCCCGCGCCATCCTGTCGATTTAACATCCCTATAATTATTTGTCTGTTAAGCTATTGCTTTAAAAGAAATCAAACACATTTTTAACAAAATATAGTCATTTATAACGCTGTTAACCATCAAGCTGTAAGGGAAATAAGTCTTTGGCTAGTTGACCGTTTTATAGGACCCGCTCTAATTTAAAGTGTAAAAATTATTAAATTAAGCCATTTTATTACTTACAACAGATTCCCCGCGCCATCCAGTCGAGTTAACATCCCTATAATTATTTGTCTGTTAAGCTATTGCTTTAAAAGAAATCAAACACATTTTTAACAAAATATAGTCATTTATAACGACCGCAGTGGGGCCCGCATTTCATAGGACCCGCAATTGTATAGGACCCGCTCTAATTTAAAGTGTAAAAAATTATTAAATAAAGCCATTTTATTACTTACAACAGATTCCCTGCGCCATCCTGTCGATTTAACATCCCTATAATTATTTGTCTGTTAAGCTATTGCTTTAAAAGAAATCAAACACATTTTTAACATTTTAAAATATAGTCATTTTGTCTCTCTAACCTTGCTAATGCTTTTTTTTTTTCCAACACAATTGTTCACATATACTCGTATTAAAGGTCTTTTGCAAGTCAATGGATTTTTTTCTAAAGAATTATAGAGTATTTGCGCTCCAGAAAACTTTTCTCTTCGACTATTAAATACATAAATAATTCGAGTTTTAAATATGGTTCTAATTTTTCGCATTATATAAAATAAGTAAAGCGATTGTGTTAAAAAATGATTAATGGAGCTAAAAATAGACTTGTGCGTTGTTGCTCGTTTGACCTAGATACTTTTTTCTATTACTTTGAGGAATATTATATAGACTAGTCGACCTGCGGCATAGCATACGCCGCTATTTTCCAGGGCAGGCCTTAGGCACTGCAACATATGCGACCACAGTGGGTCCCGCACTTTCTTTGGACCCGTGGTAAATTTTAGGCGTATAAATTATTAAATTGAACCATTTTATAACATAACAGATTTCCCGCGGCCTCTTGACGACCGGCGGCATAGCATACGCCGCTATTTTCCAGGGCAGGCCTTAGCACTGCAAAATATGCGACCGCAGTGGGTCCCGCACTTTCATTGGA
>JADKLZ010000104.1:6757571-6770720 GCA_021533235.1 Biomphalaria straminea
GTCGAATGTTTACCTCAGCTAGCTGATCTATTAGGAAAACAATCTACTTATCCGATTTCATTTTAAAATTAAAACTGATTCAGTGTGCCAAAATAGGTTTCTTAAACGAAGCGTCCAAGAATTTGTACACATACAATATTTTGACATACAAAAAACTTAATGACGTTATTTATTGCCTGTCATCCCTCATTACAAGTACGTTGTACTTCTGCTGTCCAAAGTATCCACATTCTCCACACGAGTCAAGCCTCGTCGTAATCAACGCCAATATTCAAGGGGATACCTCCCAACGGTCCTACAACTAATGGATTTATTGTCTATTTAGATAGTACGAGTTGACTTAGGTCACATCTTGATCAGATCATTTAGTAGTTAAGGGTTCACTAATTACATTACTAGAAACACTCTTTCTATTTTTACCAATACGTTCTGGAGACAAATAAAATGGACTGAAAAATATATTTACCAACAGGAGATCGTCATCTTAGATACTGGATACAAAACGTGCACTTTATGTTGATATAGGTCTGTTTACGTATGTGTATAGTCATATGTAAATTTTGAAAGTCAGGGTCATTGCATACAATGTTATTAAAAAAGGGTTTAACAAAAATGAAATATACAACAAGGGAAGAAAGATTTTTGGGTTAGTATGGGAAATTGGATATCGACGATCGTCTGTTGACTTTAATTACTTATAAGCGAAAATATTCAAAAAAACAAAAAAAAAACTTAAGAATTCTTGCATGTGCACCACGGATACAAGATAGGTGAAGCCAAGTTGTCTCTCTTTTCGGAGGGTGCTTTATGTAATTAAAGCTTTCTTTACGATCTGCTGCATGTGAGTGATAAATTTCAACTGTAAAACCCATCGGGATTAGAATTCTGGATCTTCAGCTTTGAAGCCAAGCGCTCTGCCAAATGGCAACTACGACTTTGCCATCTTAATGAAAACTTCAATTAATTTCTGAAGATTTCAAAATGTTGTGTCCTTTATAAGATTTTAACGATGTGTCGTATTGGTATAAAGGTGTGCATGGTGTGATGCCAGTAGAGTGATTGTCATGGGAAAATGTCAAAAGAAAAAAAAAGGATTCAGTGATAGATAGTTGACTGTATTGTGTTAAGATATAGCGCCACTCTTATGGTGTAACTGGTATGATCTCAAGCAAATGATGCCTATGTCAAGTTGTGAAAGACTTCGTTGCAATAATAAGACTCTGCTGAATGCTGATTTAGGCTACTATTAATGATATGATATGCAGTGGTGTAGCAACCAATTACTAGTAATAAGTCTTGACTAAATTGACACCGATTGACACTATTACTTGCTATGCTACTGATAGTACGGTGTCAGAGGCATAACATCAAACGTATGGACCAATGTTAAAGTAACAATTGAAGTGTCCATGCCTCTGTATGTATATGTAGTTGTCAACGTTCCAGTCAATACCACCATTCCAAAGACGCGATCACGTCTCCAGTTTCAGACAACCGAAGAACAGACAGGGGACTAAATTGTAATTGCTTTGGGTGTTAAATTATATTGCGGCTGACCCCATCAACGACTTCTGGCTCACAGGTATCGTTATTGAATACAGGACGGACAGGCCATTCACTCGCAGGGAAAACAATAAGCAAAGTAAATAAAGAAATATTCTAGATCTGTTCATTGCAGAAATAAAATGTGACAATTTAATATGCAGTTTCATAATGAATGGGTTATCCCTTGTTTTGCGGTCATTATATTATATATACATATCCAGAATGTCTCCAAAACACCCTGTCTGTGTTAATGGAAGGAGAGTAGATGCCGCAATGTCCATCCGCAGGCTTTCAAATTTTCAGCGTGTAAAAAAAAAAAAGCCAACAAAACAAAAACCAGGGTTGGTGGACACAGTTCTCGTAAACGGCTCTAACAGTTTTCCTAGAAATGGTACAGTTTATGTATATCTTTGGGAAAAGAATAATTAGCTTATTTGTCACACGGGGGAAAACTCTAGTTCGACTGTTACAAATTTTAAAGTATAACAAGATAAATAAATTTGGTCTGGAGGTCTAGACCATTCCATGTCTAGACAATCTTTATCTTAAACACGCATACGTCAGCGGGTATTCCCGCATGTCTTTATTGTATAATGCAAGAATGCATGAACATTGAATGTACCGTCTTCTAAGTCTGAATCCGGAGTAATTCCAGCTACTACCGCCCCAGCGTGGCGCTCCGGTGGAAGCGTCTATATAAGGAAATGGATAGGGGACGAATGGTAGCGAACATAGCCCTCGGCGGGCTTCCACAGATATGGTGGAGACACTGTACATTGCACGTGGTAGGGATGCAAACAAAGGTAGGGATGCAAACAAAGGCTCGCCAAACAGTCTTAAACCCCCATCGATTCGTTCCCTAACGGGGGCCATACGGGTGGTGATGGACCCTCGCACGGGTTCGATGGGACATTTTAGGAATAAGAAGGCACCCACACGCGGCTCGGCCTTCGGCCTCGTACAGAAGGAGGGAACCCGTGCTTGGCACACCGGGTGTGAATAAATGAACACTTCGGATAAGGTGGGACTTCTGACAGAGTGGTTGGTGAAGAGCCGGCCCCTCATCCTGGCCACGGATAAAGGCCTGGTCAAGAGGAACATAACAGAAACGATGCTCGCTCTCGTCCCAAACGGATATCAATAATTTAAGTCTGAATCACAGACCTATATATGGTCTGAAACTATTAGCCTATCCATGGCTTATCATCTGGATCTTTATCACCAAAATACATTTTTTTATACTCTGATTAAATTTATACATGAGCGTAGACATAATTTTTTTTCGAGAAAGGGGAATTAATTATTTTTTTTATATCATTCCTCAGTTATAAAGAGTGAAATAATCGTTCTTACAAAAGGTCAGAGACTTTGTAATGGTGGAGTTGCCTTTAAAAAAATTAGGCCTACTAGTTTATTTTTATTGTAGCTCTAGTAGAGTTTGAAGGCATCAAATTTATTGCGTTGTTTGGGTGAAATATAAATTAGAAAAACCCTGGCTATAAAACAATATTTGTTTTAATACTTTAAAAAAAAACAATAACAAATATTATACAAGCGTGGCTGTATCAATTAAATTTGTAATAGACAATAATAAATCTGTGCGATTACTTTTTTTTTTAGCCAATTGTCTTTTTTTGTTTGGCGCAAACCTCAATTCGAACACGAGAGCTCAAGCCCCACTCAAGCCAACACACTAACCACTGTGCCATCGAAGTGCTTTTGAAAATAGATTTTATAGTTATTTATCGTTAGCTTCAAGTTTTAAGGCGGCGACCTATAAAGGGAACTAATTCAAATTACACCACAACATCTGTCAAGTACAATTTACTCCCTCGTTCAATGCCAAACAAATAAATACCAATAGTTAATTATCCAATTATTTAATTTTGTAAAATAATTGTGTAAACTTTCAGATTGATCTGAGATTGGGTATGGGATAAAAAAGCATGCACAAACTTTATATCGGACAGACAGACAGACAGACAGACAGAATGAGATAATATAATTTTTGTAAGACAAAATAAGTTCTAAATCAGTGATGACAACCTTATGCGGCCTGCGGGCCATTTTGAGTTCCGACCCCCGTGTTGCGGGCCACATTGACAAAAAAAAAACCAAAATGAAATAGAGAATAAACCATTTTAAATAGTTTTATTACAATCCCTTGGCTTCAGTCCGCCTATTTACTGGTGTCTTTTAATTTAAAAAGTTTTTCTACTAAATTAAGTGCTAGTAAACCCAGCAATTGTTTTCAGAAATATGCAAGGTTTATGTAGCAACACGGCGTAGACATCTATTGTCCACATTGCTCGAAATCTTTTGCCTGCATTGCTCGAAATCTATTGTCTGCATTGCTCGAGATCTATTGTCTGCATTGCTCGAAATCTATTGTGTATATATTACTCTAAATTTCTCAATCATGGAAGTTTGGCTTTGTAAGTCAATCAGTTCCAGTTGGTGTCACTCCTCAACGGCAATAGTAATTATTTCGAAATATGTTGCTCTGTCATTTAGTTTTAAATTGAGATTTTCACCAACATCCTCCACTCGTTTTGCAATTGCCATGACAGAAAGTCTGACAACTACAACTTTTTTTTTTCAGAACGATTCTATTCCATCACTGCTAGCAAGTAGGCCTATTTTTTTATGTTTTGTTTCTCTTTTTAAGCAACTCTTATTGGTAAATATTTTCGCAAAGTGCTCAACTCTAGGCGTAACTTATCTTTTCTTAGCGGCTCAAACCAACAACTCCAATGTTTTGTTTTAGAATGTCTATTGTGTTATGTTCTTTAAAACAGACACTCTCATTACAAATTAATAATAAGAACACGAACCTGAGATGAACTCCAAATTGAAAACCAGGGCTGGAAGGATCAGTCCTCCCGTAGAGCCCTGGTGAGAAACTCTGCTGTTTGGCGTAATGCCTTAATGCCTCCATACAGGTTCAGTGAATCTGCAGACAAGGATTCCCGCAGCTCTCGGAGCTGCGGACACTCTTGCAAAATATGCTCCACCGTCTCCACCGACTCTCCACAGTGTCGGCAACGGGCATCAAAATTGGGCCTGAACCGGGCAAAATATGCACCAATGGGACCAGGGCCGGTCTTAGGCCACTGCAGCCTATGCGGTTGCAGTGGGCCCCGCGCTTTCATAGGCCCCGCGCTTAGTCTATGTGTAATTGTTAATTTGCAAAATATTTATGAAAAAATCCTGGAAATTGTCATTCATTGTGGAAAACGCCAATCCTACGCGAGATAAAAGAAAAACAAGATTACAAAGAGAGTTTGTGTGATACACAAACTCAGAGGCGGCCCCCGTCGGAGTCGGATCCCTATCAGATCCGCCTATTTGCAAGATGTTTCGGTTGTTCCTTCTAAGTTGAAAATAATTACCTTCTCGCTGAACGACGGAGGATGGCGTGCAGGGTATAAACCTGCCTTATCTTGATGTTTGCGCACTAGACTGTAGTTCGGATTTATAGCCTGATATATACAATATGTCACACGAGCGATTTTAAATAATCTTTCAGCATTGATCTGTAGAGATGTAGATCTACATAAACTAAACTTCTGATTTAGCACTCTTAATATATATCTTATTAATTATTATTATTAATAATTTGGATGTAAGTTAGATAAAATTTACGTAAAATTAAAAAAGAGCCCAGATAATCAATAGAATGAATGCAATATTAAATTTAAAAATAGAAGATTAGTTTTAGTTTAATATAACATTTCAATGTAGATCTAGACATAAACATCCGGAACAATCTATTATAGATACTTAAACTATCGCAATATTTCTGAAGGAACAGTAAAGGTTAAATTATATTTTCAAAAGCCTTTAGTGTTTTTTTTTTAAATCTAACCGTGACGGACAGACCAACCAACAGACAAAACGCACAAAAATATGCTTATTTCATTCTAATGGGGGGCACTAAAATCGGAAGTTCCAATACTTTATGTACTTTTATAGTCACTGGCATATAAATATGTCAGTCATAGGTTGCAATTAAGGTTCATAAAGTAAAGATAATTTTATCGCAATTTTGTCGTAAGTAAAGAATTAATACAATTCAAAGTCACAATTTTTTTCTAATACATATTCTTAATTTTCACTTATTATCTTTATTCCCACACTGACTAGGCCCCGCGCAAACAGTTTTGCATTGGGCCCCGCAATTGCTAGGACCGGCCCTGAATGGGACAGTGTCCCGTTCGGCACTGCGCAATTAAAGACTGTTCCGACCGTTTTAGCCTCCACCATGGATCGTCGCGGTCCGGGCGTCGCAAATGCCGCCAGACTCCTCGGGCTTTTTTAGAGTCATCCCAGGATTTCAACCACTTCTCATGTACCCACTCTCGGATAATTGTCGTAGCTTGGTTAAACGTACTTGGGGCTTCGAAAGTGGGCACGGCCAGCGCACCCGCTCTTGCTAAAGCGTCTGCCGTTTCGTTGCCCCTCACGCCGCAGTGTGAGGGCACCCATTGCATAAAGATGACAGCTCCAAGAAATAGGCGGATGTTATTTGCGGCGCCTAATGCCTCTTCCACCAAAGGTGACTTTCCCCCCAAGCCAGCCAGGGCTTGGAGGCAGGAGCTAGAATCGGTCACTATTACAACAGTAGTCGCAACGGTGTCCTTTTTACGGATTTTTTAGAACACGAACCAGAATGATGCAGAAAAGATGCGCTGCTTTACACACATGAAATTCAAGGACACGGCTCAAGACAGCTGCGGAATCATAAAAGACTCTAAAACAACATATAATTCTTGTAGCCGAAAAAAAAGCCTTGTATTCGTATAGAGAAAAAAAAATATGAATATAACAAGACAATAGATTACAATGACATCCATAAAAAAAAGTGAGAGTTCTAACATAAAGAAAATACATTTTTCATTTTTCTACATTTTTCACCGATGTTTTGGCGGGCCGGTCGGAACCACGTCGCGGGCCGGATGTGGCCCGCGGCCGTAGTTTGGGCATCACTGTTGAGTGTTAGTAAATGACTGACGCCGCTCTCTCAAAACAACAACAATCAACAAAGAAAAAAAAAGTGACTGTTTAGAACTTACCTTTTTTTAAAAAAAAAAAGAGTTTTCTTTCTTCCTACGCCAGTCCTTGAAGTCTTGGTCTGAGAATCGAACTGACTGCACGTGAGCGTACCGGTACTAGTTGATCTAATTTGTTGTGTTTGGTTTTGTTGTGAAACCCGGCGACTGCTCCGGTAACAAGGGCGGATAACTCTCACCACAATATCGCCACCGGTGTGGTCTGTGAGGTGGCGAAAGAAACCGCTACACGTTGGCTGCTTGCTGATTGTCGCCCCTCGTCATCCCTTGGTTTCTCTTCATCACAAGCGCGCGCTTGTATAGTTGAAGGCACGTGCGAAAACTTCTGCCCCCCCCCCAGCTCAATCCAGGGATCTCACGAGGCTCTAGCCGACCTTCTGTCTGTGACAGTTGGTGTGAGTAGCCAACGGTAGGGTGGCCCAGTTGTTGGGCTGTTCTGCCTGGGTTCAAGTCTGTTGAGAATGTTGAGAAATGCACTGTTTACTTTTACTGTCGAGATAGGACCAAGGTACAGTCGGAAAAGTAAAGCCATTGAACATTGGGATGGCTACAAAGCCTTGTGAACACTTCAATTTGATATATATATATATTTTTTTTTTTCCTTGGGTAGACCCATGAAATCAACCCATCCTGACATTACGAACATCACCAGATACTCGTCAAATAACAAAAGTCCCGATTCTACGACACCTATACAGTCAATTTATTTACTGCATCAAAACAGAAAAAGGAACAACCGAGTGATTTTAGCATCGAGACAGGTGTGGAACAATGGTGCATCTTATCTCCCTTCCTCTTCCTCCTAGCCATCGACTACATAATGAGGAGAGCAATGAATCAGACTGCCTTTGGTATTCCATGGCCTGAACAAATCCGAATGAGGGGACTTGGACTTTGCTGATTACGTTTCACTACAAATAAATGACGGAGAGTCTAGATCAGTGTTCTTCAACGGGGGCGATATCGCCCCCTTGGGGGCGTTTTCGAGATTTTGGGGGGCGCTGGAAGCCAAAGGGGCGGTAAGGGGGCGCCGGGCACAAAAAGGGGCGGTAAGGGGGCGCTGAGTATAAAGGGGGAAAGAAGAAACTAAAGGTGCACTGAAACAAAACAAATAAAACAATTCTTGAAAATTAAAGCTAGCAAACTAAATATACAAGTATAGGCCTAATTAGCTTGCTTCTGATTTAACTTTAGAATCTAAGTTTCTGAATCCCATTTTCTATTTTAAAATTCTTATTCTTCTGCTGAAATCGAAGGGTATCTAGTTTACTTAGATCTTGAGCACATAAACGTTCATGATTTGTTAAACAAAGTTGATAATACGTCTTTTAGATTAAAGTCTCTTATAACAACAAATGTTAATATTTGATATGTAAATGTTAATTAAGAAAATCGTTAAAGCTAACATTCAAATAGAATAATTTAATCTTTTTTTCAACAAAAACATTGACAGAGTGTTATGGAATTGAATATTGCAAATAGTTTTAGTGAATTGCCACTAGATAAAAAAATAAACAAATAATGAAAAAGATGTTAGATGTTAGGCTCTTAGATTGTTGTCAGAGGCGGCCTTACCAGTGCGTGGGGCCCTAGGCGAATGTCAAATTCGGGGCCCTGCGCTGGAAGGGTAGACTAGATATTGTGGATATAACGTAACATGTCAAGCTAACAGGATCGTCCGCCACTCACACTGAAGTCCTTTTTAAATACTAAACATACCACCTTACGTAAGTACTGTACTATTGACCTTTACATAAACTGGAAATTTTCTCCAGCTTAACTTCTGAATCTAAGAACTCCACAAAATGCTATGTAAACGGCATCCTTGTGGCTAACATCAATCGTGCAATCAAGGATGATGGGAAAATAAACCATCAGGTCCATAATCTCGTTTTGAATCCTATATCTGAGGTACTGGACATGAGCCTCGGCGTTTTAATTCGTCGAAGTTCTTATATGGTTAGGTCAATTTTGTCAAGCATCTCAACCAAGCCTCAAAACTGGTTGTTGTTTGGTACATAAAGATTCTCTGTTTTTTTTTTTTTTTTTGTTTTTTGTCATTTTCTTATGCCTAGGTGAACTGTTTAATAGTGATAGCCGCTTAGAATGTACAGGTCATAAGACGATGTCTTAATCGAAACTGAACAGTATTTCGAAAACAAAAATGTCATGTTAAGACCTTTAAAAGTAATTGGCATCAAAAAAATGCCCAGTAATATTGAGCAACATGGTGTAGTTTATGAGAACTTTTCTGGTTTTCGACAACCTGCGGACAATGGTTATGCTTGCCCTGAGTGTGGCACAATATATAGGTCACAGTTAGGGCTGTGCAGCCATGGGAAATACTGCATTCACCACTGATCTTCAGACTCGAAGATAAGTCTTATATAAATCTATTTAAAGAGTTTTACAATCTCACGTAACTTGTTTGTTAAAAAATGAATTACTGCCTAAAGACACCGACATCTGCAATTCACATAACAATGCGCTATGAAGAAATTACGATTCGCTTCTAGGATGTAAATAAATAAATTTTAAAAAAATATATAAATAGCAATTATTAAACATCTGTTACCGATGTTCAAATTTAGTTGCAGGTGTGCCTCAAAACTCAAACTCAAAAACAGGTTTACAAAATTATGTCTTCCGTAAAAAGAATGCTAACATAGGAGGCACAACAGAGATGTGGCTGCATTTGAATGTTTCAGTAAAATCCCAAAACTTTGGTCGAAAATGGAATTATGTTTTGGCTTTCCCATCAACATACATGGTTAACCTAGATTTGGTGCATAACAAACTTAATGAATAAGCAAAGAAATAGGCTGGATATAGTCACTAGATGAGACATTCGCCTTGCTTTGACTAATTTAAAGCTTGAAATTTCTAATATTGTCAGACTGCAGGAGGCACGGGGTTCCCATTAGCTTAATTTCACTTTGTAGTAAGTTCAGCAATAATAATGTTTAATTAAAAATATAAACACATTTACAATTAAATCGAAAAATAGTAGGCCCTAATATTCAACAATTTAAAAGGAGACTATTCTTAGGATTTGAAAGAAAGTCATGACAATGACATTAATTTTTGTGTGTAATCACTGCAAATTATTTGACAAAATTTTGTTATAATGATAATATTGGCAATGCCTTCGATTCCGAAGATTAAGACTAAGTGCAGTGTTTCACATAACTACGCAAACCTAGTTGCGACTTGCATAATATTTCGAATTTCGTCTGCTAGCGGTCAATTTAAGTTTCCTTTCCATCTTTTGCACCTGTCTTCAATAATGACATTTCTTTAAGTCTCAAATGTTTGTCCCGCAGCTTTTGTGACAACTCTCCAGCTGCCTCTTTCAGAGGACATCTGCTGCTAGGGAAGGCTGTTAGGTACTTTCCTCTATGCCAGTGAGGGTGAAATGGCGCCTGAGTGGATCTTTATAGCGCTAACGAGGTGGGCACCTCTGTAACTTCTCCTACTCTAAGCTCGCCAAAGAAGATCGCCTTTGGCATGCGGTCCCTGCAGGATACGTGTTATTGATTGCATAAAAATTAATAAATTGATGATATTTTGTTCATTTTTGCCTTTTCACGATTCACGTGTTTTTCTTAGAGGGGGGCGCTGGCGGAAGTTTTTATTGAAAAAAATACGAAAAGGGGGCGGTAGGCCAAAAAAGGTTGAAGACCACTGGTCTAGATAGAGAGGCACCCAAATTTGGCCTCCGCATAAACTTGGATAAGACAAAAAGTTTGCTAGTGGGATACGAGACAAAAGGTGCCCCCGTTAGACTTGTCGAGTTAAAGCTTGAAGAGTTGGACAAGTTTACCAACCTTGGTAGCAGCATAAAAAACTATCGGGATGCCTACCATGATGTAGCGACCCGAATAGGAAAGGCAGGGAGCATTTTCCAAAGGCTGCAGCATACTTGGCTAAACCATCTCATTGGACCTTAGACAAGAATACACCTTCTCGACACAATCGTCATCCCAACAGCAACATATGCATGTGAGACATGGAAGTCATCTGCTTATTAAGAAAAGACTAAATGTGGCTCAACAAAAATGGCTGAAACGGATTTTGGGAGCCAGTTACACAGATCGGGTCTCAAACAAGTAAATCCTATGCCGCACTAGAAGTCGAACAATTAGTGAGGTTGTGTCAGAGCGACGCATGAGATCTGCAGGAGGACCTCAGAGCAGTGGACAGCAGGTAGGAGGAGGCTTCATACATTGCCAGTGACAGATCTTTGTGGAAACAGCTAGCCGCCCAATGCACCGAACGGCGCGGGAGGACCTAAGTAATATATTCTAGTCGACCTTCAGTGTAGCATACACCGCTATTTTGCAGGGCCGGCTTTAGGCCGCTGCAGCCTATGCGACCGCACTAATCCTAGGTGTAAATTATTAAATTAAACAATTTTATAACTTATAAAAGATTTTCCACGGCCTCCTGATTTAGCAGGAGCTCCTGGGAATCTCATGAAATTGCAAAATATATGAAAAAGTCCTGGAAATCGCAAATTATTAAAATCTTTTGAAAAATATAAAAAATCTACTGTAATATAGACAAAATTGACATTTTTAGGGTGCTATTCAATACGGAAAACGCCAATCCTACGCGCGGTTTAAAAAAAAAAGATTATTGCTACTGAGCGTGATCTATGTAGCTAGAAAACAGACTTTTGATGATATATTGTATGACTTCGCTACACGCAAGGCTCGTAAAATAATTCTATACATAGTAAAGAATGAATAAATGCATGATCAATATATTTTCTATACAAACTCTTATTTTTCACTTAGTATCCGTTTCTTATCTTATCTTATCTTATATAATACAGACGTTACTTCAAAAAAGAAGATGATTACGTCCTACGCGTCATGCATTCAGTCATGCATATTTACCAGTGACTTAAATTCTGCCAAGTCACTGGTTTTCCTGGCTAGCTCAGGCAAACCATTCCATGCTCTAATGGCACTTGGGACCTGCAAATGTTATGTCCGGCCCTGCTATTTTTTCGCCACAAAGTTAAGTGGTGTAACTCTTTGACTTGCAAGTGTTAGGCATTGTTGAGCCTTGAAGAATGAAGAGAATTATATTTATAGATATATATAATTATATATATGGACTATAATACATAGAATCTAGCTATTTACTAATTCGGTAAAAGAAAGGAAGATTTAAAAGTAACTATACTATACGTGTGGCTCAGATATTGAGTCCGGCGGAACTGTTCTTACTAACAGGAGAAGGGGCACAGGCGAGTAACTGGCGCCTTAACCAGTAAGCTTCGGGCAGGAGGGGCTCGTTAGCCATGGCTGGCTACCCACCTAGGAGAAGGAAAACTCTGATTTCAAACCTCTGCTGCCTTGCAGCTATACCCAACCAAGGGAAAGGCTTCGGGAGTCAACCCTGAGGAAAAATCAGGAGCTGGCGACCCTAAGGCAGTTTGCAGCACCCAGTGCTACACTCTGGCAGAACCTGCGACGCTGCTGACCCCAAACTGTATCGGCACTGCCGTTCCTTTGGATACATCGGCTGCGTGGAGAGGGGGGAACTGATGTGTGGGCGACATCGTTCCGACCACAGCTTATGCCCAGGCATTCATCTCATTTCCATGAGATGATCCATAGTCGCTTCGCGACTGACGGTGGCCATAGATACTATACTATAGGTAATTAGATCACAGACCTATATATATCAAATCATATATAGGTCGGTGATCTAGAAAAAGAGTTGAGTTACAGTACAGGGTAAACGATGTTTATTATTTTCTTTACGCGGAACACTTGAAAAGAGAACATGCGTAATTTGTAGAGATCTTAAATTCCTATTTAGATTAATAAATATATTTAATATAGAGACTAGATATCGATATTATATATTTAGATTCTAAATCTACATCTAGATTTACATTGGTAAAGACTTTAGTAAAGAGGTAAATAGAAAAGATTTATATTATAGTAAAGTAATAGTTATAGTATAGTAGTATTAGATCTATAGTAGGGTCTGGTATATGGCACACCTCATCCGATTCTTGTTCAGTAAACAGGTCGCTTTTTTTGTTTATAACTCATTTGTTTTTATGTTTGGAGCTAAAAATGACCTTTCGGGACTGCGCATGTCCAATTTTAGATAAGCTCCTGTATTTTTGTTCCGCTTTTCCAAAGTAGAGGGCAGTTTTAGAGATTCTCGGAAACCATGTATGTAAAGCTATTGTTTTAACCTCCCCCGGCAATTCATACCCATATAAGGGATGAAGGCTATATTATGAGCCTATTTGATCGTAGGCTGATGGATATATCAAAATAAGCTTCCAAACATCTTTAGAAAGACTTTCCAATCACATTTATACTGTTAGCTGTTAAATAAAATTTTTAAAAGGGGGTGTTTCATCAATAATGATGAATTTAACACATTCTTATATAGTGCACACGGTAAAATCGTAATAAGAAATATTATTGGGATTAATAAATCTATGATTTTTTCAATGAATAAACATGACCTAGATCAAGATATCTAGAATATATAATTT
>JADKLZ010000104.1:6770820-6789151 GCA_021533235.1 Biomphalaria straminea
GAGAGAGAGAGAGAGGCAATATGAGGCAAAAGACTATAAATACATATTGCATAAGTGATTCTACTTCTTTTAATACAATCTAAATAATTTTTAATTAATAAAGATGTAATTTATTAGCAAATACATAGTGGTGTTTATTGAAAGGACACGGTGTGCGCTGAAAGGGAAAGCACAAAAACTGCGTGCCGTATAGGAGCATGGAGTGGGTTGCTGTATTTTAAAATAAAATCTTGACTATGAGTGGTAATTCAAAGAAACACTGCTATTTTTATAGTCCTTTAGTTGCAGAATAAGAATCTGATTTCAGTTTTTTTTTAAACTTAAACCTTGACCTAATAAAAAATTAATAAAAAAAATTGACCTAGTTCCCAAAGTCGGTGTGCCATATACCAGACTCTACTATATATAGTATATATGACATTATGTGACTATGTAAAGTATGTGTCATAATAGTCATATGACAGATTGTCATCATGAGTATGACTATGACTACTATGAGTATGACTACAGACTAGATGTGTAGAGTAGGTTCTTATATTTTGAACACCCATTTCGGGAACTAGGTCAAATTTTTATTTTATTTTTTTATTTGGTGAAGGTTTAACTTACAAAAAAACTGAAAGCAGATTCTTATTCTGCAACTAAAGGACTATAAAAATAGATGTGATCCTTTGTATTACTTATTTACTACCAATGCCCGTCATTGCCAATGGCAATAGTCAAGATTTTATTTAAAATAAAGGATGTCACTTCATGCACCTATGGCTATTTTGAACGCAGTTTTGGGCTTTCTCCTCCAGTTGAACACTGAGAACCGGCATTGAACACCACTATGTAATTGCTAATAAATTAAGTCTGTGTTATTTATAAATTATTTAGATTGTAGATCTAGTAAAAGAAGTAGATTCACTTTTGCAATATGTATTTATAGTATATTTCCTCTACTCTCACTGTTTTTATATATATATATATATCGTTTATAGTTTATTTATTTAAATACATGTATAATCTATGTGTAAAAACAGAAATAAATTTAAGATAATTGATCTATAAATTATTATAATTTAATAAACATGATATTTTCTCTCTGTCTTTCTTTTAATTCCCAATTCTTTTCACAATTTGGATATCGTTTTGTTACACCTTAACATCCCCTCCCTCGCATTGATGCTTATATTTCTTTTAATAACTCTCCCCTTCCCTCCATTGCCTTTTTGATAGGCTGTGACACTACACGCTTAGTCTGTGTATACCTCTCCTCACCTCCAACTCATCTGGCATAATCATGGGCAGGTCTCTAGCTTCAAATTAGCAGCCCACACTTTTTCTTTCATTCATAAATTATATATTCTTGATATCTCGATCTAGGCCATATTTATTCATTGAAAAAAATCATAGATTTATTCATCCCAATAATATTTCTTATTACGATTTTGCTATGTTCAAAGTTGGAGAATGAGCTGATTTCATTATTATTTGTTTGGACACTCCCTTTTTAAATTTTATTTAAC
The DNA here is from genome assembly GCA_021533235.1 of Biomphalaria straminea. NCBI lineage: Eukaryota > Metazoa > Mollusca > Gastropoda > Planorbidae > Biomphalaria > Biomphalaria straminea. Next base: position 6,772,332 of record JADKLZ010000104.1, read on the forward strand.
AGCTAACAATATAAATGTGATTGGAATGTCTTTCTAAAGATGTTTGGAAGCTTATTTTGATATGCCCATCAGCCTAAGATCAAATAGGCTCATAATATAGCCTTCATCCCTTACATGGGTGTGAATTGCCGGGGGAGGCTAAAACAACAGCTTTACATACATGGGTACCAAGAATCTTAAAAACTGCCATATTCTTTGAAAAAAAACGGAACAAAAATAGGGGAACTTATCTAAAATTGGACATGTGCAGTCCCGAATCGTCGTTTTTAGCTCCAAACATAAAAACAAATGATTTATAAACAAAAAAAGCGACCCGTTCAAGGCAGGTGAATTCTATGTGGTGTTCAAAATATAAGGACTTCCTGTAGTAGTATGAGTATGATCCAGATGGAGATCTCAGATCAGTGACACTGACAGTAAATTTGAGTAAATATTGTCAGTAATCAGTATCATCAGATGATCATGATCAGTCAATCATAAATGACAGTGTCACAATGTCATTGACTATGATTGACAATCTCATAAATCATTATGATGCCAGTTGCCTGAGTCGGCAGATTTATTCAATTCTCTACTAAATTACTTTTACTTTTATAATTATTAACCTATTTAACTAAACTCTTAAAATTAAAATAAGCGTTAAAGTTAAACTGACTAAAAGAAGTAGTAAATTTCTAGTTTCTAGTTCACAAAGCTGATTTCTTTTACTTTTATATTTATGAACTTAACTTGTTTAGAATGTAAATATTGAAGGAAATAAATTATCTTATTATAAATCAGTTTTTTGAGCTTCAAGAAATGTCAGAGAAGTGTGGACAAAATTTGTGTCTTGATTGCAGAAAATAAAATATTTTAACAGTGTGATCAAAATTGAAACAATTTTTTTTCAAATGCACTTTAAAATGTGTTGTTACATATGTTTATACACAAAAATTATTTGAATATGTAGAATGTTAAGCTTTACAAAGCCTGACATTTTGTTTTGATAAAAAAAAAATTCTATATATATACTATCACAAAAACTGTCCATGGCGACTCCATGGTCATTATTTTCTTTGTTAAATAGCAAATTTGGTGGAAGAGTGTAAAAAAAAATTAAACTTTTTGGGACTATTTTGTAATGAATTATCCATGTTGTATCTCATTATACATTATTATTATGTTGTTCTTTTTTTTATCTTCTACAGTAAAATGAAAAGAGTTTCAGCATTTTCAGTGTTCAATAGCAATGTGAAAAAAAAGGTATATATAAACTGTTTGCATCTCACTGTAGAGTTTCCTATATAGATGTAGTTTTAAGGGAAGCGATAGTTCATCTGTTTTTATCCAGGGGAGCTATGATTGGAAAAAGGGGCATGTTTGCCATGAGGTATGTTTATGCATGTAACTTGTGCTCTCTGGGTAGCAGTTTTAAGCAGTTGTTGCGGCTTGTTTGTTTCTATCACCAATTTTATTTTAATATATTAAATTAAATCCTGTGGTTAACATATAAGGTGCCTAGTTTCTTTGTCTCAAGCAGCTTTCAAGTGTCAGTATTGAATATATTTAATACATTTTTGTTAGTGTCCTTATTATATTTACTTTCTGAACCTTCCCATTCCTTAAATGACCAAAAAAAGGATTTTTTTTGTATGTCATATCTACTGATGTGACAGCTTCAACATTTTGATAGAAGGGATTTGAATATTGACGCCTTCTTCTGACATTTGATATAAATTTTCCTAGTCAGTTCAGGTATAGATATTTAAATTTGTTGACAAGCCCGTATGTAGACATATAGAAGTACTTGGAGAAAAAAATGACAGTCTATTTAACTTCACAGCATGGTGGTTTCATTTCTATTCCACTCATTAGTGTATTGTAGGCCTATAGGAAGGTTGCAGTTGCTTTGGCTTACGTAATTTGGAGATCCTATTTCAGCATCAATATTTCCACTTTGAGACAGTGTGCTGCCTAATGCCAAGTAAAGTCTCCACCAGGACTTAAACATTATTGATTTAATAGGTCTGAATGTATACAATGTGTATAGGGCATGTTAAATAGTTCTTACACAGTACCGGTACATCAAATTTCTTCTCTTCTCATAACACTTGTTTAAACCTTAACATAGACACAATATCTTGTTTGTTTTTCTTGTACACTAGTAAGTATTTTAAAAATGAAAAAAAAATAATTTTTTTTTAGGCCAAAGAAGAGGTAGTGGTTGCAAGACCACCAATTAAACAAGATGATAAAAGTATGATACCTCTGAGAAGGGCACATTCCTCTCAGTCAATGATGGTGAGAAATGAGAAACCAAAAGAATCAGGCAGTGGCTCTAAAAGCAAGAGATTTTTGGTATGACATTGTTCTTGACAAACTATTCGATGCATCTTTTGTTGAGAACTGAAGTTTCTAAAATACAATACACACATTTCGTTTCTATTTCAGAATGCTCTACGAAGTGGTAACATTAGAGAAAGTATGCGTTTGTCCAGCAAAAAAAATCGCCCATCCTCATTGACATCATTGAATCAAGATAGTCCTTTCCCTGGTCTTGCAAAAATTTCATTAGCTGGTCCAAAAGTGAATGATGAAACTGTGAAACCACTGGCAAGAAAAAAGTTACTTGACTGTAGGTATTATAGCTTACAAAAATGTATTATTCATTTTTTTTCTTACAAAATCTTCATTCTTTAGATATATATTGCTTGATAAAGTCTTTTAAAATGTTAAGTTTTTTTGTTTTTTTTTTTTTGTTATAATAGTTTTGTAGTTTTTGTTTTTTGAGATTTTAACCACTTTTTCTAAATTTTTTTTTTTATTTTTAGCTACAAATCAACTAGCATCAGGAAGTGCAACAGATCTCTCAAAAAATTCTCAAGAGCAGAAGTCAGGTGAGGGAACTACAAGAACTACAAGACAAAGTTTTGAGAAATCGCCAAAAGACAAAAAAGATGTCACCTCTGATAAAACTCTAAAGAATGCCCAAACTACACCAGTGTCTTTGAAAGGATCTGCTAAGAAGTCACCAAAAATGACACCAGTTCTGCCCATAGAATCTTCTTGTACAAATGCACTTAATCACAGCACGCCTATTGCAACACCAAAATCTAGCAAGTCAAAAGATGCTAGTATCAAAATGGCTAACAGTGAAGATAGAGATGGCAGGAGAGGGAAGAAACGCAAAGATCTACAGGCTTCAAACAGTGGGAAAAAGAAAAGAAAAATTGATCGATCTGTTTTAAAGGTTGTACGATTACTTTGCATTTCTTTTTTTTTTTTATTGATATATAATCTCATTTCGCACATATATTTGTTAGTAATTACTATAGCAGTAGTGTGTAACCTGATGAATTTACACTAAACACAGCATTGTTCATTGCATCAGGTTTCTATTTCTTATTAAAAGGAAGTCATCAAATATCTATATACCATTGTTTATTGAGTCATTTATATGAATTTAGTATATTTATGATATAGCTGGATTTCTTGGTCAAATAATTTAAAATTGCTTATTGGAAAGCACATAAAATGATTTATAGCAGATTCTTTGCCCATCATTGCTCTACCATGTCTTTGATAAAACCTTTGCTAAAGTCTTATTTAGTAATCAAATTAGATTAGAAAATTCAAACTGATGATTTTCTTAAGTATTAAACAAACTTAGACTAAGATCCTTCTGTCTTTAAGTGTATCAGGTTGCTAGCTCTTCACACAGCCTCTCCCTATCTCCCCTATCTGTTAATTGATATCTTTTAATTTACATGAATATTTATTTACATTTTTCTCAAAGGCAAGCGTTGCAAACCAAGACCTACCCTACATGTATGACAGTTTTACTGAAGCCAGCAAACTTTTTGAATGCATGATACACCCAGTCAAAACAGACAGATTTTTTTCGTAAGTTGATTGTGTAATTTGAACAAATGTTTAATTAGATATTACTGACATGTAACATTGAAGGCTTACTTATGTTTTGTGGGTTGTTGTTGTTTTTTTTTCATGATAGAGAATTATGGGAAAAAAAGCCCTTGCTAGTTAAACGCCACACGGCAGACTACAACAAGGGTTGGTTCTCAACAGCTGAGCTGGACAAAATTTTAAGACAAGTAAGAAATTTGTTTAAATGAGCTAAAAACTAAACTTTTTTTTTTTAACAATTAAATTTTAACTTTTTAAAAAAATTAATGACTACAGGAGAATATCCAGTGGGGTGTTAATCTTGATGCCACTTCATTTATTAATGACAAAAGAGAAACACACAACCAAATGGGAAGAGCTCACGCACCAGTTGTCTGGGACATGTACCAGGTAGGTGATCCAAACTCAAGGTACATTTTACTTTAAAATCTGAAGCATATTTTGACTAGGGGTGTACCGGATAGTCGCTCCGGCTCCGGCCGAATATTCGGCACTTTTTCACTATCCGGCACTATTCGGCTCCGGTCGAATATCACTACCGGATAGTAAACCGGATAGTAAAAACTACAGCGTAGTACCTGTATTTCTTGTAATATTGTTAGGCGCCTCCGCGATGTAAGTCTTTTCCAGATACGCCATACGGAGGTAACACTTAAATATCAAAACAACACGGGCGAAAGACAAACAATTATAAGGGTGTCGACGCTGATAAACGACGTCTAACAAGAAGTTTAAACTAAATCTCCATGTTGATAAAAATATACAAATATTCACAAAGTGGACATGATTATATAATGCCAGTTCTGAAATACATTTACTTTTTTTGTTTCCAATAAAAGAATTTGTTTTTTAAAACAATAAACAATGACTATGCACCGATTCTTATTTAGTACAAAAAACAAGGCGTGTTTATCTAAATAGAAATAAAACTGTACATTATAAGATCGCATAACATACATAGCAGCGATGTCTGGCACATTTTAAAAGCTTGTTTTGACCTTTGAGTGTTCTAGTAAACATGTAATATTCATTAACTACGTCACGCTGATAATCTGTTATCTGCAGAGGTAGAGATGAGAAACCCCCACCTCCTTTTGTTTGTTTAGTCCATAACATTGAGATCACAGATAGGCAACTGACCACATTAAGCCAGATGTCAAGGTGTTGACACTGTCTAGAGGTCTATCTTAAGAGGGAACTAAGTTTGTTTACTTGGAGAAGAATTTTTATTAGGGGGCGGGACTACAAGCCATCTCTCTATAAGGTTAAACTGGTTTGGGTTTGTTTATAGGTTGTCAATCAAAGGGTCAAAGGACCACAAGCCACACCTTTTATACTATTGGCCGGGTAATAAGTTTGTTTACTTTAAGTTAAGTCTCAATTAGGAGGCTGGACTACAAGCCAAACAGACACTGACCAGTGGTATCTTTAAGGGAGGGCTCAAGAGATTCAACACCCTTAACTTCTTATTTGTTTAACCCATGACAATGTATTGATAGACATTGACCATTCTTAAGCCAGAATGGATTAGCGCAAATTGTTAAGACATATTGACATTGTCTATAGGTCAACAGATGATGACACTAAGTTTGTTTACTTGGAGAGAAATGTATGGGTGTATGAAGTTTTTTTCCTATTCTTAAAGAAGAAAGCTAATTTCATTGCTTAATCCTATTGACTTAATATATAGGGTCTAAAGAAAAACCTTACAGTAAAATATAACATCACAGAAAATAAATTGATCGCAGAAAATAAATTGATCTAAAGCACCATAATATGCTGGAATGTTAAGAAACACTTGACCTCTGTAACTAGTGTACTTATAATTTAGCCTATCTATTTGCTTGACTGACCATGCCAATGTGTTATCTTTTTTTTTTTTTTTGCCTGCACACTAAACACTATTGCGTATGCCCAAAGTTAAAAAAAACGTGTGAAGGTCAACACAATCATCTATAGTTCTATACACACTACACTAGAACAACATGTGTAGGTTCACTACGTCTATCTGACTAGGTTGTTACAATCAATCGAACACAAAATCCATTTATGTTTCTTTTTTGGTAGGTAGGATGTGGATGAGTTTTCATCTATATTTGGTTTCCTAATGCTCTTTGATTTATTTATCAGTAGATCTAAACATCAATAATGTAGGTGTAATGGATGTTCCTGCTGTTAATAAAATATCTTTTGCGGCAAACGGATTAATAAATATATGACCTACTACGCTTCAGATTCCAACTATTTAACAGCTATCAGTATTAAGTTCTTGAAGCAAGAACCAGAAACAGTCTTTGGACTTACAAAGTCTGTCATGATTACCGATTGTCTGTTGAAATTCTTGAACACAAACATTCAACCACCAAACAAGCCAGATGAGAGATTTACATTAGTAACTAGTAAAATATATAGTAACATATTTTACAGTGATCCTCCAACACACAACCTATATGGTTGGTGGCTTCGTACATACACACATACACGCTCATGCTATTCTTGATGATGCTACAGAGATTAATTTCTGTTTATAAATACTATTAATCTTTAATAAATCAATCAGTAACAGAGTTCAAAACAATACGGTATATAAAAGCAAAAAAATAATACCAAAAATATAGGTATGTTATATAACAATCTCGTAAAATGTTCAGCAATACAAGTTATTTACAAGATACTTAGGTATTCGGCTCCGGCTCCGGCCGAATATCAAATTTTATTATCCGGTCATATCCGGCTCCGGCCGAATATCAAAAAGTACTATCCGGTACACCCCTAATTTTGACATGCTCAGATCATCCTATATCAGCCCTCGACTGAGGCATGAGACTGTGAGAGCTATTTCATGCTGTTTGGTGCTATATAACTTCTTGTTGGACTGCTATGCTTCTGGCAAAACAAAGTAGCTCATTTAAAAAAGAAGATCAAATGAGAAGTTACCTATTAATATATTTCTAAAAGTAGTGCTTTTATTGTACAGTGTTTTTTTTTTTTATAAAGCATATCCACATTAGTAATTTATACTAACTTTTTCTTAAATTTTTTTCTACCTATATAAAAACTAAACTTTTAATTTTAAATATTGAGATGGCTTGTTTCAGATATTTTCTATACATAATCATTAATGTTGCAACTATTTACACATAACTTTTGTCCTTTAAAGGCTGGCTGTTCTCTGAGACTACTCAACCCACAGACTTATAGCCGTAATGTATGGAAAGTTCTATCAATACTGCAAGAATATTTTGGTTGCTGTGTAGGAGCAAACATGTGAGTGGGTCACCTTTATTTTTATCTAATTAGTTAATTGTATTTTATGCCGCATGGAAATAAGAAGAAAAAAAAGAGTTTGGCATAAGTCTTAAAGAAAAAAAAATCTTTCACTTTTTAAAAAAAAACAACTTACATTGAATATGCTATTCTAAACTTTGTTACTTTATTTTCTAGTGTTTTGCCATTGCATTTCCCTAGAAAAATGAGAATAAAAATAAAATATACATTTTTGGTACTTAAATATGTATAACTACTTTTTTTGTTCATAGAGAATTTCTTAGTTCTAACCAAAAAAAAATCTCCAAAAAATAATTCATCTGAAATACTTTTTTGTATTACTTTACTTCTTCTCAAGCTTCTGTACATGTTAGTTTACACGTCATTATCAATACAACGAATTGAATCTATAATTAAAAGCTTATACAAACATTTTAGAAAACTTGAATGAGATCAAACAGATTCACATATATGACTCAACATCAATGCTTCCTGCTTTATAAATAATGACATTGCAGCTTTTATTCTGCAATCTTCAACTCTCTTCTTCCAGTTACCTGACTCCTCCAGGAACTCAAGGCTTCGCTCCACATTATGATGACATTGAAGCTTTTATTCTGCAACTTGAAGGCAAAAAACATTGGAGACTGTACAACTCAAGGTATAACAATCAATATTTAATATTCAGTTACATTTATTAACACATTTACAAATATACTCAGTTATATGTATAACATTAGTAATCACATAAACATATTTATTAATACAGATATATTTTTACATTCACAATACAAGCTACAATCTATATTTATGTTGACATATATTTTAGGTTCGCATTTCACAAGTGATTGCAAGAACTGTATGTCTCTGTATTGCGAATTGTGACAATTTTTTATCTGTCTTTTTTTTTCCCCCTAGAAATAATGATGAAATTCTTCCAAGGTTCTCGAGTGGTAAGTTGTCAATTTTTTTTTTACAGGTTTGTAATACAACAATTAATCTTACATAAGTCTTTCATTGGACTCATCATTACTTGTAATTAAAAGCTGTTTACATTGGTTAAGGGACTTTTTATTTTAAATTTAACTCCAGTTCAATTAGAGAACAGTATTTACAAAGACAAAGTATTACTTTGCCATTTTTTTCCCATTGTGCATTTTTTGTGTGTTGTTGCATTTCTTGCTTTACAATGATAGTTTTATTTTCTCCATTTCCAGGTAATTTTTCTCAATTTGAATTAGGAGAGCCTATATTGGATACTGTCCTTGAGGCTGGGGACTTGCTTTATTTTCCTCGTGGCACAATACACCAGGTTTGTTATTCAATAATTTATCAAGATGACCTCAAAAAAATCTGCAGAGTTATAAAAAAAAACATTGCTAAGGAAAAATAAAATTTCTACTTTTACCTTTTTCAATCTTAACCCTCGAAATTTGAGAACTTTCAAATGGCATGTGAAGGGAGATAGTTCTGCAAAAATATAAATGATTCATACAGAAAAAAAAGATTAAAGATAATATAATAAATCCAATCCAACTGCTATACAATCAGAATTATTTATATTACATTACAGTCTAATTTTTTTTTGGTAAGAGAAATGACAATGTGGTAGTGTATCAACAAAAAAAAAAACTTATTTTTATTGTATTATTATTTTGCCTATTGCAGGGCAATGCCACAGATGAACATTCCTTGCATATAACAGTCTCTTGTTATCAGATGAACTCTTGGGGAGACCTCTTTCAAAAAGTAAGCAGCTTCTTGATGAAATATATTTATAAAGTAGAAGCATCACAATTATAGTTGTAAAAAAAAATTGAAATGTATAAATATTTTAATGATATTTTTTTTTATATTTCAGTTACTGCCAGCAGCTGTTGAAATAGCCATGCAAGAAAACACAGAGTTTAGAACAGGCTTACCTAGAAATTACTTAAACTACATGGGTATTGTTCATTCTGACAAGGTAATCTTGTGTAAACATCAGTCTTTTAGTGAGTTTCCTCATTGTTTACAGTTTGGTTCATAATTGTACTGGCTGGTCAGTTTCCACTTATCAAATTTCAGCAATATTTAGGGGGGGTGGGGTTCTAGTCTGAATCCTTTAGCCAAACTGATAGTTCAATTTTTATTATTATTTTTTTTTTTATTTTTTCATTAGAATATTAATTAGTAGATATTTTTAAAAGATTTTTTTACATAATCTCGTCTCATAATTTTGTGTGTAATTAATTTGTATTGTGGACTGGACTTTTTTTTTTCAGGATATTCCAGAGAGAAAGTCATTTATTGATAAAGTGACATCTCTAATGACATCACTAATGGACTATCTTCCTGTAGACTCTGCCTGTGATCAAATGGGAAAACAATTCATGTTTGACTCCATGCCTCCAGTGTTATCTGAAGGTTTGTGACAGTGTTTATCCTTTGATCTCTCTATCACAATAGCTATAATTTGTTCCTTAGATAACCCTGGTTTCTTGATAACCCTTGTTCCCTCTTTGACATTCGTTTTAATTAGTTCCTCCTATGACATGTGTTATCCTTCCTTAGCTGAAGGTGAATTTTATGATAGATACTTATTTGGTTTAATACTTCAACATTAGTTAACTATCTAGTTCTCTAACTTTGCTTGACTGTGAATAAAATTTGTTAAAAAACTGTAGGCTCCTAATAGCAACTCATGTAAAATCTCTTAAACTTCAGTAAACAAATGCAATATTATACTCAAATAAAGATATTTTTAAAAGAATACACAATCCCTAATTTGACCTGGCTATGACGTGAGAATCATTTGTTAAAGATATACAACTTTTTAACATGTCCCAATGGTTTCAGGTGAAAAAAGTTGCAGCGTCCATACAGCAGGAGAGAGATGGGATCCCATACTGAAAAGAGTCGTGGGGGTGTCTGAACTCCAGCCTGATACTGCAGTGAAGCTGATAAGGAGGTCTGCTATTAGGTAAGTCGACTAGGTTTGACTCTGTTAACAAGTGTATCTAAGAGAAGTTTCTCTCTCCAATACTATTACTTAACCTTTACTTAGTGATTAGCTTTGAGTGTTTCTGTTTTCTAGTCTGAAATTATTTTAACTGTTTTTATTGTCATGTGATAAAACATGTTGATGGTGGCCATTAACAGGGGGAAGTTGTTTTGTTACACACCTGATCTCAAAATAACTGAAAGCTTGTAGAGTAGTAGATTTCTCCTCAGTCTCATCTAATGATGACTGAGCTATTTAAATGGCAGCCCTTACATACAATCAGTCTCACTGATTCTAACAAACTGGCCAGTGTAAGGCTCGCCTACGCTATGTGTAGTTGGTCATGACAAGACAACCAAGAGAAAATACACACTGCCATGGCTAGTCAAGTATGTAGATCTACTCTTAATACATATTAATTTTTCCTTTTGCTTACAAGATTTAACTGCATAGACCTTGATCTATTTCTTTTACGAGATTGTAAACTTTACTGAATGGTTTTTTAGCGGCCCCCGAAAGGGGAAAAGACGCTATTAGTTTTGTGTGGCCTGTCTGTCCGTCTGTCTGTCTGTCCGTCCGTCCGTCCCGTTTAGTGCTCAGAAAGTAGAAGAGAAAATGAAAATCTGACATCACGATAATATAGAGCATTCAAAGTTCTGATGCAACGGCTACTTTTTTTTTTTTCTAAAAGCTCAAAATCTAATTTTTAAAAATACTTTATGCAAACAGCATTTAAAGAGAAAAAACCTAATTAGTATGCAATATAAATGAAACCTACTTTAAGACAATTAATAATCTAATATACTGCATAGGTTTTCACTTTTTTTTTTGTTCCAACATACGAGCAACATACCAGTATTTACTCGTAAAGTAATCAACTCATAAAAGAGGTGTGGCAGTTGCCTTGAACATCGGCTTTACAAGGCTAACGTTGAGAGATCAAAGCACAGAAGATGTATATTTTGACCGCTGGGGCACTAAATAAGATCTGTTGTTTATCTTTGATATAATTTTTAGCAGCGACAAAGAAAGTTTGTGTGATACACAAACTCAGAGGCGGCCCCCGTTGAGAGATCAAAGCACGGAAAATATATATTTCTGTCGTTTATCTTTGATATACTTTTTTTAAAATGAACTTTTAGCAGCGACAAAGAGAGTTTGTGTATCACACAAACTCTCTTTGTAATCTTGTTGTTCTACAGTAAGTCAATAGATTAAATTATTAGGTTTGTGTGATGAATGGTTTTCCATAATACAGTAAGTCAATAGATTAAATTAAAAGGTTTGTGTGACGTCACACAGAAATCCAGTGAAAATCTGACCATTTTGCCGAAAAATTATGTCATTAAAACATCAATTACTAAGTTATTATTGAAAATGAAATAAAAAGAATAATATATTCATTTTCTGTAAATTAAAACCATCAGAGTTTCCCTTTCCTTTTTTGAAATGTCAATTATTTCAGAAAATATATAATTTGAATGAAATTTTGAGTTACTTTAAAGTATCTTGAACAACTACTTTCACTATGATACATCTTGTCAACTTATTTTCTACTTTTATTTTTACATATTCTGATATTCACTTGATTGTTCATACAGTGTTGAGAATTTACCTGAAATTTACAAAAATCCTGAAATTTCATTGGGCCCATTATTTCTATAAAAAAAGAAAAAGATCTACATCTATTACAAAAAAGTCAAACTATAGTGTATGCATTTTCTGAGTATGTGTGCAATAAAAAATTCAATCTTATTAAGTTTACATATTTGAGTTGCAGCAACACATCAGTTTACAAACAGGGATTTAGAACTTTTTCCAGAATTTTTTTTACTAAGTCTGTTCCCATCGCTGTTATCTACCTTAATTTGCAACCTCAAGTTTAGTTTTTAAAAACGTTAAATACATTATTGTTATATATTTGTATTTGTTTGTTTATTTCCAAATTCATTCGGAATAACACAAGACGGTGACCCATTTCTTTTAAAGAATATAATGCAAATCTTCACATTGTATTAATTGAAATGTATTGTTTGTTTATGATCACACATTGGTACAACAGGGTCCAAATAAAGTTGTAAAGGAAATTTAGTTTTTGAGATGCTTTTGAAAGAACTCAAACATTCTTGAAAAACTGAGGTTGTAGGCCTCCTCATTGAAACTTTCTTGATTGGTTTTGTTTGCAAAAGCATGTCCAGCATCATAGGTGTAGAACTCATGGGGCACTTTGTATTCCTTCAGCTTGGCCTCAAACGCCTCATAGTCTGCTTTGCTGGAGAATCCCACAGCCTGGTCTTTCTCTCCAAAGTGACACTGTACTGGTACTTTTATGTTGCTGTAGTCACATGTTAGGTTAGCTGGGCGAGGGATGCCATAGAAAGGTGCAGCAGCATCCACGCTGTCATATAAGGTCACCACTGCTATGGAAAGTGCTCCCCCTTGGCAGAAACCAGTGGCGCCTACCTTTTTAATGCCTTTTGATTTCAGATACCTATTAAAAAGAGTTTTTTAAATTAGTAAGTACTTTTTAGTAAGAGCAGTTATTTACTATTCTGAATTATACCACACTCTATGCTAGCTGCTATCTGTTTTTACGTAAGTTAAAGTGTTTGGCACTTGTAAACCATTCACCATGGGAATAGGTGAACTGTACAAAAACTGCCTCATAGATCTCTAGGTCTTGAAAATAACTTTACTTGTTAAATAATGAAGCAATAAGATTTAGTATACAGTATACTAAAGCTTTGTTTTTATATGCTGATTTGTTATAATAAAAAATATTCAAACAATGTTGACCTTGCACATGCATCCACATCTTGAACTGCCCCTGGCCAGTTGAGGTCTTTGCTGTAGTGTCCAGCAGTCTCTCTATCTAGTGCCACCTTTCCTCTATACAGGTCAGGCACTAAAGTTACAAAATGTGTTTTCTCTGCAATAAGTTGAGCTACATCTTTTATATTTTGGTTTGCACCCCACCATTCCTGAAAAGAATTACAAAATATTTACCACCCTTAGTTGAATGTGTTTTTTATTTTTTTGTATCACTTTTCTAAAAATCAACTATCTTAGATCATAGTCTAGGGCAGCAGTTTCCAAACTTAACAAAAATTTGTTAGTTCTAAATGTTTGTAGTGTTAAAACTCTTTAGTTACATTTATCAATTTCCAGTACCGGTATTTTAAAGTTACTCAATTGAATTTTAGAAAAAATGAATGGTCTGGGAAAAAAAATGGCTTTGTTTCATTTCTTTTTTCATTCAAAATGTATTTTCTAAGATGTCTTACTTGAATAACAATTATGGCCGCCTCTGCAGTAGAAACATCTCCAAACACAAATGCAGGACAGGGTCCAAGGGGGTTTTCAGATGGGGCTTCTATTACTGTGCTTGCCATGGTTTAACAGTTATCTGGGAAGAACATTGTAATTAAGTAAAGACTTGTACATTCTGATCAAATAGACAATATGAGAAGTGATAGTATGAAATATCAAGTTCAAGCATTAGAACGTTATAACAGATAGCCTATATGTCAACACTGTATTAAATACAATTCTCGATAATGCAATTCACAAAGTTAATACTGTAAGTGCTACCAATTCTTTAAGTTGTCTTGTTACCTGTGTCGATAAAATTGCTGATAATGAAAGTGACTATCAAGTGTATGACCACAAGCAGAGCATAGATCTCTCAGCTATATCTATATTTTACTCTCCCAGTACAGACTTTTATAATTATACCTTGTAATGGACTTGTGACTTAGTTTTAACTTCAAGTGATCTTAAGATATCTTTAGCTTGAGAATACTTTGGCTCAGTTTGCTTATTGCATCTCATCATTAGAAGGTTTGTTAGCCTATAGATATCACATCTTTTTTTTCCATATTGTATGATATTCTTGTCAAAATGTTTGTTTGTTTACTTAATAACAAAAGCTTCAGTTACTGACTAGAAGGGGTTACCTGTCACACTGACATGCAAAGTCATATCTTCACATAAAAAGTTACAACTACACTGCTGGCTAAATAGGTTGACCTACTTCTAGTGGATGTGTGTATATTAGAGCAAAGAGGTCATTCACTGGGGGGTTTTGTCACATGTGAAATAGCTGCACTTACCTACATTCTTTTTTTGTTTTTCAAAAGGTGTTTTGTGTGCATGGAAGAGGATGTGGTCATTGGAAGTCAATAAAAAGTATTTTACTTGTATTTGTGAAAAAGTTATGTTAAATTCTCTCCTTCCTTTTTATTTTATTTTTAAATTTAAAGAAATATTCTTTAAAAAAATCAATATTGTGTGGCTAAAATGTGTTGAACTTTGTAGAAATCGTTCCTAAGTTTCCCTTTATTCTTTCTAATAAATAAAATGAATACAACATTAAGAAAAAGAGATTCCCTTACTTTTAACATAGGAAATCCCACTAAAACCAAATTCATGTCACATATATTACTGTTTGTGTTACTTATGTTGCTTGCATAAACCTCTGTAGACAATTTTTTTTTATAACGAACTTGATTGCTCAGTTATTTGCTGCAAGTAGCTCAGTTATTTGCTGCAAGTAAACTCTTATTTTATTATTTGTGAGTATTTGAAATTATATGACCTGAAACAGTCCTTTAAAGTTCCTCTTACTCTTAGTAGTACCACAAGTTATTTTAAATGTACAGAGATTAGTTTCAAATAATGTGGGCATCTACCTTTTTTTTTTTTTGCTGCCATTCTGTATGTATTTATTTTTTACATTATTCAAAATGTTGTGTTCCAGATTGTTGACTGAAGAAGAGAAGGTCAGGGTCTATTACAATGTAGAGAATGCGAGAGTTTACAGAACAGGAGAACCAAACTTTATAGAGATCACAGCAGAAGTAAACCTTTTTTTTTTTTCAATTTGTTTTGTATTATTTGGTTTAAAAAAAATAATTTTTTTGTACAAAGTGGCCAGTGATTATTCACATTAATAGTGACTGCAAGGTTGAAATGAAAGAGGCGAAAAGAGAATTTTTTCTTGTCTGCATTTTATTATCATGGTGAAAAAAAAAGTAAATGTCTCTCTGAGGATAGCTAAGATAAAAATCAAAGTATTCAACAAATCTTTCTGCTGCTTTTGTGCATTTCAGCTATTGTTTTCTACTTTTATTTTGTTGTTTCACTTTTTATTCAGTTATTCTTTTTTTCTGTCTGATACTTAGATGGCTCCAGCAGTAGAGTTTTTGATAAATGCTTACCCAGAATACACCAGTATAGAAAGTTTACCATTAGAGAATATTGCTGATCAGGTTGGTATTTTTTTTTCCAAGTGCTATTTTCATTGTAGTTTTAATCATCTCTGAACATGTATTGTTATAAAATGTTATATATTTTTTTCTTCTCTCTAGATAAGTATAGCAACAATTTTGTATGAAAAAGGCCTTCTGATAACTGGAGAACCACTTGAGACTACTTACGACGAACCAGGTGATGATACTGATGAAGGAGATTTGTAATGCATGACAATTCAGTTGAGGGCTAAATGAAGTATGGTGCTGTAGAATGTTGACATGTACTGTCTGTGACCATTTCTCAAGCTTGTTTGTGAATAAGTGTGGAGAAAGAGGTGATAAGACACGAGTGGGGCATGAAGTATGACTAGCTCATATGTTGACCCACCATTATTGCTTGTGACTTGATGTCAAGCTACACTCATGTAGTGCTTTGTTGTTGACCGTGTGCACTGTCAAAGCTTGCCATTGCTTAACCCATCAATTCAACAAATTACTTTAATTGCTATTCCAGTATATAGCAAACATTGTGTTCTCAATTTAAAAGCAGCCAACTAATAAGTTACTAGCCAAAAACAAAAAGTGAAAGACCAATGAGCAATAGCAAGTCAAATAAAGCTTCTTCTCTCACACTGTTTTGTTTAGGAAGCAATGCCATTGGGGGCTTTCCTTGCAACTATACAACTTATTCTATCACATCCTTTTTCTGTCTTGTCTACTGTAAATATTCATTTTTGTATTGAAATATTTTTAATCTTAGCCCACTGGTAGCTCAGTTATAACTGACTGAGCAAGAATTCATCATTTTAGTGAGATTGCAATGTCTGTGACTATCTCAATGTTTTAAAGAAATCATGTTCTTTAATATCAGAATGGAAATGTTCTAAATATTTTTTTTACTACTTCTAATTCTAGCTTCAATTTTACTTGAACTTTTGTAAAAAATGTTTTTACATTATTTTTGTTTCTAATATGGTACACAATGGTGTTGTGATTACACTAACTTATAGTGTCTAGTCTGCCTGTTGCAAATATAATAATTTGTAACACATTCTTTGTAGCCTGTATTTACTTTATTCCTTTTTTTTTTTTTTTTTTTTGCAAGAAACAAATTTTATGATTTTTTTTTTTAACAGATAATAATGGTGGTGTAATATGTTTAATACATTGTTGTTTTTTATGTGGTTGTTTTAAAACTTTTAAATGTCAATTTGGTTTTGGGCTTAAAAAAATATTTCAGCTAATTTATTTTGTCTAAGGAGTAGTAAAAGTAAAGTAGATGCAACAAAAATATATTTGACGCTTCTTTATTGATTTATTTTTTTTCTTACTAAATATAATTATTTTTGCCTCCCAAAATCTTATCAAATGTCTAATACTGTAATATTCTTTCTCATGTCTAATACTGTAATATT
>JADKLZ010000104.1:6821993-6839266 GCA_021533235.1 Biomphalaria straminea
GCTGGTCGCCTTGAAGAGATATAAGAAAAATCTCTCATTTTAATCATTTTGCTTTTGCAAGAGTTGTTCCCTCCCCTTGAACGGACAATCATTGTTCGCATCATGGCCCCGGCCGTGTATGGACACGATAGCGTCACGGTCATTGACCACCAGCGTCCAATTTTCCCCTCTCTTACCCCCCCCCTTTTTGCTCTTTCTACTTGTATTTTATTGAGATTCTTATTTTTCCTTTTATGTACATATATATTGCTTTTTCCCCCTCTTATGTACATTTCATAATGCTACTAGCAGCCCTCCAGTTTTCCAAATTCCATTTGTCATCATTTTCCCCCATTGTGCACTAAAACAATTTTAACAATCTGACGAATGCACCTTAGTCGAGGGCATCGATAAGATGCATGAGAGACATGTCTAACTTGTCTTTATTTATCCGCAGCCTCCCCTAGGTGTCTGCCTACATGTCTATGTGTATTGACACATCTGCCTATTTGCATTGAGTTCCATCTACCTACTTGGCGCTAGCCTATACTACACTCACCTATTTGGTACTAATCAGTATCGATTGCTCACTTGGATCCACTACAAGTATCACGTACTATTAGGTGCTCTTCAGCGCTGAAAGTCACTACTCATCGTCCACTTGGCGCTATCGGCTTAAGCCTGCCTATTTGACAGTCCGCCTGTCAGCCCATTAGGTACGACGTCCCTATAGATCCGCTCTGTGCAAGACTTCATAGCTCCGTCAACTCACTGGACTTATCCTGCCCGACGCTGCCCACAGCAGATCAGCTCTGCCCGCAGTACACTTGTGCCCACGGTAGCCGGCCATCCGCCCTACTGTGCCCACTACAGATATTGGAACTTTTGGACTGAAACTCCACAAGGACTATATCATCTGCGTCTCTCTTCCAGCTAGAGCGACCCCAACCACCAGCCAGGATACAGACAACTGCGATCCAATCAAGACAGAAATAGCTAAGTACCAAGGACAAAGTGACATATTCTCTCATTAAGTGCAAGAGTGATGATCAAATATAGCATCGTTTAGAGTTAGATACAAACCCTACCCCTTTTATTATTTTATGTAAATATTTATGTAAATAAATATTCTTTATACTTTTATCATTTGTATCTCTCTTTAATTGCTTGTCTAGTTGCGTGTCTGCTCCCGATTTATCTGCTGATGGGTCAGTGTGTGATATCTTCAAAAATAATCATCCCCTAGACACCAAAACAAGCTAAATTCACATCACACGCGGCGACCCGTCACAGCAACAAAAGAAGAGAGGTAAGCTGGTTAGGATATATACATTGAAGTGTATAATACTAAAGGTCAAGGTGCTGATGGAAATAGTGAAAATCTTATGAAAGACTTGATAAAGATGATTAGGAGAATTATGAAAATGCTGCTGAGCATATTGTATTACGGTCATCTTTCACTTTATCTTCATTTGTCAATCCGTCATCTTTCACTTTATCTTCATTTGTCAATCGGTCATCTTTCACTTTATCTTCATTTGTCAATCGGTCATCTTTCACTTTATCTTCATTTGTCAATCCTTATTTCTTTCATCAGTCTTGATTTTATCACCAGGAAAATTGCCATGGCAATGTTAACTTTGAGATAACTTTCTATTTGTTCCAATCAATGCAGACTTCACCATCCTCTGGAGCTAATTCATATCACCTAATTAAGTTGTATTTAAGCCTTGTCAAGACATTTAAGTGGTATAGTTATATGGTATTTTTGTCTGTTTTAACCAAATATGCTTTAATATAATTATAATAAATAAAACAATAATAATAATACTAACAAAACTTTAAAACTTAAATAATGTTAGAGAAAAGCCTTTGTTAAATTAAAGAAAAAAAAAAACTTTTTTAAGAAATTGCAATTAAATTTCCTATGTTTATTAGATTTATCAATATTGACTCTGATAATATAATCATTTAAAAAACTAAAAAAAAATTATTTGACCATTAATTTTTTTTTTCATTAATCCATTCTCAAATTTGCTGCACTGGTCTGAAAATTATCACAAATAAAATCATGATAACTATATATACTCACAGAAACCAGCATCCATTGCTACTTCTGTTGTAGCCTCTGTAATCATTGCCACACCCACAACAGTTAAAAGATATGTATTTCGACACCAAGATAGAAATCCTGTTAAAATTTCATGGAAAAATAATCTGAGTCATGTCGAATTCTCGGATTAAAAAGATTTACTAAAAAAATATATAATTTCATGAATTTAAATTGATCTAATTATTAAAATGTATTTCTATATTTCTAATAAGAACATTATAGCTATTATACAATAAAAAGTGTAATTTATTCACCATAAAATTTTACTTACCATTTTCATTGGCTAGACGTATATTCTGAAATTAATATAGATATAGAATCAATGATAAATTTTTAAAATGTTCACAATAGTAAATCAAGCAAAAGAAAAAAAATTTAGGAAACAAAGCTCAGATTAAGTGTAATTGTATCAATTAGTTTGGATCAGTCATGTAAAAAAATTTGTAACAGATCTAGACTACCAACAATAAATCTGTGGGATGAGAAATATTTTTGCCAATTTTTGTTTGTTCAGCGCAATTTCATGCTTTTGGCTTTCACTGTTTGCTGTGATCCTATCACTTGTCTGGACCAGTTGGGGAAAGGGGGGGGGGAAAGAGAAAGAAGTGAGTATCTGGTTGAAGGTTACTGTGATTGCTTTTAAATGCATTTTTTTTAAAAAGTTATACAAGTTGAATTCAATCTCGAGGGCTCAAACCTCATCAAGCCAATACATTGAAACACCAACCACTGTGCCAATGAAGTGCTTAAGAATATAGAAGCTTTTATATTTATGTATTGTTAGTTTCAATTCTTTAAGCCACTACCTACTTCTCTAAACAAAGTATTAAGAGGACTAATTCAACTTATGCACACATCTGTCAAGTACAAGTTCTTCCCCTTTTTTGATATCAAACAAAATAACTCATTACCAATTATTAATTAACTAATTCTTCAATTTTTAATTGATTCTTGTTTTGTCATGTACAAGAAATAAATGTGTAGGAGAGAATCTTTATGTATAAAATGAATTTCATATTTCAAACTATGCAAGTCAAGCTATAAGTGTATTATTGTTTTTCATGCAGGCCTCATAGAACAATATTATATTAGACTAGTAAACATTATGTAATAGCAGCTAATAATCTAATCAAAAATCTCTTTAAGGTTCACAGTCTTAAAGTAGTATTTCTTAACAATAGCTTTAGACCAATTAGTCAAGAGGTAGGCTACCTACCTTTATTGTTTTTTGAAAGGGGAAAAAAACAAAACAGTAACCAAACAATATAGGATTAAAACCGAAGTGCTTAGGAATACAAAAGTAGAACTTGTGATTTATGGGAGCAGATGATGTTCATCTATTTCTATGTTAACAAAGGTCGGTCTCATACACAAGACAATCTGCCTTTACTTTTCCAACATATATGTCAGGTACTGGAACCCATTTGAGTTGGGTGGACTCAAGGGCATTCTAAAAATCTTCGCTCAAAATCCCAGTCTTCAGTAGGATTCAAAACTTAAGAGTGCTTTACCACTCAGTCACCCCCTTAATAATAGATTTTCAAATAAATAATTAGATTTTTAAGATACATTCACAAAGTGTTTCTATTGTTATAAAACAAAACTAAAAAAAAAAGCAACAACAACAAAATATACCATTTCTGATCTTAGTTTTTCTAATTCAGCAGTTTTGCTTTCCTCTGCAGCCACTGAATAAGATTTTGTTAACTTCTGTAACACTGGGCTAACTCTCCATTTGTTTATTACTGACGAGTATGTAGAAAATCTACATAACTGAGGATGGAAAGCATTATTATTTCTTGTCCACAAACTGTACCGAGCTCCTACTCCTGCTCTCTTGCTCAATGTTACACAAGCTTTGTACAAGGTGCATGTCATCATATTTGAATCTGTAAAAGAGTCTCTACATATGTCATAGAGATCTATATAGTACTTGACTTGCCATACTGTAAAGGAAGACAAAATCAAACAAAATGTTAGTGCAATAGAATGTTATCACCTTTGTTTTATTGGTTTACATGTTTTGGATGTTCCTTCAGTGGCTTCAGACTGAGAAGATTAGCAAATCCTAGCCTAAACCTCCCACATTCTGGCAAGGGATAGCGGTGGGCAGGGTTTGAACCTAGGACCATCTATATATATTATATATATATATATATATATATAGTTCGTCCATCCTGGTTTGATGATGACCACTTTGTCATCAAGGGGGTTGAGGGCTTTGCACTGAGGTTCACTGGGGTTTTGTGCCTCCTCATGTGGCTGGTGAGACCTATGTGAGCCTGGAATGTTCGGCCGCACTCTGGGCAGGTTATTCCAGCTGGAGCTAGAGTCATTGGCCTTACTTTTCTTCTCTGGCGTTTTTCTTCTGCCAGCATCGATCTTTTTTCCTCAGCAACCTGTGCCCCATACATCCCAATCATCTATATATACAGTCATAGACACAGTAGCGTTGCATCTATGGCGCCAAGGAGTCCAATGAGACAGGCCAGGGTGTAGTAACCAAGACACAAAGGGATTCATTGCACTTGGGCCCATGACTAACAACCGAATGAGGCCCACATGAGCCATAAGGCTAAGTCATAACACCAAAGAAGGGGAAAAGAATTAAATTTTAGTAATATATTTAAGCTATTTTTAAAAAAAAGCTCCTAAAAATATCCTAAATTGATAAATGTTATAATCTCTACCAAATTTTACATAAACTTCAAACATTAACCCAGTTAGAGTCAGTGTACCAGCAGGTTGGGCTTATGCTGCTTTGATGTAAAGAACTGCTTTCATTTAGGTTTACTGTAAAATAATAGTTTTTACTTTAGACTAGAGTTAAGGCTTAGGCTTAACAACTAGTCTAGACCTTAGTGTCTTTAGTGAGTCTAGTAGTCTAGTCATTTTAGAAGAAGACGTAGAGTCTATTATAGTGTAGTACTAGAATAGTAGTAGAGTCGAGTACATAATTATAAATTTATTTATAATATATATTAAAATTATAAATTAAGTAGATCTATGTATAGTATAAAATATATAAAATATTGTAATGTAGTAACATAGTCAGTCATACTAGTCATAGTCATAGTGAATCATACTAATCATAGTCATACTCATACTTACTACTAGTCCTACTAATTTACTAATACTATGTCAGTAATAGTAGTCATAGTCTACTATGTCTAGACTCACTAGAGACTAGAGTGAGACTAGACTAGTGTCGTGAAGTGACTAGAGTTAGAGACTACTCAAATGATTGTCAAATCTCAATCAATTGAATCAATCTGACTAGTGACTAGCTTAGGCTAGTGTCATCATTAATTTTATGATTATCATTAATTTAATCATACTCATAGTAAGTAATATACTCAGTATTATTATTAATATTAATAATATATATAGAATCTAGATCTACTGATCTAGTTACGTTACTTTACACTAGTGTAATTTACAGTAATTACAATTACACTCAGTACATTGACTGATTGAGTACATTATGCGCAGGCAGGTAGATCTAGATTGTCTGATTACTTCTAGTTCTAGACTAAAGTCTTACGAGTTACGTCTTAGTCACTAAAGATCAATAATCTAGATCTATAGTCTACATCTAGAGTAATTAAACTAGGTATTGACAATAGATCTAAAGGTCTTACTCTAGTCAGGCTAGACTAGATAGATTTCTAATTGTTTGTACACAAATTTTTTAACGGACCCCCGGAAAGTTACTTTCATTGGTGTCAATCTAGCAAGATTCTACATCTAGCCATTCTAGCACTAGATTTAGATCATAGTGACATAGTAGATCAATACCTTTTATAAAAAAAAAAACTTGCTGTAGATCTAGATTTTAGATTCTAGATCTATAACTTGATGAGTAAATTGCATAAATGATGGAAGCTTACAATTCCCACTACACACAATGATTTAAAGATATTAAAAATGATTATTAAATCTAGATCTAGATCTTATTCTAAATTACTAAAAAATGTTAATTATTCCGTTATCTAGATTATGTAGTAGAGTTGGCAATTACAAAGTCCGATTACTCTTGTTTATTATTAGTGCTGTTTTTCATCTTCACTAAAACAGATCTGTATCATAAAAATCATTTTAGTCACTAGATCTATATGTGTATGTAAATCTAGATATTATTCATATTGAATAATTGATGACTCTATAGAATCATAGTAAATCAAGATTATACTAAATTATAGATATCTAATTATCTTTATAAATTCTCTACTTTATTTGCATTGCTTTATTTCTACTGAGACTACTGGCTATACAGAGTATACTGTATACAAAAACTAAAGGGTGACAAGTCTAACTGCTCCAGGACTGGCAGGAGTCCAACTATCGAGGCATTACACTTACACTTCTGTCGGTAGCAGGAAAGATCTTTGTTCGAGTGTTGCTCGGCCGACTAAACCAGTCTTTAGTGGATGAGGTCTTATCTGAAAGCCAATGTGGTTTCAGAGCCGGTAGAGCCTAGAGGTACAACTGACATGATATTTGTTCTGCGACAGTTACAGGAAAAATGCAAAGAACAGAACCTAAACCTGTACGCAGCCTTTGTGGACCTCACCAAGGCTTTCGACACGGTCAGTCGCGATGGTTTGTGGAGGATTTTGGCTAGGCTGGGGTGCCCACCTACATTCCTATCCATTCTCAAGCACTTTCACGTTGAACAAAGAGGCCAGATCAGACACAATGGTGCTCTTTCCGATCACTTCCCAATAGAAAATGGCGTGAAGCAGGGGTGTGTACTTGCCCCTACTCTGTTCGCTATCTTCTTTGGCGTAATGCTGGGTCAAATGAAGCAGCGATTGCATGAAGGCATCTACATCCGGTTTCGTTCTGACGGCAAAGTGTTTAATCTCCGACGTTTACTATCTCACACAAAAACAAAGGAAATGGTCATAACGGAGCTTCTCTATGCCGATGATTGCGCCTTGCTAGCTCACAATGAAAATGGCCTCCAGAATGCGGTAAACGAATTTGCCTATGCTGCTGCCTCTTTCGGTCTATCTATAAACCTCGGGAAAACAGAAGTCATGTTCCAGAAGTCACCCAATGAAACATACTCAACCCCAAGGATCACAGTAAACGGGCAGCCCCTTAACATGGTAGACCACTTCACATATCTTGGTAGCATAGTTTCAAATGACGCCTCACTTTCAAGGGAAGTTGATAACCGTCTGGCCAGGGCCAGTAGCGCTTTTGGACGCCTTCAGGTGAGAGCTTGGAAGAACAAATCGCTCCGCCTACCTACAAATATAAATGTCTACCAGGCAGTGGTTCTCTCAACCCTTCTATATGGCTCTGAGACATGGACAGTATATAGAAAACAGCTCTAAGACTTCTTGAGCGCTTTCACCAAAGGTGCTTGCGCTCCATTATGGACATACGATGGCAGGACCGCACTACAAACAGCGATGTCCTTGCGAACGCCAGTATGGACAGTATAGAGGGACTTATTATGGTCCGACAGCTACGCTGGGCAGGACATGTATCCCGTATGGGAGACGAACGTATGCCAAAGGCAGTCTTTTTTGGTGAGCTAAAAGGTGGTCGACGTAACAGAGGTGCCCCACAGAAACGCTTCAAAGACCAGCTTAGGGGTCAGCTTTCCTTGGCTGACATAGAAGAGAGCACCTGGCTGCATGCTGCGTCGGAACGAGACAGCTGGAGGTCACTCACGAAGGCCGCAGGGTACACATTTGAGACCAAAAGAAAATCTGCCGCCGAGGACAAACGCAGACGACGAAAAGAAAATCTAAACCGACTCCTGCGGACAATGGTTTTCCTTGCCCTGGATGTGGCAAAATATGTAGGTCACAGCTGGGACTGCACAGCCACGGGAAACACTGTATTCCTTACTAATCTTCGGATTCGAAGACAAGCCTATTTTTATTATTTATTTGCATAATCATAATACTTAATACTTAACAATAACAGATTTAGAATATATCTAGATCTAAATATCTTAATAATAGTATGAAATTCATCATTCAATTTCAATTCATTCCATGTAGAACGTAGTGTCGTAGTCATAAAAACTGTCATTGTTTGTTGTCCAGAATTTAAAATTAGATTTTATTTTATCTAGTTTAGATCTAGATCTATATTATCTATAATTCTATATTCTATATAATCTATAAACTATAAATTAAATAATTAAAAATTAAATTTAATTTAAATTACATTTTTCTATTGCTAAATAAGTAACAAAACATTAGATCAGTAGTAGGTTTGTCACTGCCTAGTAAGTGTAATGTGTGTAAAGTTAAAGGGTGTTTTGCTGTCATCTAAAATTAAAAATATATATCTAAAAAATTATCTATTTATTTTGACATAACTAATAACTTGCTGGAATGACCACTGTCCATTATATTTTCAGAAAATCATCATACATTACTGTATAGAATGCCTTATGTGATAATAAGTACACAAGTTCGATTGGTGAGTTTGTTTTTTTTTTCACTCATAATGTCATAATTGCAATAATCATACATTATACTTAATTATACAATCAACATTTTGAATGGACTTTCTTAAGGTTCGTTAAATTGAATTAGTGTGACTACGTCTAGTCTTAGTTGTTTTCAGTGTTTTACCATTACGGTACTGGCCAATTGAATAGAATAGTTTCAATCACAATGCTACGCATCATTCTAGAACAGTCCATGATATGGAATGAAGCTATCTATGTTAGTTTCATAGACTATGAGATGGCAGACCATCTGGAGAATATTGAGACACTATGGAGTACCTAAAAAAAACATCATCAAGAGGACAGAATCAAGAGTTGCAAGAGAGTGTATGAGACAGCCTATGGATGCATTGTAGTCCAAACAGGAGTATGTTTATCCTTTCCTATTCCTGTTAGCCATAGTTCGGATAATGAAGACAGCAACAGACCAAAAATGGAATGGTATACAGTTGACACTGTGGAAACAGATGACCTTGACTTTGCTGATGACTTGGCTTTTCTCTAACACACACAACAGCAGATGAAGGAAAAGAAAAGCACTGTTGCTGACAATTTAGCAAGACTGGGTCTTATTAGAAACAGAAGGAAGAGCAAGGTGTTCAAGATAAAGGCGTCCAACACCACACCCACTACAGACCTAGGTGAGGTGCTGGAAGGGGTGGACAACTTCACTTATCTTGGCAGTATCCTGCACAACCATGAAGGAACAGATGCCGATATCAGAATCCGCATTGGTAAGGCTAGAGCAGTCTTCCTTCACTGAAGAACCCCTGGAGATCCAGGGAAATTTAGCATTACTACCTAGACGAACTCTTCAACATCCAGAAGGGACCACAGGCAGAGATGAGATGATTAGTGGCTAATTACCATTTTTATTGTGTTGATGATTTTAAGAGGTTGCTATGCATACTAATACAGTATACCCATGGGCGCTCGCAGGTGGGTGCAAGAGGGTGCACTTGCACCCCCCTGGATTCTGAGTAGCAAAATTCTAGACATTACCATTTTTTTTTTCATCATTAAATCAATTAACTTCTTAGTAGCCACTGAGCAAGTAGTAATTCCACTGTAGTACAATCATAAGGATAAGTTAATGTTCGAGTTGACTAGTCTATGTTTAATAGGAATAGATGGCCGACGTGCTAGATTCTAGTAGCCACATTGTAGTAAATTTTATAAAAGATAATTTCTTAGAAGTAGCAATTTAAGAAGTTTTGCTTCCACTGAAGTACAGGTGTAAGGAAAAACTATTATTGCAATAAACTAGAATATGCTAATCAGGTGTTGATGGCCGACCATGTACCTTTATTATAGTCTTGCAATTTTTGGTACTATAAAAAAAAAGTGTTAAATATTCTATTGCACGTAAGTCGTGACAATTTATTATCTCTTGAACATAATTATGCTTATTATTATATTTAGTTAGGGCCTAGAATGGGAGAAATATTTTTTTCTTTGTCTTGGAGAAGAAATCCTTGCTGATTTTATTTCAGTACGATAAATGTGAAAGTTGCTTCGAACAAGAATGATTTTTATTTTTGTGCGTGTAAGTGTCATGTGATAATATGAATACCTACTTATTAATTGTTGTTTTAAATTATGTTCTACTTATTTGCATATTAAATAGATTTGTTTCTCTTTAAAAAAAAAGGAAACATTATTTTTGGATAGGTTTTATAGACTGTATGATAAAACTTAAGTAGCGTAGCGACACAAATGTAAAAAAAATAATTTTCTACATAAAGTCTAAAATAGGGACCTGCGAATATTTGATATTCGATTCGAAATTATTTTTAAATTTTCGAATCTTCGAATATTTTCCAAAAAAGTAATGCTTTTTTGTGGATAATTCAAGCTCGGTTTCGGTGTGTACTTTGGTGAGTAAAATGCAATTTTAATGGTTTATAAAGCAGCTTCTGAAACCAGTATAAGCTGAAAGTTCTACAGTTACTCAAACAAGTTTTTTCTTGCTTTCGATTCGGTATTTCCAAAAATTCTTTATATTTGTTCTTAAACAAATTGTCTGACTATTTATTCATTGAACAGTCATGTTCACAGGATTGCTGGCTTTTTTCATTCATCAACTGTTGGTCAAACTATGTTGTCCAAATATCAAACTTATCAATGAATGAAGGACTCAAAGCCTACATTAGATGTTATTACTAGATTCAATAGTACATATTATTTGCTGGAATGGATTGACCAAAACTCTCTTCCTGTCTCTCTTGCACTTGTAGAATGTGGTGTTAAAAAGAAATGTGCAAGAAATCCACCAAAACCATTAACACAAACTTTAGAAGATACTCTGAAAGCTACTCTTCCAATTCTAAGACCAACAGCTGTAGCAACAACAGTTTTGAGTGCTGCTTCCAATGTCAGCATAAGTTTGATCTATCCTTGCATTTTTACATTGAAGGAAGAGTTAGTGTCCAAATCACCAACAGGTCTCAAACAATTTCGAGATGAGCTATTAAAACAACTTGGAGCAGGATTTGATTTGACAATGGATCATCTCCTGGCAGCCACATTTATTGATCCAAGATTTAAACACTACTTATTTTCAGAAGCTGAAACTAAAAAAGCTGTCTTATTTGTAGAGACAATATTGGCAAACTCTGACGGAAGCATAATTGGCAAAAATTCTGATGAATTGCCACGTGAAAGTCTTGTTCAAAACAGGAATAGAGGAAGCCTTATGGATTCAATGTTCAAGAAAGTGCTCAAGGAGATACCAGAATCAACAAAATTTCCACCATTTCTGAGCAAATTAAGGATGAAGTCAGTTTGTATTCAAAGCAAGCAGTTGTAGATCGAAACAGTGATCCTCTTCAGTTTTGGAAAGAAAGTATTAATATTTTTCCACTTTTGGCCAGAGCAGCTAGGAATTTGCTTGCAATTCAGGCTACAAATTGTTCTTCAGAAAAAGTTAATTCAGTTGGAGAAATTATTACTGACCATCGTCACAATCTCTCGGAAAATTATGCTGAAGCTTTGATTTGGGCCAAAAAAAATAAAGATCTATTTTTTTAAAAGGCCTGCTTTGCAATTTAATTATTGCTAACTTTTTGTGTTTCAGTATTAAATAAATATAATATAATACAAATTTTGAATTTAAAGTTTTATTTTACACTTGTTGGTTGTCAAGTTTTTTCAAGAATATTTGATTCGAATTCGATTCGAAATTCGAATATTTTCTGATATTCGATTCGATATTCGATTCGAAAAAAATTCCTGATTCGCAGGTCCCTAGTCTAAAACCATTCGCATAAATGTGTTGAAAATATGGTAAATAATTACCTCCCTTACTAAAGAGTTTTCTTTGTTTGTTACTATTTATAGTGAATAGTTGTAAAAGTGGTGTATTTTATGAAAAAACAGCTTGCATAAGTGATTTAAAAAATTAGATTTTTCGCTTTTAGAAAAGCAGAATCTAGTCTTGTTTTCCGATGGGCTATTCGTGCGGCGTTATTCAGAATTTGCTGCAGCTTTGCTATTTTGTCATCAGATATACCTGCTAGCAAGGCATTGCAGTAATCAAGTCGGGATAGTATTATGAATGCTATTGCTAACTTTTTGTTGACTCCGTCATCAAACAGGGTCGGATATGACCTAATCATTGAAGATGAAGATAACGGCCATATGGAGACACTCTGGAGTGAGAAATAAGAACCAAGTCACAATTTTGAGATGATTTTTGTTTGGCAGATGTTAATTGCAATTCGTTGTTAGATCGTTGTTCTGTTAGATCGACCGTAGGTAGGCATAGACAGAGCGGATAAGCTTAACAACGCGTAAAGTAAATTGTTTGTTCAAGTGTTAAATGTTTAATTTGAAACAAATATTTAAAGGTCACTTATTATCCTATATGGGGGGGGGGGGAACAGTACCTATCTTTATTATTCTCCTTAGACGGAAATTTGCACCCCCCTGCAAAAAATCCTGCGGGCGCCCATGAGTATACCCTCATCCATTTGTGGTTTTACTGTTTGCAACCTCAATTACTTGTGAATTTCACTCATGTTCGTTTGTTAACAATTATATCGATTTCATTAATTTTTTAAAAAGTCACATTCAAGCCAACATGAGGATAACTTTTAAATAAAAATGTCATTTAATACTAAATAAAAAGTAGAAAAGAAATATGATCACATATGAGCAAATATAAATAATTTTAAAATAACACTGTCATTTACAAGCTTTTATTTCTCCTTGCTCATTGGCTACAGAAGATGAGACATCACATACCTTTTCATATCATTCATAGGAATTTCAAAACTGCTTCAATAGTTCTTTGATTTTCAGGATTCTCTGGAGTCGAAGGAGCATAAACCTAATGGGGGTGGGTGGGTATTGTATAGTTGATTTCTATTAACTGGAAAAATTGAATTAAAATAGAAAAATGCTTGGTCTGATAATTTTGAGACTCATTGTATCACAATATGAAATGTGCAATGCATAAAACACAATATTGAAATGTCATTTTAACTTTTATATATTACAGACTTACCAACACAAATTTCTTCACTCATGAATTTTATAATTAATAGAACATACTAATTCTTTCCACCACATTTTTTTTTGACACTGTTGATACCTCTACAAACATCTAACATAGTTACTACTGTCAAGGATAGACAAATTTTCTCTCTGTCTAAAATATAGATGTCTAAGGGGCTGATGATGTAATATGGTCTACTATTAATAAAAAGTTTTCTTTAAAAAAATGCCATCTATTTTAAATAGAAGCTTTTTTTTTTTTTTGCTAATAACTTTTATAATGATGGTGAATATTAATTTTAAAAAGCTTTTGAGTCTATTTATTGTTATTGTGCTTCTATGCATGCCTAAAATTTTCCATAATTATTTCATGCTTCAGTCTGTAGCTTCTTTTTTTTTACTTTTGATA
Source organism: Biomphalaria straminea (assembly GCA_021533235.1). Classification (NCBI taxonomy): domain Eukaryota; kingdom Metazoa; phylum Mollusca; class Gastropoda; family Planorbidae; genus Biomphalaria; species Biomphalaria straminea. The sequence goes on from JADKLZ010000104.1 coordinate 6,835,473, forward strand.
TGCACAGAATGCTTGTATTATTTATTTTTTTTTTTACAAAAAAGTGTTGATATTTAAATAAACCAATTTTGAAAAAAGAGGACTATTGTGTCTAAATAATGTATTGAAAAAGTACTAAAATGCACATTTATCCTTGCTAATAATTTTAGCACCATTCATATAACATAACTTTTTTTTAATTTGTATAATTAGGACATTGGGCCAACAGTTGTTGGGGATGAATGGAGTGACCCTGAACTAATGGAATACTTGGATGCAACACTAATAAAGCAACTTGGAAATAATTAGTAAGGTTTTATTTTTTTTATATTATTTATTTTGGCAATTTTTTAAAGTATCTTTTATTTTGAATTTAGATTGTTTGATTAATATAAAAGGAAGTGTTTTCATCTATGGTCTCTTTGAATCATCCATTATGACAAAAAAAAAAAAAAAAGGAAAACCATTCACTATATTTATGATTAACATGCTAACAAACAAATCACCTTTCTTGCATAGACTGTGACTCAGCCTTGTGAGAATATGCAATATACTTGTGAGAGTGGTTGGCCTTTGTGTATTCAATAAGGTGTATTTGCTTGATAGCTGATAGTTATAGCATTCTGCTGCAAGAGGATTATGGGTTAATATTGATAAAAACTGGATGAAAATTGAACACATTTAATAAATAACAGTAAAGAGATCCATCTACTGATGTCGCTGTCGTTAAGAAAACTGCTTAAGTTTAAATTACCTCATAATGATGTAATAGAACTACCTACTATGACGCTATAAAATCAGCTGACTTTCATTTCATACCTCATTGTCAGTCCTACTTATTTGTCATTGCTAAGAATAAACAAAATAAGCAAATCACAAATTTATTATTAATCTTACTCTTAACAATATACTTTATATTCATTAAAGGACTATTTTTTTCTAGATAAGTTTATTATGATGAAATACATTTTTTTTTATATCTGGATCATCTTACAACTTTCTAATATAAATGTATTTTTCAATAGAGCTATGTTGCAAATATTTATGGTCTCTGAATTCCTGAGTATGAGAGTTATATTTAAATTGTGCTTTTATTTCATGAAAGCAGTGCCCAGTGGAGAACCAACGATGCACCACGAGTAGTGTTGGAGAAACTGGAACTTCGTGGCTACAAACTGGCTGCCATGGCTGGTGTTGGTCAGACCTGCATATGGACTCTGCACAAAGAGCCCAGTTTGAAAGAAAAAGCTCTCAGTTGTTCAAGCAGTGATGCTTTTGAGAGCCCAAAAATTGAATATAAAGGAGATTTGTGATTTCTTTTCTAATATGCTAGTTTTTTTAAACTGTTGATTGTAAAAAATGCAATTTAGTTTATATTATGAGTGTGATATATTGAGATTGTTTGCCCACTAATTCATTTGCTTGAATGAGGTTGTGCTTAATGCTTTGACAATTTTAACTAGTAGCAATAAAGTTAAAGATCCTTTTGATTAGTGCATTATTTTAACCCTCAAACAACTTGCTTTTTCAGCATAAAAAATAAGTTTAAAAGGTGCAAAACAAATATGATAATTGATTTTTTAAATAACTTTTGGAATAATTTTGTGCTTGGTCTGAAAAATTTTGTCTTCAGGCTATTTAAAAAAAAAAAAAAAACTAAACATCATATGTTTTTTAGAACTAAAAAAAATTGTTTTGTTTTTTTCTGCAAATTAAATAAATAAGGTACATTATTATTATAACATAGAATACTTGATGTACTTTGATGTTAACTCACCCTAACAATGTCTACGATAGTAAGCCTCAGTAGTTCAAAAAAATAAGATCACTAAACTGATTAGTTTCTCATATTCGGTATATCTTTAGAATGTGCTTACTTATCAAGCAACTAAAAAAAAAAGTTTCATTGACATAAATGCAGGTTTTATTATTTATTTTATTTACATTTTTTTGTAATTTTAAGTAAATAACACCAATTAAAATGAAAAATTTGAGCATGGAAATTGTATAAATTAAAATACATTATAGTTAATATTTTAGCTGTAAAACTTTGAGGTACCAGTGTAGTAAGTTTCATCTGTCAATTTTTTTTTTTAATTTTTTTTTTTTACAATCTTTCAGTATCATAACTTAAAGCTATGCTGTATTACTTAAAATTTTCAGATCCTGTTTTTATTATTATTTCATTATTTAGCATCCTATGAAGGCCTGCACATGGCATGTTAAGTAACAGTTTGGTAAACATTTACTGTCATGCATATTTAAAATATTATTTATAACAAACATATTTAAACTTATAATGTGATATTAAGAAAAATCTTTTTTTTTTCCTGCCTTATATTTTGTGAGGTTTGTAAAAATTAAATGTAGCATGTCTTTAAATTTTGCTACCTACAATCTAAGCATTTAACCAGCCCATTAACCTGGAGAGTATCAATGTCCTCCCTCAGACAGCAAAATGATTATTTAGTTTTCAACATGGCGCATAAGATGAACTATTTTTCTAAATAGATTAAACTCTAAAGACACTGCTTCCACCCTTATGAATCTATGAAATATCTCTTGAAATGTTACCCCCACACTCTATGTTCTCTATGAGCAAGCATATCTAACACAGTGTAAGGCAGTGCATTACAAGAGAACACAGTGTAAGGCAGTGCATTACAAGAGAAATCTAACACAGTGTAAGGCAGTGCATTACAAGAGAATTGGTAGTTTTCGAAGGCACTGACTGCAAATAAACCTAAAGCTTTGAAAAAGAAAGACTGTGTGGGTATACAAAGAATCTAAATATATATTTGGTGGGCATTTTTGTCATTACTTTATCATTTTTGTTGAATTCAATTCAATATTTATTCAAGGCTATATTGTGTTCAACTAATATTTAATTGTGTGCTGTTATAAGCAAACACTTTATAGTGTTTTTTGTTCAGTACATGGATATTTTTTTTTTAATATATATATATATTGTGATATATATAGAGAGAACTTTATGTTATAGATGCTATATATCAAAATATCACACATTTTTTTTAGCTGTTAGCTTTTATGTAAATCACAGCACAGCAAAAATATGTATTTTATAATAGTGTATTGCAATGTACATTTTTGCTCAATGTTTTTGTGATTAGATAATATTTAAGGTTAAACTTTCTGGTATTCTTGTTTCTAAGTCAGACTATTATATTGTATCCATAAGTAGGGATAAAAATAGAGTTGCTTAGTTAGTATTTGTAGTTAATATTGTTTTCATTATTTTGTATTTCAAGGAATTGTTTAGTTTAGAGTCAAAGAGTTAACACTAATAGTTGTACACTATAGGCTAATGTTGTTTAAGAAGTCATGTGGGTGAAGAGACATTTTTGAAACTTTCAGCATCATATTTGACATACAAGCATTGTAGCTTGCATCCCTGCAAATTTACTGCAAATGAAATTTTATTTCTTTGTTAAGCTCTATGTATGTAAAATAAAATGACTGAAGATTTTTAGATGACTTGTATTCTGCACTTAAATTCTGGTTAATACATTTTATCTACATATGCTCCATATTAAATATGCAATTTTCTTCTTTTGCATTTTTATTATTATGTTGGAGTGTTCAGATAACTCATCCCTTAACTCAGACGAGCTGCACAGTGGTTTCCAGCTCAGGATGCCTGTCATACAATTTTAAGGCCAGTATGTTGTTTGGGTCTCTCTATAAAGTATGCAGGACATGTTCAGCATTTTCTGGTGACAATGCACTCAATTTTCAGCTTCTAGGAGATGCATTGTTTCATTCTGTTGTGACTGATTATGAGGTGAAAAAAAAAA
>JADKLZ010000104.1:6839276-6899644 GCA_021533235.1 Biomphalaria straminea
TACATGCACTGTCGCTTGCACTTATGGCCGTTAAAGCATCAGAAAGGAGGAAATTTATAATCTGCTCCGACTCCAAATCTGCATTGCAAGCTTTGGGGCGGATGAAGACTGACATTCCATTGGTATACAAGTGTCTAAAGCTGTTGGACCAAATAGCAGCCAGCCATAGGGATGTCACCTTCATCTGGGTCCCCTCCCATGTAGGCATAGAGGGAAACGAAGCCGCAGACAGAGAAGCAAAGAAAGCCCTAAACCAAACAGTGTCAGGAACCCAAATTCCCTACTCGGACCTGAGACAAAGTATTGCCACTGCCATCTATCAAGAGTGGCAGGACCGATGGGAGGCTGAGAATCACAACAAACTCAGGCAGATCGTGGCGGATGTCCGGTGGCGGCCCATATATAAGGGTCTGACAAGGCGTGGCAGCACGACCATGTCTAGACTGAGGATTGGCCACACCTACATCACACACTCTTTCGTGCTGAAGAGAGAGGGGCCACCACTTTGTGAGCGTTGTGATTCTCGCCTCACAGTGGAGCATATCCTCATTGACTGCCCCAGATACCAGGATGTCAGGGAGAGGTTTCTTATATCCACTGACTTAAAAATACTGTTTGACACTGTCGACCCTGGGAAGGTACTGGGCTTTATCCGGGAGGTGGGGTTGTCTTCGAGGATCTGATTCGTGAGTCTGTATACACATATTATTTACACTAGATTTGTATAAAATATCCAAATTTTTAACTATGCTATTTTAACTGTAAATAAACCTTAATTTTAATGAGTTAATTATATGAACTCTGACTTTTTATAGAGGGAGAGTAGTCCTTAAGGGACTACGGGCACGACATGGCCTATACTGTGCCGATGTGCCTAAAACTAAAACTAAACTAAACTTAGCCTTGTACGTGAAGATGCTGGACGCTGCGGGTGTGAAAGGGCTGCATACCACATGAGCAGGCTGCCATCTGAGACCAGGCACTTAGCCTTGTACGTGAAGATGCTGGAGGCTGCGGGTGTGAAAGGGGTGCATACCACATGAGCAGGCTGCCATCTGCGACCAGGCACTTAGCCTTCTACGTGAAGATGCTGGAGGCTGCGGGTGTGAAAGGGGTGAAGTTGTTTTCATCATTGTTGACATGTTTGAAGTTACGTTTGTCTTCTGACAAACTCAAAGTTCCTTGCAAGTACCAGTAGTATCCCAAGTCACCGGGGACCAGCAAAAAGAAGTGCCGACCTATTAGACGTGACACGAGGAGACTACTCCGTGCTTTTTCTCTATTTTTCTTATCAGACGAACCAGTCACTTAGCTCCCTTATCTGAAAGTCTTTGACCATTAGAAACAAACATTGAGAACAAATTATTTGTAAAAAATCTGTTATAAATTAAGAGCACGAACTGCTGATAAAAAATGTTGAGATAAGACAATAAAACAAAGATGTCTTTTGACATAACTCTCTGTATCTTTTCAATGGGGTTGACTGCCACTGTATAACAAGGATGTCTTTTGACATAACTATCTCTTCAATGGGGTTGACTGCCACTGTATAACAAGGATGTCTTTTGACATAGCTCTCTAGTATCTCTTCAATTGGGTTGAACCTATTATTATACTCAACTACTAATTGTACTTTACATTGCTTGGCTCTGTTTGAATATTTAAAAAAAAGCAATGCATTTATTTGATTGTTGTTGATGGTCGTAGCACCAAATGGCTGGTAGACAACTCAAACTTAACTTGAAGAACAAAACAAAACATTAATTTTATTACAATACAGACAAATTTGAGATGAAATGAAGTAAACATATATTTGAACAAATCTTCACACCACCTTCTTCACATATCTATCTGCTGGACTTTTGGGGTACCACACACAATTTGTCATCTGTCTTTCTCCATTCCTCTCTGGTCTTTTGCCTTGGATTGAGCTTCTTTCAATTGCAGGCCTGTCCTTTCTTTTATGTTGTCTTCACATCACTTTCTCTGTCTGCCTCTTCTATTTTTCCTGGTACTGTTCTTCGAAGGAGGGTCTTTACAAGCCCTGCAAGCCTTGCAAAACTAATCTAACTCGCTATAAAAACACGACTTTACACTTGGCCTTCCTGGATTTGTCTCTGCCTTCCTGGATTTGTCTTGTATACCTAACACAGCTTACAACAGCGCCACCTATCTTGCATCATTCTACAAGACTAACATTGAATTAATGCTCTCTCTCTCTCTCTCTCTACAACAAACAACAAATACTCCCTTTTCATATCATTATTGAATTAATGCTCTCTCTCTCTCTCTACAACAAACAACAAATACTCCCTTTTCATATCGTTACCTTGGGACAGGGATTCAACTGTTACATTAGTTTAGGATGTCCTTACAAAAGATCTCTCCAAATGTTCTGAAAAGCTTGTTGCACATACAGTGTGTAGCACACACAAGTCATTTCTCTTGTATTGAACAGATTATTGCCTCTTTGTATTTTAACTGATAGAAAACATGGAAAACATGACCTTAGAAAATTATTTTCTAAAAGAAATATGAGTGTTAATTTGTTTTGCGAGTATTGTCAGTGCTGAACATTCTTGATGATTTATAATGCCAGTTTTAACCATTGATTAACAAAAATTCTCCCTTGATAAAGTTTCTTAGTTCTTTAGTTTTCAATAATTTGACATTTCGTAAGAAACATAATATTCCTTTGCTGAGTGTATTTGCTTAGAAAAAAATATTTTTTTTAAAGAAGTTTTTTTTTTTCCATGATGCCAGACAGACTTACTTGAATCTGTGATTAACTTTTTTTGAGGGTATGTAATCTAGATAAAAATCAGTTCTTGTGAACTAGAAAGGATATCTCTTAGATTTGCTCATGAACAAATGGAACATTTTGACCTAACCTGATCCCTAGACATAATTAGGTATTTTGGTTTCTCTGAGATTTTTAACTGTACCATAACACTTTTTAAAAAGAAGTTTTTTTTTAAAGCAACAAAGCAATATTTATTTATTTACAGTGATATTTATAGACACTAGAAAAATAAAACATTTTATATTTTAATGATTTTTTTTTTCTAAGAAAAAACCTTTTAAAAAATATAAATTGGGATTTTGAGTTGACAGCATGTCAGTTTCATTTTCTTGGTTTCAATCTCTGATTAGAACTGCCTGAACTCAGAATGATATGTTCAGATTTAAATTCAAAGTTGACTTTTACTTCTCTTTTGGATCAAGTATCCAATCTTCACTGTTCAGAATTTCTTCTAAAAAAGTATTTTAAAAATGTAATATGGTTTACAAGCTGGACTTTTTAAAAACAACGTTGGTTATTTATGACATTGCTCCAAGATATTGGAATGGTTGAAGACTAAGAGGATTTGTGTCATTAATGTTAAAAAATGATTTTTTAAAAAAATGATGAAATAAGAAGAGAAAATAAAATTTAAAAAAAAAATGTAATCTTTATGGCTCCATTTTTTGCATGTCTGAATTTTTTTTGTTTTCTGCATCTGACATTTTTTTAAATGAAATCTGTGATGCTATGATGCTTAGAATATAAAATTAAAACATCTTTTTATTTGTCAAAAAAATAATTATAAACATTTTTTTTCTGGATTATTTTTTTTACATCAGTCTTGCATATGTTTTTTTTTAATGTTTGTAGTTAGGGCTAGGGTTAGGAAGGAAAGTAGCCTCCACTTTATTTATTGTGGTCATTAATGCACATTATACACAATTCAATGTTGCATATTTCTGTTAGCAGCCTTGCTTTACTGCTAAGCCATTGTGCCTTTTTCGTACTTGTTTTAAAAAAGGCATCACTCTTTTCTTTCTCTCCTCTCCTTCTCACTCTCCCAGTGTCTTTATGCTCAAGCTGCCGCCTTTCAACTTGTGTATTTGTTTTTCTCCCTTGTAAATACCACTTGAAGACTATCACATTATACAGTGAACAATGACACCTGTCAACATTTCTTCAGTTACATCTATGTCATTGTCTGAATCAATTAACATAAGGACACCAACATTACTGTAAGACAGCCCAGGTGTACAGTCACAATCACACTTCTAACCACATACACACACTAAACTATGCAATAGTTTGATGGTCATGACTGCACCCAACACATTGTGACAAGAGACCAACACCAGAAAATGATGGATCACTTAGAATAAGTTTTGTTGCATGACTGTGTGATGGTGATGAAGTTTCCCTTTTTCTTGTTTTTCACCCTGGCTTTAATTTTAGACCAACAAACCCTAAATTAAACATATGCAGGGCTTTGACCACTTGCTTTTCTAAGGTCAACGGTCTTTAACTTAATACTCAGGCATCTATTTTTAGCAATATGTGGATTTACCTTTAAAAAAATACATACATGTTTGTGCATGAAAATTATTTTCTGAAAGAAACAAAAATGAAAGTATATTAAGTTTGTGAGAAAATATTTACTAGTTTACAGTTTGTGGTCCAGTGACAGAGAGGCAAAGACATTTGCAATAATCTAAAGAGAGATGGACAAAGTTGAGAAAGGATGGGGAAGTATCTAACTCTGGGATTGGTTGCTCTTCATCTATTTCTGACCTTATATTTGCATTTACGCTATACCTTGACACTTCATTCCCTTGAACGTGAAGACCCCGGCTGTGATTAGTTGAATTTTTCAACAGTTTGACATTTATTGTCTTGCGTATGCAACATCAGATGCACATGCTGGACTGTGAAAAATAATTCTGTGTTTGATTGAAGCAATACTGATTAATCAAAATGTAGCATTTGTGTGCTTATACCTACGTGTGTTTATGTTAACACCTTTTTGAGCATATCACCCCTTATGGGGGGATGCCAAGGACTACAGCACTTAATATTTTGTTTGGTGATAGCTACAATGTTATTTTTTCTCATTCTAGCCATGAGTTTTGTTTTTTCCTTTCATTTTTGTCTCCCCTGTTCACTCCATCTTAGCCCTTGCTGACCTTGATATCCTTCCTCACTGTCATCTTTTTCTTTTTTGGTCACTTTCCTCCATCTTTGTCCTCCCTCTCCTCATTAGAAGAAAACTTTTTTGTTGTTGTTTTTCTTGTTTTCTGATCAATATCATTGACAATTTCAATATAAATAATGTCAAATTTTTTCTTTTCTTTGACAGAGTGAGTTTGAGAAGCGGGTCATTGACAAAGGTCCAGATGGTTTCTATGTGCGTAAAGAAGAGAAAGAGCATCAACCATTCCAGGAAGAAAACAAAGCAGAAGCATTGCATCAGGTAGAAGACCAGTGGAAGAAAAAACAAGATGCTGAGATCACACAGTCACGTCAGGTAAGTTCATCCCAATTTATTCAAGTAGAAGTGCAAACCACTGAATTAACAAACAAATGAACATTATCAATGACCATTACATTGTCTTAACAAATCAATTTCAATGTACGGAATAAATAGTATTTTAAAATAGTTCACCAGACATAGATTTTATGTCATTAGCTTTTGCTTATTATGTGTAATCAGTATAAATTCTAACTAATTAAATGTGTGCTATTAGTATAGACTAGGTTTTAGCTGTGAAGTAAAGTACCCTTTTCAGACCTTGGGATCTATAAGGCAAATGCTGTTAAGCTAATCTGTTTTTATGACTGATTGTTATTGAGGGTTTCATGTGGCCAGCACAACAACTAGCCATTTTTAATTTCCCCAACAAATGTCAGGTACCCATTAGAGTTAGTTTTAAAAAATCTTGAAAATTCAAAATTTCCTTCTTAACTCTTTCTCTCCTAACTGATGATACCAACGTTGATTCCATCAGAATGTTGTAAATAATTAAGGAGAGAAAGAGTTAACTGCGTTTTGAACCCAAATACTCCCAGTAAGAAGTCATAAGTTAAACCACTCAGTTACCACACCCCCAGGTTTTAGCAATATTAATTTATATTTATCTGGATGAGTAGGCAGCCTGACAGACAGACACACAATTAGAAAGAAAAAAAAAGCTTTATGGAAAAACAATGCTAGCAGCTTTTTTGAGCTTTGCTTATGTAAGAGCCTTTCCTTCACTTCTGTTGGGACAAAAAATTTAGTTTAAATTCACATTAAGGAAACAAAGCCGCAATGTGTCTTTTAAGATCCAATGCTTGTTAACTCTTATTTTGTACTATTTGTTTCAGACTTTCATTGAGACCAAGAAGCTACTGCCACCAGATGATGAGCTAGGGGATATCCCATGGGGCCAATTTGATGAGCTGGGCTACATCAGTAAGACCACTTTGAAACCTGGTCAGGACCCATATGCTAGAAATAAGTTCAACCTTCAGGCCAGTGACAACATCAAGTCCAACCGAAATGTACCAGACACCAGGCACATGAAGTAAGTTACTGTCATTGGAACATTTGAATGTGGCTTCAATTTCTACAGTGACATGTACCAGATACCAGGCACATGAAGTAAGTTACTGTCATTGGAACATTTAAATGGGGCTTCAATTTCAACAGTGAGATGTACCAGATACCAGGCACATGAAGTAAGTTACTGTCATTGGGTTGGAGAACATTTCAGTGGGGCTTCAAGTTCTACAGTTTTGTCATAAGTAATTGTGTAAACGGTATAGTTTGGCCTAGATGTTCAAACCATCATATTTTACATGACAAATTTATATTCATTTTTATTTGGATGAGCTTGCACAGTGTCTATTTCCATGATCAAGATCCACTCATGTAGTGAATGTACCCAATCATTTAAAAAAAAATGGTATTTCATAAAAACGTTACTTTTCAAACGAATACCAATGTAATTTTCTATACACATAGTTATTGTAAATATATAACCAAAAATTTTAGTTAACCATTTTTTTGAGAATACAAAAGCAGGTTGAACAAGGGGACATAGTTACAGATTCAGATTAAAAAATGTAATTTACTATTCATTTAGTTTTGAACTTAGGATTTTATCATTTTAAATCTGAAGCTGATTCATTAAACATTCTTGCTACAGATCCATTAAAAAAATGTATTAACATTAAAATTAGATTCAAAATTCTCATTAGAACAACAAAAGAGGTCATCTTTCTGTTTTTCTTTCCTTTATCATCTTCTATTTAAAAAAAAAAAAAAAAAAAAAAACTTGTCAATCACATGCACTGGAACATAAACTGAAAAAATAAATAAGTAATATAGAAGAAAACATGAATGCTCAGCTTATTTTATGTTTTAAAATCTTTTTTGTGTGTATGTTTCATTTCATATATAAGAAGATTGACAAATCTTCAGAAATTCAAATTAGAATAACTGGAAGTAAATTTTTAAAACTTTGAATTTTTATTCTTTTATTAAGCAGCTTCTAGTTTGGTATGCATTATCTCCTTTATTCCATTTTTGTAAATATATTTTTTTTCAGTTGATTTGATTGGTTTGCAGTTATTTGGTTTCTTTTTATTTTTTTGTTTTCATAGATAAACATGGACAAATAGAATTATCTAAATCTAGAAATTGAAGAAAAGCGGAACTTTCTTCCCTTCTATAACATTATGAAAATATAAAAATCTAGTTATGTTATACTAATGGGAGTATTTTTAGATAAACAATGTCAGCAGCAAATAACACTCAACATTGACAACAACAATTTCAAATACACTTACTGGCACAGAACAAGAGCTATACCTTCATTCTCCAGAAAGACATGATGTATCCAAAGTTCTAAATAATCATATATACATCAACAATTTATATGGTTTTAATAATCTACACATTCCAAATATACTTCAAATAAGATTTGTTATGTTGAAAATGAATTAAAATAAATAAATAGTAGCCTTTGTTTTATGTTGGCTATGAAAAAGTATTTATACATAATTACCATCAAGCTTCTAAAGCTTTGGAGGTGCTGTGGCTGAGCAGTAAAGCACTTGTCTTCTGAACCTGGGGTCTTTGGTTGGAATCCCAGTGAAGATTGCGATTTTTATTTCGGGATCCTTGGGCCTCTCTGAATCCACCCAACTCTAATGGGTACCTGACATTAGTTGGAGAAAAATAAAGGCGGTTGGTCGTTGTGCTGGTCACATGACACCCTCGTTAACCGTAGGCCACAGAATCAGATGACCTTTACATCATCTGCCCTATAGACCACAAGGTTTGAAAGGGAAACTTTTTTTTTTTACTTTTCTAAAGCTTTACATTTACATGTGAATATTAAAGGTCTTTTTAATTAGCTGTATTTTTTTTGGGCTGTATTATTTCTAGTCTGTACTCTCTCTACTCATTCTTATTGTTAATGGTTAAAACCAAAGATAATTTGCATAACAAAATTGTTGTCTAATATAAATTTGAAGTGATACCCTAAATCATACCTTTAAGTGATAATGAGACTAGACTTTAATTTAGTTAATGACTCAACATTTATGTCTAATTTCTGATAATGTAGTCAGTCTCTGGACACTTGTGACAAATTAACCTCCTTAAAAGCTAGCAATGTCTACTTTTTCACCTGCTAAAACATTTCTTAGAAATAAGTGAATGTTTGAAATAACTAAGTTTGAGACATTTGCATGAAAAGCCCTTTCATTATCGTTAAGCTCAGCCAGGAGTTTTCAAAGTAACCAAAACTTTTTTTATATAAAAAGTTTTATAAAGTTGAATTTTTTTTTAATCTTTGATTTTCTTTCATCTTCACAGCTGCAAGTCAGAGACATGGAGTCAAGATTTGCCAGACACTTCCGTTATCATCACCTTTCATAATGAGGCTAGGTCAGCACTGCTGCGCACTGTTGTTAGGTAAGTGGTTAATTTCTTACTAAGCTTACACTAACTCTGTCTGTATATGTTATTTCTTCTATGCCCAATCTCAGATCAGCTGAAACTTATCAAAATTATTTCTTTTACCTGACAACACAAGAATCAATTTTTTTTAAATTAACCAATTAGTTAATTAACTAGAGACATTTCTTTTTTTTTAAGGGCTTGTAAAAGGATGTTTATTATTCAGTCTTGTATTAGCTAATAGTTTCCACTCCGTTAAGTTTTAAGTCTCAGGGCTACTCAACTTTTTTTTTTCAAAATGTTTCTCATTTCATATTCAATTTTGTATTTTTTTTTTTACTATTTTCACTATTTGTTGAAGAACAATATCCAAACAGACATCATTTTTCATTAGCGCTTCTGTTCCAAAACTTTTGTCAAGGCCTTTTCTTATATACATTTTTTGAAGGTTTAAAAAAAAAAAAAACTTGGAGTTCAGCAAAAGGAAATGGTTTTATTATATTACATCTTTATGAACAATATCCCAATACTTCAAGTCAGCTCATACAAGTATCTGGGTGTTATTGTTGACAACAGGTTTTCATGAGAAGACCATCTAGGGAACCTAGCAGATTTGTACAAACTGAACAGTTTTAAATGGCGAAAAGAATATTTTTGATAATTTTTACTGTTGGAATAAAATTGCTTCTGCAATATGCATTATGTGCAATAACATGTTGGAAAAGTAGCTTGTCCAATTCTTATAAAAAGAGTGTCAAACACCACACGCACTAACCTAGCATTTCAATGGACTTTTTTTTTTTACAAAGATACTCAGCAAAGTCAGACAAATTTAAGAAGACAACCGCTACCCACCCCATCAAAAGTACTTCAAGTTATGACAAAGTTTGTGATTTCTGTCCATTTACCCTATCAGCCCTGATCCCCTGAACAAACTGTTTCCTATACAAGCCCTGATCCCCTGAAATGTTTCCTATACCAGCCCTGATCCCCTGAACTAACTGTTTTCTATCCCAGCCCTGATCCCCTGAACAAACTGTTTCCTATACCAGCCCTGATCCCCTGAACAAACTGTTTCCTATACCAGCCCTGATCCCCTGAACTGTTTCCTATACCAGCCCTGATCCCCTGAACTGTTTCCTATGACCTGAGCTCCATGGCCATCTTTATTATCTTTGAAGCTCTAGATCTAATGAAAATCAAGATTTTTTTATCAAATGATCTCTCAAAGTTTCTTTTAGTTAAAGTAAAAATATCATTCTTGGTAAAATTCTGACTCTAAATCATCTTAAATATTAATCAACTTTAGGCCTATTACAAGCCTAGACCTATTTTTTTATGTGCCTGGTTCATTTTTATTGCAAATTTTTAGAAAATTTTCATGTAAAATCACACCAATTCAATGGAAACATGGGTGAAGCCATTTGCAAAAATAAACACGTGGTTAAATTCAATTATGAGTGGTTGGTTATTTATTTTACTCTGACTCATTTTAAGCAAGTACTGAAAAGGGGTCCACCGGCATAGCATCCATTTTAGAACTTACTGAAAAAGTGGTCCACCGATCTGGTAGTGTTACCATTTGAGCCTGTCAGCCTGAATTATCAGTCTGCCCTTAAAAAGCCATGCCCCTCCAGCTCAGTATATTGGTATCTGGCATGACACCTTATCTGAGACTGACAGTCTGTAAGAGCTCAAGGGAATAGGTACTTAAGGGGAGGTAACTGAGGGTCCAAAGGGTTAAGGCAAAAACTAAACACTAGAAAAACTATTTTCCTTACTCCTTGTAACTGCATCAGTGCTACTCATTGACAAGGAAACGTGGGAAAGTTTTCTGCTTCTGAGCTGAATGTCTTAGATTATTAATAGAATTAAGCACCTGCCTGAGTCCCTTCAGCTTTTCAAAGTACTTGATTGTGATAGTTAAGATGATAGACCACTGTTATGACATATGGCAAGAGATAGTTAACCTCATCTGACTTATGTTCTTAGAGAAGTACATCAGTTTGTTTTTTTATCTAACATATTTGCTATCAAAGGCAGGGTCATCCATGGAACAACCAGATAGACCTGTTAGCTACCTCACCCTAAGGTCAATGTTAGTCAACAATCACAAAGAGGAGTGGCTCAACCAATGGGCATCAGGAAACACAGGCAGAGCCATGTACCAAGAAATGACTAGGCCTAACAAACTGGACAGTATTAACTTCCTCCCCTGCAAACAACAATCTACAATTTTCCAACTAAGAACAGGACACACACCTCTATTAAATTACCATCTGAACAAAATAAACTCCACACACCTCCGTTTGCAGACACTGCGCCCACCCTTATGAAACTGTAAACCATATCCTCCTTGAATGCCCCTCCCTAATCCACCTTAGGCAGACTCTACTTCCACAACAGCCCAACATAACCAACACCCTGTATGGCAGTGCTGAACAACTGAAGAAAACAGCACACTTTTTTTCCTTGGCACAGTCTGCAAAAGAGCTCACAGCTCAGCAGCAATAAAGCTGGCTAGAAGAAGAAAAATATATTTAGATTGGTTAGAAGAGAAAAACAAATCTGTTCATTTACACCATTTAAGTTCAGAGGAATTTCTTTCGAAAAAAAAAGAGGAATTTTAGACTAACTATGGACAAAGCTGACATGTTGTACTCTTGGGATTGATTTCATGGGCTGTCTCAAGTGTAATGATCAATTTATTTTTTCACTGAGCCACATTCTGAAATAGAATCAAATTTGTCTGCCCTTTACTCTCTTTTCATTTATCCCCCTTTACCTTCTTTTCCTTTTAACTTGAGCTTTTCTTTTTGGGTAGTTCAGCTTACAAGATCTTTGTGAGAATTCATTGATTCTTTTACTAACGAAATTTCTTTGATATACTAAAAAAATATTTATGGGTTTTGTTTAAAACTGGATAGTCCCTAAATTATAATACTTGAGCTGAATCTAGTTTTCTTGATCTTTTATTAAACAGTAAAGCTGCATGTCTCTCTCTATATTTTTTAACTCCACAGTATCTTTAGGAAAAGTCCAGACCACCTTATTAGAGAAATCATTCTAGTGGATGACTTCAGTGATGACCGTAAGTTTACTCATTATTTTGTTTGAAGCATCTCCTTATTGATTTTATATAATTGTACTTTTACAAGTCAACACTCTGGCTGGCAAAAAGTAGGAACTCCTCAATACTGTGAAGAGATGAAAGCTGAGCTGGTTTGATCATATTTTAAGACATGTCTCATTGTCATCTTTCAAGGTACAGTGGAGAGAGGATGAAGAAAAGCTGGCTGGACAACATCAAAGAATGGACCAGCCTCTCTCTTGATATCTCCCTAAGATCAGTTGTTAACCGAGAAAGGTGGAGGGATTTAGTTGCACGAAATGTCACAGCACCCATATGATGAAAGTCAAGAACTGATGATGATGATAACAGTATGAATATTCCTACAATGTATCAGCACTTTAACTATTTGCTTTTATGCACTATGTGTTAACGTAACAGTTTATATTTTAGAAACTGTAGCTGGCTGTAGAATGGAAACATAAAATGTATCTCAGCTGTACCAGCAGCTACATGTAAAGATCTTTCATTTTATTTCCTTTGAATACTTTCTGTAATCATCTGTTAATTCTGCTGAGTTTGCTCTTTCACCCCCCCCCCCGCCCCTCTTCTTCCTCATAGACACACAACTCACAAACATACTTTTTACAATCCAAAAAAAGTCAATAATGATTCCCATATAGTTTGTACCAGGATGAAGAAATTGCAAGAATTTCTTAATGCAAATATTTTAGATTTAACAAATCTTTAGCAATGAGATGGCCCTGACTAGTTGCATTTCTCAAGTGCTTAAAATAATCATAAAACAGAATCAGTCAGTCAAGAACTGAACTTCTGTTTTCTAAAGATCACTCTATTGCAAAATATATCTATACATATCTCTCTCTCTCTCTCTCTGTCTCTCTCTCTCTCTCTCTCTCTCTCTCTCTCTCTCTCTCTCTCTCTGTGTGTGTGTGTGTGTATAGTATTTTGTTTTTCAAGATTTTTTTTTTTTGGCTAATGACCATTGTGACATTTATAAAAGGCACTCAGTCAAGATTGATGTGTACATTAGATCATCTTAATATAAACATGTTTTCACTTTTAAAAGTTTGTCTCTATAAGTTCTAATTTTCTTTGGATATACAATTTTTTGTTTGCTTTATTTAACATTTGAGGTCTGACAACATCCTTTTAATATGAATTATTATTCTGCAAACAGCATCTGATGGTCAGGAACTTGACAAGATTAAAAAGGTGAAAGTTTTGAGAAATGACAAACGTCAAGGTGAGTGACTGTGTTTATCCCATTTAGTCTTATACTCTTGGAGCAATCATTTAAAGGCTGGGTTATAAAAGCACTCAAATCTTTTTCTATTAGTTGGAGAGTGATTTATGTTCAGTAGAAAATACTTAGCAGTTCATTTAAATGTTATTTACACCAAACACATTGACTGGTAAAAGATCTTTCTTATTTTTCAAATTGTGTTTTTACTTGCTCTGATTGATCGACTGATTGCAATTCATTGTTCTGTACAGAATGTAGCTTAAGTACTTTAAGAACTCCGCCTACAATCGTACTTCTTCTTTCAGTCAAATTGTCTGTTGTTAACCAGAGCAATACATTTTTAATGCAGTGGTCTCAAGGGACAATCTTTGCACTGGCCTCCAGAGAGCCTCTGGCTGAACTAGCAGAGTGAATAATTTATTTCTACCAACCAGAATGGGGTCAAAGTTGAGAACTATCTGTCTGTACAAACAGTTATCTGGTGAAAGGGAAACTTTTCAAATAAATGATAGAAGAAAGAAATGTGTCTTGATTGCTTTGAGGACACACTCCCTCTTTCCTTCTTTCCAGTGCAGTGTTCTCTGTTTTGTGTTGTGATCCATTGCTTTTTTTTTTATATGTGTTTACTTTAAGCCCAAAAGAGCACTTTCCATCTCAGACTTTAAGGAGGGGGAATCTGGCGGTGGGTCAGTCTGCAGTTTGTGCCAAGTGTTGTTGAATGTGAGGGTGGGGTTGGGGAAGGCTATATGGTCTGCTTGAGGTCATCACAAACTTTAGGGACACAAGTCTCATGGGCATGAAGTTTCAGATCATCATGACCTTCAACAAGTCCACTGCATTATAAGAGCTGAGAGACATATAATTTTTGTTTCTGTTACTGTTATTACAAAATATGTTGCCACAGCAACTCACTGCCTAATGCCATTATATCAGGGAAAAGGATATATAAATTTGTATTACAGCTACTGATTTAGAAACCTTTTAGACATATGTGACAATCAATGCTGAAAATACATTTTAAAATCTTGGCATGTTCCATTGTTGTGCTACGTAAAGATCCTCAGATTTAACTGTTGTAGAAACCTTATTTTTAAACTAGTTTTATTATATAGATATAACTAGTGTCATAGCTTTAATTTTTTTTTGAAAGGGTTGGAGATAGAAAAATTGGATGGTGATGAAGTCTCTGTCAACGAAGTCGTTGGATGACTATCCCACACTACTCCTTCCTATAACTTAACTAGGTCACCACTTAGAAATAAGCTTTCTGTTTCATAGTCCAGACCCAGTAATGCAACCATTTAATTTATACTGACTCTGTTTTGAGAGCATTTAATCTTACATAAAGATAAATTTCATTATTCTGTTTAAAGAGCATTGAATCTTACATGGTGATAAATTTCTTCTTTATGTCTATTGGTTGGTGCTACTTACAGTAATTTAAAATAGACAATGACAGCTTTTATTTTTATTTGATTCATTCTTTGATTGATTGATTGATTCGTCTCATTAATGCCTTGAACTTGAATAAATAATTTCCATTCACTTCCTCACCCACTATGTCTTCTGCTTGGATTTCATTGTTGATCCCCACTGTCAAAAACAAATTCACAAGTTCATTGAGTTATTTTATTCAGGGCACATGTCACATTTGTCATGTTTGTGGCCAAGCATTAAAACAAGGCCGAGACAGGGGAGAGGTTTTAACGGCAGTGCTAAAAAAATAAGGAGCAAATGATTTAACTGGGGGGAGTGGGTGGGTCTGAAAGTTGGAAGGAGAGAGGAAGACAAGTTTTGTTGTCTTTCTAACTGTGGTGTACACTTTAAAGGGAGGCAAGTGTGAAATGTTTGCAGGGAGCTTTGTTTGCTCTAGTGTTTACTAGGTAAATAGGGCTATCTCTCAAGTTGCACCTGGCAGGGGAGGCAATCACAACAGTGAAATTAAAGCTATTACTGAGCCTTTTAATAGATCTGTGATACTTACTGTATTGATCTAATTCTGGGCACAGTCGTCAGCAAATGGGACTGTGCCCAGAATTAGATCCAGCTGGAATAACCTGCCCAGTGTGTGGCCAAACATTCTGTGCACAGATAGGTCTCTCTAGCCACATGAGGAGGCATAAAACCCCAGTGAAAAGCCCTCTGAATGACAAAGTGGTCATCATCGAACCACGATGGACGAACTATATATTGATTTAATTCTAAAATACTAAAATTGTGGGTCGTCTTAAATTTGGTAACTGTAAGCTAATTGTTAAGACTGTTAGAAAAATGAATTTTTGTTTACCTATGATATTTTTGAGAACATTTCTGTCCTGTGATAGATAACTGATATGAGATATGATATGCAATGATGGTTTGCCATTGCATAAATTACAATAATTCTTTTTGAAAAATTTTCAAATTGGAAGAAGGCCAAAAAAAAAATCAGAAACTATTCAAAATTGAGGAAGTGGATTTTTCGTAAAACAGTATAAGTCTACTAGAAGTGCATAAGAGCTTGTTATCTGCATTTTCTATCTCTTAAGCCATTGGTTAACATAGTTGGATGGCTGCCTGGTCATGTGGTATGCTCTCTTGTCTCTCAATTTGGGCTAGGATGTAATTATCTTCAGACTCTGAAGGAACATCCAAACAAATATGCCAAACAAACTTTTTTCAACATTGATTGACAATATGTGTTTATATTGTTTATAATGATGAAGAAAAATACAAGTTTTTTTTCTTTCCATCATTTCACAATTAAAAAAACACCATTGTCATTCACTATTACTAGACATTACATTTGTATCCCAGAAGAGATGACTTTAAGATCTATTAGTGCACCAAACTTCTGTCTTCTAGGCAAATGTAGGTTTCTGTATTCTGTATCTTTTCTCAGTAGCATCTTTGTTATCTTACGCCTGACATTGGTAATATTTTGGTATTGTTCTTAATATTTATTAGCAGTCTTACAAAATAATTGTTTCTCATTACCTTTCTCTCTGAAGATTTAATCTGTGTAAGCTCTGCACAAGAAGTCATAGGAGTTCCATCTTTTTATTTTTCAATTTATTTTAGCACATTAGATACTTCAGTAAATCATTACTTGGCTATCTACTTATATACTATGCTTTTCAAACTTTTCACCTTAATACCTTCTAGTTCTCCAGCACTCAAAAACAACAACACAATAACTAAACGTCTCTTTCTAATCCTCAAGAAAACAAATAATACAGGTGATAGGCTTTTGTGTACCAATTGTTTACAGCAAGCCACGCTTTGAAGCATATATAAGGGTGTGGGTTTAAATATTTTGTTTCTACATACTTGGTAATTTGTGTGTGGGTTATACATCTTTGCGGGGTATATGCAATATGTCATTCTCTCAATAAAAAATGACCACATTGTCTCTCTTTTTATTTGCTTCTTGTGTATTGGTCATAATCCTAAAGAATAATTATTTAGCTTGCTTATTTCTAATGTCACCATTTACCCTATGACACAGGTCTAATTCGTTCCAGAGTGAACGGAGCCAACATGGCCAAGGGCAAGGTCTTGACTTTCTTAGACAGTCATTGTGAGTGTAATGAAAAGTGGTTGGAGCCGCTGTTAGACAGAGTTAAACAGGTAAAAATGATTTTATTAATTATCATCATCTATCAGTTTCTGGCATTGTATGGATCATAAAAGGGGCCAGACTTTAAAAATGAGAGGACAAACTCTGGAGCTACCTGCAAATTGGAGGAAATCCCTAAAACAACAAATAGTATCTCAGGATAAAATTCAGATTTTTTTCTAAATATAGCATTTAAATAAGGAAATAAAACAGAAAAAAATCTTATATGGAAATAAAAATTGTAAAACATTCAAAAAAAATATTTGCAGATAAATAGTTGGATAAAGAATTTTTCAATTAGATTTATCTACATTTTCATATATTTTTCTCAAAGCTAAAAAAAAAATAATTAAATCTAAAAATTCAGTAATGAGTCAATGCAGCTTGTATACTTCTGTTTATGCAGTGATGTTGATATGTATATATTTATATATGTACACAAGCTCAGTTTAGTCATTAAAAAGGTTTAGCACTTTTGATGATAATTTTTTTTTTATGACTGTAGTTTTGAACAGACTTTGTTGAATGACTGAGATAACATAAAAGTCATTAGGTATAAAAACAAATTTATTTTCTTGTCTGCTATGACTTAGTGAATTAAAACCACACACAGATCGCAAATCTATCTTTCCTTCTGTTGGTAATCTCTCCTTTCTTTTGTCACAACATCTTCAAAACTTCTTGGCCCAGTTAACATTATCTTTTCATTTTTGTTTGTTTTATTTATCAGCTGTCATCTGTTTGGTGGTTAAGTTCTCTACCAGTTGTTTCATTTTATGTGCACCATTTGTTTGATAAGTTCTATGAAATAGAAAATAGGCAAGTGGGCTAAATATCTTATCACACAAATGTGTGTGTGTGTGTGCTTTGTATTTCTACTGGTGACCTTGTGTGTCTCCACTATGCTAGATTTATTCCATTGCAGACATTCTTTCTTGAAAGAAGATTTAGGTTTACTTATACAAACCCTTGCAAAATGACTATTTATTGGAATGGTGAATTCAGGCCTTAGACTACTTAACAAATTACTAGCCTTCAATACATGTTGTTATAAATAATCTTCAATACATGTTTTTATAAACAATCTTCTTCTTAAATTATATTCAGTCCTTTAAATCTATAAACAATATCTTGTAGCAAATTGTGTACAATATCAGCTATGCACTCAAAAGAAAAAATAACACTTGGATTTTTCATGAATAGCTATTTTGTTTTATATAACAAAGTGTTTTTTTTTTATATTAAATTGAAACAGAATGGAAGGGTTCAGTGCTATCAAAAAATGTAGAATCTCTTTTCAAATGTTATAAAGCAAATCTTTTCCTTTGATATTAGTTCACAAAGTTCATGGGGATTTTATTTCTGACCTTTGTCTTGGAGGTTTGGTGGCTGAGTGATAAAGCACTTGGCTTCTGAATCCTGTTCAAGTCTGGGATTTTAATTTGGGATCTTTAGGGCGCCTTTAGTCCATCCAGCTCTAATGGAGATCTTAAGATTAGCTGGGGAAAAGTAAAGGCGATTGGTCATTGTGCTGGCCACATGTTAACTATGGGCCACAGAAAAGTATGACCCTATAAATCTGCCCTATAAAGTGCAAGGTCTGAAAGGGGAATTTCACTTAACATCTATGTCTTTGATTCAAGAGGCCATTTCAAACTGACACTTTGAAAATAAAAATAATTGTTGTTGTTTTTTAAGCTACACATTATTTTTATAGAAAACTGTGTATGTCTTACTGTCAGACCATTAAGTTATTAATAAGTCCAAAGTATACATTCTGCACAATTTAAAAAATAAAGCAACATTTGTACAAATGTTAATCTCATGAAGAAGCTTGCTAGGTTTGAAAGGGGTACTTTACTTTCCTTTTTTTACACTCTTGAACATTTTTTAAATATTTTTTTTTTATTTTAGGATCGTAGAAATGTAGTGAGTCCAATCATTGATGTCATCAGTATGGATAATTTTGATTACATTGGTGCTTCAGCTGATTTGAAAGGAGGTTTGTACACATTTCTAATTATTGTTGGTCCCATCAAAATTGAGACCTGATATTTCTTTCATCCAACCTCAACTTCTATCCAACTGTATGAGACCACCATATATTTGTACAAATATTTCATGATTGATATAATTCATGTATTATGTATTGTATACACACTCCAAGCTCAGCTCTATTCACATTCATAAGACCACCATAATAGTTACAAATATTTCATGGTAGATATATCTCTCTCATGTATTATGCATTGACTGATACTATTTGTTTCAAATATTTAATTTTTGATACATGTGTTTTATGTAATACTATTGAGCCTGATCAGTTCTTAAGAAAAACTTTTTTTCCTATGAGGTTTAACAGCACATGCAAGCATTATTAAACTAAGGATTTATCAGTTAGGTATTATCTCCATAAACCTTTTTTATTTCTAAGGATTTGATTGGAATCTGGTTTTTAAATGGGACTACATGTCTGCTGAGGAAAGAAATAGACAAAGACAAAACCCCACTGCACCTATAAGGTATTAAAGGCTGTTTTATATGTTCACTACATAACAAATGAGTCAGATTGACATCAACGAATTTTGTGTTCATCAACATCATAGAGATTACAAAAGAATCCCACAGAGCTGATTGTAGGATACATAGTTTGAGCTACAATAGTTCATGAATGCTGGCAGAGGTTTAACTATTTATTGCAACACAAATTAATTTGTTCTTTTTTATTTTTGTTAATTACAGCAAATTTTTGTGTTTAAATTCTTTTTATAGTTTAGATATCACCAGCGTTGTTTTTTTTTAATTATGTAGATTTTGTGGCATCTTATATTTTAGCAGTTAAAGATTTAATTTGTTTCTTTAAAATGGTCATATCATAGTAATTTTTTTTTACAAAACCAAATCTAGTCATCCAAAAAAAATCTAATATAAACGAGTGCATGTTTCAAACTATAAGACATAACAAAATCTTAGAAATTTATTTCAATGCTGACAATTCCAATTATTATCACATGCATCTTTAGTAACTGAAGTTGTTATTATCTTTTTTTTTTTTTGGTTTAACTTTCATACATTTCCTAACTTTTATTTAGAAAAACAACAGAATATAGATTTTTCTCATAATATAAAAGAGTTTCATTGTCTGATTGCTTTAGTGTATGGTTTCTAAAACGTTCTTTGAACTCAACTCTGATATTATCTAGCCAATAGTAGAATATTTTAAAACATTGGAAAAATTGTCCAAATCATTATGAAGAGTATCAAGTTTATACTGTTAAGTAATTAAAGGCATGTAAAAAAAAAGTAATTGCTTGTATCTCTATGGTAATTTAACCTTGGTCTGGATATCTCTAATGTGTTGTATGTCTACTGTTTAATTTCCTTAGAACTCCAATGATTGCTGGTGGCCTGTTTTCTATTGACAAATCCTGGTTTGATGAGCTGGGACAGTATGATTTAAAAATGGATGTTTGGGGAGGTGAAAACTTGGGTAAGTGGCTCATCTAGTTGATGCAGATCTCTAGTTGATACAAATCTCTATCTGATACAAAAGAATAAAAGTTCTTCAAAAATATTTTTTTAACCAACACACTTGTTTCAATTCATAATTGATTCTTCAAACTCTAGAGATATCCTTCCGTGTTTGGCAGTGCCATGGAAACCTGGAAATAATCCCATGCAGTCGTGTTGGTCATGTGTTCCGTAAGCAGCATCCTTACACTTTTCCTGGTGGAAGTGGCCAGATTTTTGCTAGGTAATTGCCTTTTTCATTTTTAAGCTGTTGTTTATTCAGCAAATTAGTTAACTGAAATACTACAATGTTTTTTAATCTGTTAATTTTTTAAAACTTAAATACTACAGAACTATATATTTAGCTATTTAGTTTTTCCTGAAAGGTACCTTTTTTTTTACTAAAAATTTTTTTTAGTTTACCAAAAGTGTTTTGATGTTCTAACTGGACACTAACTGATTTATCAATATTAAATATTGATGCTTTTCTTGAAAGTAGATTTAAACTTCTTTTTAAAGTACTAACAATAATCTCAAGTTGAAGAACAAGATTTTATATTACTATGTGACATAGTTAAATTTGTGGTGTTTTTAAAGAGAGAATAAAAATAATATCCATTCTGGAAACACTTTTTAGAAGCAGCAGTTAACTGGCTTTGAGAAAAAAAATTATGAATCCTTTTTATTGTGTGTTTTTATCTTCAACTCCTAAACCACCAGGAACCCATTTTACCCAAATTTATTTCAAAGTGGAATTTTCTTTTCTAATCAGATATGAGTCTTTAGAGCCAGAAACCTTAAAATCAAAACCTGACTTCTCTTTACAGAAACACAAAGCGTGCAGCAGAAGTCTGGATGGATGAATATATTCAGTTTTATTTTGCTGCAGTGCCATCTGCTAAACATGTGGATGTGGGAGAGTAAGTCAAGGGAAATAACTCAGATGAAAGGGGACTGTATTGGAAGCAACTGTTTACTATAGTTTGTAAGACTTTTGTAAAATGTAACATTTTAATTTGATGTTTTGATGCTGTCAGTATTTCAGAAAGATTGGCTCTAAGAGACAGGTTACAGTGCAAGCCTTTTAAGTGGTTTTTAGATAATGTGTACCCTGAATTAAAGTAAGTAATATTTCTTGGATCAGATTTCTTTGATCAGATACATGTTTATATATGCTACATGTGTTTCTTTTAATCCAAGTCTTACTTTATATTTCCTGTAAAAAAAATTTTTCCTGTAATATTTAGTTGTTTTTTTCTAGTGTGTACATGTCTGAATTTAAGAGGCATATTAGGAGAAATTTCCTTCTTCTGTTTGTGTGGAATGTTCATCATTAGGAAGTCATTGAGCAAAGCAATGCACACTAAACCTTGCACATTTCCTGCAATATTACCTTTTTAATTTATTCACTGTATTAGATGTTCTATATCGCCTTTATGTTTGTATTTCTGAGTAACTTTCTGATAATGGCTCAGGGATCAGTATTAAAATTTGCTTAACTGAAGTAGATTTATAATTGAATTTACTGTAAAATAATTTTTACTTATTTGAATTTTATAATTTGTCTTTCTTTAGCTATTGCTTTGATTTGGTTCTTTCAATGTCACCTGTTTCTGTCCATTGAATGTCTCTTAACTTAGGACACTATATTGGTGCATGTAGAATTCCTGAATTATTTGACAGCATCATACTTTCTAATGTTGACCAATCAAAGAAATGCAGTAAATCTAATCCCAACGACTTTAAAAAAATCTTGTTAGAAATGTTGAATATTTATTGCTTTTCCCCAGGATTCCCAGTGTACAGGATATTGCCTTTGGTAGTATTAAACAAGGAAATGACTGTATGGACACTATGGGCCATTTTGCTGATGGAATTCTTGGATTGTATCCGTGTCACAATTCTGGTGGAAATCAGGTCAGTTGCTTTCCAATACTTTTGGCAGCATAAAAGTTTTTGATGATTTCCCTTTTAAAAATACTTTCCATGTGTCCTTGAATAAGAATTATTCCAGTTCAGAAAAATGCTGGTTTTATGTATTTAGAGATTGTGTCTTTAATGCACACATTGCTGATTTGTACCAATCAAAAACTTCAGGCTTGTAAAGTCTCTTTGTATTTGTGTCAACCTTGATGAAATTGAAATGAATCAAATTTTGCAGGAGTTTTCATTAACTAAAGCTGGAGAAGTGAAACACCTGGATCTCTGTGTGACCTTAGTGGATACCAGGCCTGGGAATGAGGTCAAGCTGTATCAGTGTACACCAGGCAACTATAAGCAGGTACTGGGGCGAGAATAGAAAGTAATTTTTTTATTAAACAAGATTCAGTATATATATATATATATATATTATGTTAAGACTTGCAATGAGCATTTTCCTAAAACTCACTTAGCATCTATTGTCTCATCATTTCATTTCTACCCTTTTTTTAATTTTTTTTATTTTTTGTTTCCAGCAATTTGTTCAGAATCCAGCCAAAGACCAACTTCGTCACAAGTCCTATGACCTTTGCCTGGACAGTGTAGTGTGGCAGACTAAAGGAATTGTGGCCAATAAATGTGACCCTTCGTCTTACACCCAGAAGTGGACATTTTCTTTAAGTAAAAACAGATAGAACAGATATGTAATGACATAGAGCTTTTAAATACCTAGAGTTTCAAGCCATGGATTGGCTGCCATATTGGTTACCATGGAAACTTTCTTCATAAGCAAGAACAAGCATATATCAAAATGACAAGAAAACTAGACCTACTGAGGATGAACCACATAGTCACTGATAAATTTACTATTTACATCTGCATAGTGTCAACCACAAAGACTTCATTTATATATATACCTTTATTTATAAAGTGGTCAAATTGATTTGAATAGTCACATACAAAAATAATACTAAAAGATCAATATACTTTTTTTTTACAAATACCTATACAGATTTGTGCCTTTTGTAAAATGGCCAAATCTTGATTAATGGATTGCTTGGAGTCTAATTAGATAAAGTTAACTCTGCAAATTCTTTAGACTGTTCAGTGCTCTCTATCAATTTCTCTCTATCAATTTCTCTCTTGTTCCCTTCTTCATATTATAAGGGAAACAACTCATTTATTATTTAGTATTTTTAATATACAATCTGGACAATAAAAAAAAAGTATAATCATGCAAAGTAAAAAGAAAAAAAAAGGTTTTTGTAAATGCTTGGGGTAGGTCATAAAAACTAGAAATCCACAGCTATTTATTTATTGGTCATCAAACAGGAGAGATGATAGTCCAAATACAATCAAAATGTGCTACCTCGTAGTGTGCTGTCAAAGTGTTGCTCCTCCTGAAGTGTCTCTGGCAGGTCTCCTCATTAGTTATAGTCCACAGTCTGTGTTACTGTACATTCATGTGCCAATGTCTTCCAATTGAAATCTTTTTAGAGAAGCTGTTCAGTTTGTTGTTTTTTCTTGCAATTTTTTGTTTTTGTTGCTTAGTTGTTGTTTTCTTTGTTTCTTTGTTACTGCTGATTCATCACTTCTACCAAAGTTTTCTATAAGAGTTGAGTTAGTTCCTGACATCATTATTATTAGGGACCCAAAACCGAAGCAAAAATCGCACTTTTTAAAAATTGCGTAACATTTTTCTACTTTTAGGCGTTCTTCACCCTGCCATATCTTAAGGTATAAACATCCGATTACAGTAAAAATGGTACCGTTAGAAAGGGTATTTTAAGCCCTTCAATAATATATATAGCGTTTTTTCTATAGATCAAAAAATAAGGGTGATAATCCTTTACGCGTAACATCACCGCACCGAAAAATCGTGCTAGCGGCTGTGATCGTTTTCTACCTTGTTTGTTATTTCGTAAAATGGGGAATACATCAACACATGAATTTTTTTTTGAACATATGTATTTTATAGAAAAATGAACTAGCTTTACAATGGTACCAATAACTAAATGATTAACATTGTTTTTATATAACTAAATTTACAAAATAAAAAACTATATTGAATTTCATTATGATAAAGACACGTAATCGTTTAGTTAACGTCACCATTGAAAAGCCCGTCTATTTTTCATTAAAAGTGTGTAAATTTTATTTTAAAAACAAGCGTTGACATGCTCCCCATTTTAAACCGAACAAGACGCATAAAATAGCGATTTCGCCTGTGTGCGTAGTCTGCTAGAATGTGCCAAAATGGTCCTTAGCAACACATGAGTCGTGAAAGAAAAATGATTTTTATTAAATCTACATCGTATAATTTATAAGAAAAATGTCTGAGATGGGTCAATAAGATGTTAACCATTAGATATTTATTGTTTTTTTACCTTCTTTTATTCCAAATTTTAAAAAATAATTTATATTCCAACGTGAATGAAAGGTTAATGTGTAACACATCTGTAAGTATTTTGTGTTTCTAAGGGGTCATGTCTTCGAAAGTAAACCTAATTTTTTTAAAAACGTATTATGTAAAAGTGATTGATACAAATTAAAGAGGAGGATTTACAGTTTATAAAAAAGTAATGGTTCAAGATATTTAATTAATAATTATAATTGTAATAAATGTATAGAAACGCATCACATATTGGCCTTATCCGTTGCTAATATCAACAAATTGTGGCATCGAATGAAGCTATTCTAGTATAGAGTAGATCTGGTCTTTTAACTAGATCTAGATCTATATTATATATATAAAATAGATAAAATATAACACTAAATTAAATCTATAGACTTCAATACATAAAGATAAAGCCTTAAATTAGATCTAGACCTATTTCTCGTGTTATAGACCTAGATCTTATTCATGGTAAACCAGTAACACAGACCAAAATACCTAGGTGTTATAATAAATGAAAAACTGTCATGGAATCCCCATATTGATGAAACTATAAAAAAATCAAACAAAGCATTAGGGTTTATTAAAAGAAATTTCTATAAATCAAAAAAGGACATAAAACTAAAATGCTATTTAACCTTGGTTAGGCCAATAATAGAATATGCATCCTCTGTTTGGGCCCCCTCAACTCAAGAAAACATTAAGAAACTAGAACAGACACAAAATAGAGCAGTGAGATTCATAACAAACGAATATTCACATTTCACTAGAGTAACACCTTTAGTAAAATCACTAAATTTAGAAAGCCTTCAGGATAGAAGACTTAAGAGTAAAGTAGCAATTATACACAAAACACTGAACCATAATCTCCAAATACAAAAACAAAACTTAATAAAATACTCAGAAAGACACAAAGATAAAGGCACATTCCTCATCCCATATGCTAGGACAAATCTGTACAAATGCTCTTTCTTCCCTAGTGCCATTAGAGCATGGAATGGTTTGCCTGAGCTAGCCAGGAAAACCAGTGACTTGGCAGAATTTAAGTCACTGGTAAATATGCATGACTGAATGCATGATGCGTAGGACGTAATCATCTTCTTTTTTGAAGTAACGTCTGTATTATATAAGATAAGATAAGATAGGGACTTCAAATTAGATCTACTCGGAGGCACAGTTTTGACAAATGCATATAAATAATATAGAGTCAATAGAGACTACACCTATATCTAGATCTTGGTCTAGAGTACTCTAGAGTCTAGATCTAATCTTGATCAAGACATCTGGAACGAGGGTCCTTCATGTTATTCGTTAAAACTTAAAACGAAATAGCTTCTTTAAAAAGAAGCCATATCTATAATTTAAGGCTTAGGTATAATAACTTAGGCCGATAGTTTATAGGGCAAGCTATTTAGATCTACAATATAATACACATATATCAAGATATGAGTCTAATTGTCTTATAATATCTAGAAAGATATCTAGATCTGGATCTATGTGTATGTTTTATAGTCTCTAGTTGCAATAAAAGATCTTCCTTTATTATTAATGAAGTAGCCCTTAGTCAATAGGTATTATATTTAGACTTCTGATCTCAGTTCAAAGTTCTCAATATCACAAGTCTAAACCTCGCTAGTAATCTTCAATCAACCAAATATCCACAAAAAAGAACCCACCAAAGATTTGATAACATTAATTAATTTTAATTCTTATTAAATTAAAAATAGATTACAATCCTATAACATCATATTTTTAAGACATCTAACTATTTATACTAATTATTGATGCCTTACAAGACAGTATTTTCCAATAATAAATAAAACAATGATAAACTTAGGACCTAATTATTATATTATTTTTTAAAAAGTAGTTATAGCTGCATAAACTATTTTAAAAAACATTTAATATTTTTTTAAGAAAAACAAGTTTTGGAACTTTTGACATCTAAAAGATTTAGGCTACATAAAAGTCTATAAGGTTGATCATGTTGAAGGAAAAAAGTGACTAAGCTGGATGTGTTGAAAGTTAAAATCATAATAAAATCTTAAATTGAGAAGAACATATGGAAAGTAGCTAACTAAAATGAATCTTTCTATTTTGATCAACATGTCATTGAGATACTTGCTTTGATGCAAGTATTATAAATACTTATGTTTCTCTTTTTCTGATAGGCAAACTTCTCACAGCTTGATGGCTGAGATTGTAATAAAAGCACATTGGCATTGGGATGTATTCATATTTTTATATTAAATGTATTTATTTAAAATATATTTGAAGAAGTTAATTTTAGTTAAAAATTTGTGAATTTTGGAAAAAAAAAAATTAACGCTTGATACTATATTTCTAGTTCATGCAACCTAATCAGTGTAAATTTGCTACATAAAGATATTGAAAATTATGACAAAGATATTGAAAATTATGACAAATATATGTATTTCTATGGTAAAATTCAGTAGCCTGGGGAATTACAGTTTATATCCTATATTTCCATGTAGAATTCTTTGTTTAGACAGTGAATATGACAAAAAATTATGTGTTTAGAATAGTTGAGCTTTACTGAAAATAATTTATTGGTCATTACATAGCAGATACAAAATTTAAAATTATTTCTGCACACATATTGAGTTCTGATTTTCAGTTTCTCAAATCAGCTTATAGAGTTTAATGATTCAATAAGAAATAATTGAATAGCATTCAGCTAAATGGCTGTAAAGATTATTATGTCAAGAATTCTAAGTAAATATATGGACTATATGTCTTTTTTTACCATCATTTGTTCGCAATACACTTACACAGGTCCCTATAAATAAATAAATGTTTTTCAATATTATTATGGAAGAAGGGAGAATAATCTAAATTATGATCTATAAATTGTTCTTATTGCTATACTAGTGTCATATTTTTAGCTCATTAAAGTTTAGCTTATTTGAGAGTTTTAGTAAACCATTGCATATTACTGTATAAGTACAGCAAAATATTGAAATAAAATATTATTTATAGTAGCTTATTCTTGTAGATCTATAAATTCCCCACATTTTGACATATAGTACATTCATGTAGCATTTATAGCTTTTTTGTTACAAAATTTTAAAAATGCACATATTTTGTGTTTTTTACCTCCCTTTTTGAAAAATGCCAAAAATGATAAAATGCAACATTCGGCACAAGTAAATAAACTCAAATAATGTTTTGACAAGCTTGAAAAAAATTAAGCTTGTTCTATGTGTGCACATGAATGTTTTTAATGAGTTTCATCTCTGGGGGCATTATAGTTTCTATTAAAATGTCCTTCAAAAACACGGGTTTGGAAGGCCAAAAAAAATATCCAAAAAAACGCGTTTTTAAAAATTTGTAACTTACTTAATATTTAAGCTACAGACATAAATTTGGTATCCTCGGTCTTAGAATCACAAGTTCTATCCAAATAAATTAAAAAATAAGCTGCGTGACCATTTTAAAAAAACGGTTTTGGGTCCCTATTATTATTTATCCAATAAATTCATGAAATTATTTATTTGCTTTCCTCCCTCTTTCTCTTAGTCCTGAGGCCACCTTCTCAGTTCCCACATGATTGGAACATACAAAATCTTTATTTGTATTAGTATTTGTAATCCTATACTAACATTCTTTGCCTGGCACTGTCAGCATCAAGATTTGTTGTCCTCCTAATAGTGTCCATTGAGAAATTTTCATGATTTGTCAGGTCAGGGGCAGTAGTGCTCTCTGAGTGATTATGATAATATTCTTAGAGATATTTATGACATTGAAGATGTCTCTGAAGTCTGTTGTTGATGTTATTTCTGCTGGTATCACAGTGTGGTTGATTGTTATTTATTTCAACTTTCATTGTCATTTAATATGTAGGTTTCCATATTGCGTTCTTTTTTTTTTTTTAAAGTTTCTTTAACAGCACTACTGCACTATTATTATAGAGTCTTTTAACTAAATTTTTTTAGCATCAAATAGTGTCTATTTCCAACCAACTCATTGTATTTAATAAATGTGATGTTGTCTTGAATATAATGGCTTTTGCTTGAAACCTGCAAAAAGACAGCCTACAAAATCATATACTTGTTTAGGTCAGAGGTTATCAAACATTTTCTTGACTTGGGAATGAGTATTTATTGAAATTATAAATTAAAAAAATAAAATTTCTAAAAAATTAATGACTTGGATGGGGTGGATGAGATTTTTTTAGTGTATTCATACCTGACTCATCAAGCACAAACTTTGAGTTTGTTTCTTTTATTTGTGATGAGGGTCATTACAGCAATGAATCTACTTTGTACCAATAAGAAGTCAACCACAATATCACAAATCTTATCAAGGACCCATAATTTACCCATAATACAGGATATAAAGAACATGTTTTTGTAACTAGAATTTAGGGTCTCCTTGTTTAAACTTGGTTTCAGTTTCTTATTTGTGATATCTCAATGAGCTTCTCTTGCATTAGTTTGGATTCATCTGTGATTAGAATCTGAATTTGTCCATGCACAAAATAGTTTACCCAGTCGGAAATTTCCAAGTCAAGAATGTTTTCAAATTTTTGGATTAGGTCATCATAGAATAGTTAGTAACAGATATATTAAACAGCAATGAAGACAAGTTTATTAGTATTTAACTTATTTGATTAAATAAACTGGCTTTCAGCAATGTTATTTTCATTGTACAGGCCTACAATTTTCATCTTTCTGCTGACCTTTAGTCGTTTCAGGGGTCTGCCAACCACTGTTTGAGAACCACTGGTTTAGATTTTAATGTAAATATGTTATTTTTCACTATCTAATATGTTTCTGTACATGACAATGATTTTTTTTTATATCATCTTCATAGAAGAAGATAAGAAACAAACTTACAAGTCAATAAGAAAAGATTTTGTATTATATCTTGTGGAATTATTAATTAAGTTAAGGTAAATAATCAATGTTTCAATGAGATGATCTCATATTTTTCTTTGAATTTTTTTACTGTAATGTTCACTATAGAACAGAAAAGTTTATTTGTTTTTGTATGAACTGTTCACTGTAATGCCCATTGTAGAGTAGATCAATTGATATGTTATGATGTAACTTTGGCATTTAAACACATATATATGTTTTTGGTCATTCCAATTATGTTTTTGAAATACATTGAACAGAAATTTATAATTTTAATGAGAAATTGTTTTTCTTTTTAGTATTTTAAAAGAAATATTCCTGTTCTGTTAAAATATCAAACGACTGTAAGGATTTGATGATTGGGTAATTCTGGCATGAAAGTATTTTTTTATTGGTTGCTGCATAAATAACATATTCATTGTTATTGGTGAAAATTATTGTGATATAAAGACTTTATGCTTGCTGCTTCTAATTCATTGCTGATTTGTGCTTTTTAAATTCATTTTGTTAATGTCTTGTTTATTGATTTGAAAAATATGCCAGTCTGTGTTCTTCTAGGTTTCTTTCTTTTGCTCAAATTAATGATTTAAGTTTTTTGTTAACCTCGTACAAGATGGAAATCAATTGTCTGAAATGAATTTGAGTGCTTTTAAAATTAATTGCAATGTTTTGTATTTTGTTTAATTTGAGAAATTAGCAAATCATGCAGTGTAAACATAAAAAACAAAAATGTTTTTTTTATCAGCTAAATAATTATTGCTTTCTTTGTTGTTTTATTATATATTATAATTGTTTTGCTCTACTTTGTATGTACCTATGTGTACAACAATTTTCAAAGCATCAATCAAATAAAAAGTCTTTTTTTTTTAATTACTCAAGCTGTCATAGTACTGTCATTGATTTTTGAGCCATTAACAAAAGTTCATAGCTATGTTTCAAAAATGTATTTTTAAAAATGTTTTTAATTACACTTCTGCTGAAGTCAATTTTTTGTACTTTGCTTTTAAATTAATAATAGTTTTATTTTTGTTATTTCTCTGTTGTGATACCTTCTTCGTCACATTTGTACTACAAGGGAATTAATGTTGTGTTAAAGAACTATTCAAAATAAATGTTGTAGAATTTTAATTTATTTTTTTTTCCCTCAGAGTGAGTTATGTACAGAAAACTTTATCTATATGCAATGTCTTTCTCTCCTTGCTTTCTCATTTCATGTTAGAGCACATCTATCTAGCCTATGGTAATGTAGACAATGAATTCATTTTGTGATTTATTTCTAGTGTTTGTTTTTTTATTGGTCAGATACAGACAAATTTATTTTGTTGATTTATAGCTAGCATTTCTAAGTGAGAAACTGAGAAACCTATATAAACTTGACAAAGTCATTGTGTATCATTTAACTCATACTTTTGATCACTCCATTCCTTCAATGTGGAGTTTGGTAATGCGCATGGCGTCAATATTGAGGGGTTTCAAGTTTGAACCGCAGTGAAGACCTGCATTTTGAAAGTGAGAATTTTTAGAATACCCCAGAGTCCAGACAACATTAGTGGTACCTGACATATGTAGGGGAAATTAAGGTGATTGCTGTGCTGGTCACATGACACCTTCTTTTACTATCTCCCATAGAAACAGATAAGCTTTACAACATCTGCCCCTTCCCCTCCCCTCATAGATTTCAAGGGCTGTCTTGATCTACCTTATTACCTGGTTGTTATAAAATTGCATGCATAAACCTCAGTGATGGGCAAAAAAAGGTTAAGTGTTTGTTCTGTGCAAACTTATTTTCTTTCTTATGAAAACATTACACTTTATTGTTTCTCTTAGTTTGATCTCAAAACTTTGCAGTTGCATTACAAATGGACTTGGAGGCTGACTAGTGAAAAGTCCAAAACAGTTATACGCTACAGTCTTTTTAGAGACTGGAATTTTTTTTTTTGGATGAGAGGGTCCATCCTATTGGTGAGAGTAAAATACCTTTTATGCTGGCCAGATACTCTCTTTAACCCTTTGCCACTCACAGATCAAGTGATTTACCTTGTGTATGCCATATATCTTTGAGATCTCAATCAAATACTGTTTTTATTTGACATGCACTAAACTATATAATTATGGTTTGCAACTAATTCAACCTTGAAGTAATAATGTGCAACACTCTTCTAGGCAGAAAGTTTTTTTTAAATACATCCATTTTTGTTATTTGTGTAGCATGTCCATAGTTAGTTTATAAGCTTTAATCCTTTGTCTCAACTTCCTGTTTTGAATGGAACGAGAGTTTCAATGTCTATTCTTCATTTCACACTGTTGAGCAGAATCAAAGCGACCAGTACAAAACTAAAATATTTATTGCAATTCAGTTTCAGGTTTTAAACCTTCCTTTAATTAGTTTTGTTTTGCCTTTGTGATAAAGATCTGCGAATAACCATACACATCACTGCATTACAAAGTTCTGTTTTAAAAAGTGCCTTCTTTTTATTCATGCTTTTTTTTTTTAATTTGTTATTATATTGAATTTCTTAAAATCTCAATAAATTTCTTCCATTTTAGTACAGTATACTTTATTTTTAGGTTTTATGCAGATATATGATTTCAGAATTGGTATAAAGCTATGTTATTAAAACAAGGGTTTCCTATAATGTCAAATTAAACAACAAAGTCTTGGTAAAAAAATATATATTTAGAAAGAATTCATTGTTGTTGCATCCCTGCAACAGAGAAGTACCAGCCAGGTTGATGCAGAGCACATCTTGGATACTAAATAAATTTTAAGTGTTCATTTTGAATTAATAATAGATCCACAAGCTTTTAATAAGAATTTGTCCCTCAAAAACTGTTTATCATTTTTATCAATTAATGGTCTTTTTCTAAGCATATTTAAATCTTTATCGTAATTTTTTTTTTCCAAAATAATTTTCTTTATACGGTCATCTATTTTTTTTTTTACCAGCTATGCCTATTTTGTCCTTGTAATATGTCATCTAGTCAAATAAATAGTTTCTTGATTATTTTCAAGACATGATTTATGATTGCACAAATGATTTATATAAGTCAAGTGCTTAAAACAATGTGATTTTTGTACATGATTGAACTATATGTTTTTATGTAAGCGTTTGTGATTGTTTTTTTTTAAACAATGTATGCTATTGACAAAGGGATTATATAAGTTACTTAAACTTACTATTTTGATTCAGGATTTAAGAGAGTTTTCTAAAAGTTGTATTGATTGTACAGTGCTATTAGCTAAGTTTGTGTTAAACATTGTCAGTTAAGTTCCTTGTTTTCTTCTGTGCTAGTTCTTAGGATCATTTAACTGTCAAGATGTTCTCATTCTGCTTACAAAATAATTGCTTTGACAAATTCTAATAGAAATTATTGGTATGCAAACTCATTATATTGTTGTTCAATCAGCAGATATTTTTTTCTGCAAATACTTATGCTCTTAAGTTTCACAATGGATTTGTAGGTATGTACACTGAATTTGATATAGACTCTACATTAACATCCAACTTATGTGTACTGTGAAGTCAACAAGTGAATAAAGACTGAATACTATGTAAAACCTGGATAAAATTTAAGAAAAGACATTAATGTTGGCTTCTTCAAAAGTTTTCAAACTATCCATGTTAATTTTTTTTTTTTTGCTAATTTATTTGATCCGAGCAAATAAATTATTTTGAATCTCTTTTTTAACAAAAAAAAAATTTTTGATACTTTAGAAAGTTAGATTGAGGTCTTTAATACATAAAGGCATATAGAATTTTGATCCTTTTCAACTCTCAAGAATATTAATATTTCACTATTTTATCTTGTCACATTATTATTGTATATCATAAACCATTATTGTTACCAAATCACAGCTGTTATTCCTAGAATGTTTGTCATCTATTTGGCCATGGCATAAATAAAATGTGGAAAAAAAAAAAATAGAAACAAATATTTTCATTTTTTTAATGGGGAAAAACTATGCATAGAAATAATATGCAAGTTTACATTAAGTACTGTTGAGTAAATTTATTGTTTAAAGGCGTACTAGTTTGTGCTTACAAAAGTGAATTACTGATTCTTTATACTATAGCAGTGATGATCAACTTATAAATAAATTTTTCACTTGCTGTGAGCCACATCACTACTATAAAAACTGAAATAGAACAGACACTGTTTTTATTCTAACATTATTTCTAAAGTAAGATGTTAGAAGTTGTTTTTCTGAAACCAAGATCTGAATGTCTGGCTGCACCAGATACTACAGGTCATAACACTGTATTGAGATGTTCATTTGTGAACTAATTATGACAGATGGATTTCACTTTATCACTCACAAAAGTACTTGTAAACTGTAATGTTTGTTAAGTTTCTGCAGGCAACACATCGATTGCATTGCTTACAATTTGTCAAGCAGGGATGTAAGGTTTTCAAAATCAATCTTTTCCAGTTTCAGATTTGTTGTGTTGCTGGAATTGGATCTTTGAAGAGAATGATTTTAGCCTTAAAATGAAAACCCACACATTTTTGCTATGAATGTATCAATATAGAACAGCAGAATTAAAATTATTCTTGCAATAGGGAAAGCCGTGTTAAGAAGCTGATCCTTTCCTACTTGCTAAAAGAAGGTTTAGTCTGCAAACATATGGACAATCAATTTTTCCTTTCCTGGTAACTTGGTGTTGATTTAGTCAGGTGTGTCATGATGTCATGCAAAATCACCTAACCCTGTGACCACCAGGGATCTTTCATTTCTTTAACATAGAAAATTTCAATCTCAAATAATAACAAGTTTATATAGACAGTTTGTGTGGAAACACAAACTCAAAATCGGCCCCCGAAGTTGCCGCCCAGGCAGGTAAAAAGACAGGTATCATTATCAATATTTTCAGAAAGAACATCAGAAAAATACAAAACTATTATATGCTTTATATAGCCCACTATATCATTCTTCATTTGATACATTTGGGTATTTTTTAAATAATTGTTTCAAGCAGTTTTAGTTTATTAGAATATATATATTTTTTTAAATAAGTAAGCTCTATGAATACATGATGGACTTTCAATAAACAAACAGTATTTCAGACATACATTAAATGAAGAAATACTAACAGACTATGAAATAAAGAGACATCCAGGTAATAATGTTTTATTCAATCTTATTTAGCAAGTGATTCTGTAGGTATTGGCTATGTACACACACACAAATACAGATCAAAAAATGTGGTCCATAAAGTCAGAAGTGTAGATTCTTCTTGTACCCAGTCTGCATGTATGTTGAGAATTATATACAAAAGTTGTTATTAATAGTTGTGTAATAGCATGTTTACGTGTTGCAATTGAATAATAATAAAAAACGTATGGGACACACAAGAGATATAACCATAAAGACATTTAATAAACAAGAGTTAGTTCCCTCTTCTGAAAAAAAAAAGTCTGAAAAAATATTTAAAATTTTGTTGCATTGATAAATATGCTTCAAAAGATTAATCAGAGATCAATAAAAAAAATGCACATAAAAAAATATGTACATTAAATA
Source organism: Biomphalaria straminea (assembly GCA_021533235.1). Taxonomy (NCBI): domain Eukaryota; kingdom Metazoa; phylum Mollusca; class Gastropoda; family Planorbidae; genus Biomphalaria; species Biomphalaria straminea. Next base: position 6,874,167 of record JADKLZ010000104.1, read on the forward strand.
TTTGAGTTGAAAAGTATGATGATCCATTTCTGGATTGTTTTAATTTATGTTCAAATATTTAAAAGAAATACAGGGGGGGGGATTAAAAAAAAAAAGCACCTAAACCACTGGGCTATAGTTCACACATAAATTAAAAAAAAAAAAACTGATAATAGCTGGAAGTGCTTTAGGATGTCCCTGCCCAGTGTGTTGACTGCAGCTGTTATTTAATCTTTCACAACATTGATATTTACCACCAATGGTGGAACAAAAACCTTTTCTTTAGCTTACCCTACAAGAAAAAGTGGCCCACAGTGAGGTCAAGAGGACCTGGCATACCAAACACAGTGAGGTCAAGAGGACCTGACATGCCAAACAGTGAGGTCAAGAGGACCTGGCATATGAAGCACAGTAAGGTCTAGAGGACCTGGCATACCAAGCACAGTGAGGACAAGAGGACCTGACATGCCAAACACAGTGAGGTCAAGAGGACCTGGCATACCAAGCACAGTGAGGTCAAGAGGACCTGGCATACCAAGCACAGTGAGGTCAAGAGGACCTGGCATACAAAGCACAGTGAGGTCTAGAGGACCTGGCATACCAAGCACAGTGAGGACAAGAGGACCTGACAACATGGGCAATAGCACCTCTTTTACCAATTCACTGACTTTGGTAGGTATTTCATATCTACTTGATGTTGTCAGTGTCACCGATGATGGTCACATTGAGCACTTGAAGAGCATGAAAAAAAAACAACTTGGTGTCAATTGTTGTTTTAATATTTTTGAAATTTAGCACAATGGTTTTGGTTTTGTAATCCCCCTGTAAATATTATTTATATATTAATACACTAGTTTAGTAGAGTATTTACTATAGAAATTTTCAAAGTTTGCTAGAACAGCTCACACAATGACAGTAAAATACAAAACTTAAAAGACAAACAAAGCAAAGTTTGTACTATTGAGCTCCCATATCTTGCTTAAGTTGCTGCTTGAAGTCATCCCAAGGAAAGACTCACCAGAAAATACAATCACAATTTGGTTATCTCTTTGACCTGTTATGCTAATAAAACCTAAAAGAGAATACAAACTTTTGTTGATGCTCTTTTAAAGACATTATATCATAATTTCTGACATTTGTAAGAAGCACTTAGTCAAAACCTTGGAGTTTATATTTCGTGTGTTTCACAGTTCCAATAAAATGTGAATAAAAATTGAAGTGTAGAATAATACTAGCAATAACACAACCATGTCATAGAGAGGATTTATACACACAATTAAAATTACATTTAGAAAACCAACAATAAAGATTTTTACAAAATATGATGATACAAACTAGCATTATTGAAGCATACAGGAATTATTGCCATTATAAATCAGTCCAAGTCAAATTGGAAATAACTTGTAAGTGATACCTTGGCAGCTCCTTGGTTTGTTTTTTAATTCTCTTTTTTTTTTTTAATTGCTTTTACCAACACTCCTTGAAACATATTGAGAGATAGGCAAAAAATCAGACATGCACATTGTAAACAACTAATGTTAAACTTAATAGATACCTACTAAGTAAAACACATACTTTCTGATACAATATCAAGTAATGAAAATATTGCTGAGATCCTAACAAAAAAAATTATAAGATTTGATTTGTAACAAATAAAACTCAGATTTCATGAATCCTATAACAAAAAAAAGAAGATAGTTTTGATTGAATCAACTGGATGTTGTTGTTAGCTTGTTTTGACACAAATACCTCTTATGTCTACAATTTGTTTGATTTGAAACCAAATATCCAGCAAATATAAAATATCAATAATAAAACAAAGTACTGGCCATAAAGATACATGCAGTACAAAAAATGTAGCTTTAAAGAATAAAGTCTTGATTTATTGATAAAATGATTTTAGTTTCAAGGCATGGAAGTAGGGAAACAAAAAGGGAAATACAATAGATATGGGTTTTTTAAATTTTTTTTGTTCACATAAAATATCACAGTCTGTAATACTTCCTCACAAAGCATTATGGGGAAAATTCAATTACTGTACAGTTTCAAATATATAACAAGAATGTACATTTCACTAACCAAGATTGAAATACAATGAAATTATTATGTTTCAGAAAAACTGTCTAATTCTTTATCAGCCCAGTCCTGCTGAGACTTTTTCTCAAAGAACGGTTGGATTTAGGAGAGTTTGCTTGAAATGAGATTCTCTGATTTGCACACAAATCTTTTCAATGGCCATCATTGCACAAATATATGTTAAAAAAACATGTTTGAAAAGACATTTTTTTCCATTATTGTACAAATTAAGAAAGATAGAAAGAATAAATTTTTTTTACAAATTAATATTGTGTAATGTACTCAACTAATTGTAATGTACTCATCAACTAGTTGTTACTGTTGTAATATACTCTTAACTAACTTTTTACAAATAAAGCATGAAACCTTAATAGTGTTCCACCTTTGCTATTTAAAAAAAAATTATCTCAAATCTTAAACAAATCCAGGGATTTAATTTTGATTTCAATACTGAAGTACTTCATTTTACAACTAGTCAATACACAAGTATCTTAAATGGGCACAGTTCAAGGCCAGACACATCAAGTGTCCCTATGTACATCAACAGGAGGACGGCAGCTTCATGAGCATTGATCAAAAACACATAATTGGAATGCTCTTGGATTTAATATTATTGTTCCATATGACAGTGACAGTTCTCTGTCAATACAACAAAAATTAAGAATGTAAAAAAAAAACATTACTATCATAAAGTCAGGTATCTGGTATATTTTATCCAATCTCAATAGTTGGACAATTATATCTTTGTTGGTGAATAAAGTTTTTTTGATGATGGTTGAAGATTTACCAATCTTCAAATAACAAAAGTCTTGTATCAAAGTCAACAGAGGAATTAAATTGTAGGAACTTTCATAATCCTCATCTACACATTATTTCATGTCATCATATTTCATTTCATCATCATCATCCAAATCAGCCAATGCTGATAAAACATTATTTGAAGTATTGGTTTTGACTAGACAGTTGGTATGGATATAGGAGGGGAAGAATAGATGGGGTAGCCTAGGGGTGGGTCAGCAGCCTGAACAGTCAGGTTCCTCAACATGGCTGGCTGAGCCTGGATAGAGTAGCGCTCTTCATCATCATTGGTCATGTACAGGAGCTCCAGATTCAGGTTGGACCATTGGCCTGTCACACTCTCGCGGTTGACTCGTCCCATGTGAACCATGACATCCTGAAGTGACAATGTACGGCTGGTGTAGATACCCTGGAACATAAACAAGTAACATAAAAAGTTTTTGCTATTCTTCCTTTGAGAAGCTGATGACTTTTTGCAAGAGCTATTACTTTGCTATTAATAACTAATGAATGATAAATGATAAAAAATGGACATGATAACATTGAAAGACAGTTGTCTACATTAGAATACTGGATCTAGAGATGTGGTATAGAAGATTCTAATTTGGTGATATAAAACCAGACTTTAAACAAATAAAGACAGTAATCTTCAAGAATATTGGATCTAGAGTTATGGTATCAAAAGTTCTAGCTGTGTGATAGGTCTACGGATCCAGACTTAAAAACATAAAAAGACGGTAGTTGAAACAGATTTCTAATAAGACAGTGAGCAAAATGTTCCAGAACGTCTATTTAATTATTTAACTCTTTAATGGACAGATGTGACAATAGTGTGGCCAATTAGTAGTAATTCTTTTCTCAAAGATATACATAAACAGTCAAATTTCTAGGAAAATTGTTAGATTCTTTTTCAAGATTTTATTTTTTTGTTTAACCCCAGATAGAATTTGCATGCTGATAAGAGGAATTGTACAAATATTATTTATTTATTTCACTGTTTGTACCCCTAATGACTACACTCATGTCCTCACACAGTAAAATCTAATCATTCTTACTTCCACTACACCCCTTAATGCCATTATAGCATGGAGTGGTTTGCTTGAATCAGCCAGGAAAACTAATGACTTTACAGAATTTAAGTTTCTAATTAAGGCTGTAATTTATAAGTCAAGATAAGATTCTTTTATCTAACAGTAACAATTTTCTGCATATACTTTAACATAAATGTAATGTTTATTTATTTACCATTGGCACAATTTAGATTTGGTTCTTACCTGACCAGCATTATGACCCAATGAAAACAAATTGCCTTTGTTGTCTATAACAGAGCTGCTCCACTCTGAGTCCGTGTCCTTACCTATATACCAATCTTCATCATAACTTCGCAGATAAGACTCTAACTCTTCATCTTCGGTGATATCTCCAAGCAGAATCTGGTCAAGCATCAGCTTAAATCCATACCTGTAAAGGACATTGTCAATCAGTAATTAAAAGCAGTATTTTTAAAGTAAAAGCAAAAAGTAATTGAATATAAATTTACAATGTTTAATTAAAAAACAAATTGTCATGGGTTTCAAACATGTTCTGACAACCACCTCCAGCACCCTTGCCCACTCAAAGTGGATCAGGACAGTTCTGGTGAATAAACTTATTGTGGTGAAGCAGAATTCCTGGTGCCTATATATCCAGTAGAATTTGGCAGATGGAATGCAAAAACTATGTAAACCATCTAGGAAAGGATTTTAAAACCTTGATGCCTCAAGCTGCTAAGTGAACTAAGGTGATAAGGAAAATTAAAGTGCGGAGCACCTTAAGCATTGGAATGACCAGTTTTGACATGGTTTTTCAATCTTTAACTTGCGATGCACTGCCAGACAAAGAAGGGTATGTACCTGCAGCTATGAAGTCTATCAAGTAGATAAAATGTTTTTTTTTCACTAATTTTCTTTTACAGTTAAATCTCAAAATGTCATGCAAAACAAAATCTCTAATACTTTTCAATCAGCTAACAAAGTTTCGAGCAGCAAGTTTTGAGAAAATAGTTTTCATTTCATGCTAGTCCCTAATTAATGTACAAAAATCAAAATTTCTAAGCAAGAACAAATTGAAAACAAAAGAAAATATGATGTGTACCTGAAACTTTTGATCACCAACTTATGGAGTTCTCTATCTTCAGCCACCCAGTCCATCATAGCATTCCAGGGAACATCTCCGTTGTAACACTTGTATAAATAGTTAGCTCCTCCTGGTCGACCTAAACAAAGGATTGAGTCTGAAGTATTAAATTAATGATTGCAATGCTTAAACCTTATACAAAATGAGTATATATAATGTAACATTACAACAGCTCCATAAGAAAAAGTACCTGGTGTATCAAAGGCTGAATAGCAGGCCATGACAAGCTGACTGTAACAGTTAGTCAGAGCATCATCCGAGGCTACCTCACTAGCTACCTTCTGACCAGACTGTTCAGTAACTGACCAATCCAGTGTATTTAACACATGCTTATACCACGATGTGGGAAATGAAGCAATGTATCTAGCCAACTGGGATGGTTCAATGGGGAGTTCTCTCCATTTCACAGGCACGCTGATAATGAAAAAAAAAGTCCTGAAAATAAGTTTGGTTATCCTAAGAGAATTTCATTTTATGCTTTTTTTATGCATGACAAAACATTTAATCAATAAACATTTATATTACAAAATTCATTGTGATTGTAATATGCTGGTCTAAAAAGGAATGAATGACACTTTTAAATTTAATAGTTGAATTCAACTTTTTGAAGAACCCATGCAGGTCATTCATTATCAGTTTTTTTACTTATTCTGTATAGTTAATACTGCCTAATAGTTCACAGTTCATTCAATCCCACTTCTGTCATTAGTGTAACTGACTGATTTAATTGTAATTTAATTAGGATACACATTTATAATTCAATCAAGTATTTTCAAAAATGAATATCCAACACATATATCATCAAAATAATTTAATAACATATATATCAAATCCATATAGGTGGTTTGATTTTAAATGACAAAATAAATATATTCAATTTATAAATATAACTTCTTTGACAAATACTCATAAACAAACAACACTACACATTTATCATTATCAGAATTTTAAGTTAATATACATTCTTCAATTATGACTTATTATCTAAACTGAGTAGTATGAGATTTGATAAGCTCACATTGGACAGAATGTGTATTTATGTTACATTAAAAGATCTATTAAATGTTAAAGTTCTAAACAATCAGGTTTGATTTTGATAGAGCTATGTACATGACCATAACCAAGCTTTGTACTTCAATCAAAGATTCATTGATTTTCTTGTATGTAAAAGCAATTTGAAATAAAACTAAATTTACACTTGTAACTTAAAGATCAGGAGTACTACACTGTTTCCAATATTACATAAATAAATGAATTAATGACAGTATGACTGTATAATTAATAGAAAAAAAAAAGATATAATTCTTGATGCTTGCCACTACTAGGCATACAATGACTACTCTGGCTCATAGTGTACTCTTGTAACAATGAAGTGCTATTCTGGAGAATCATACTCAATGACATATATTAAAGATAAAAGCATTGAATGGGAATCTAATGAATAAGTCATCTATAAGAAGGTACTTACCTAATATGAGTAGAATACTGACACTTAAAGTCTGGTGATCCAGCCAAATTCATCAAAGGCTTGTAAATATGGTTCCCATTAGAAACCATAAACTTGGAGTTTGACTTTGATGGATACAAAAACTTTCCCCCAGCTGAAGTAGTGTCTAATGTCCAGGTTTTGTCATCAAAGTCTATGTTGGGCCTAGTCCTAGCAATGTTCACATCAACTGCTGGTAACCCAAAGTTAAGGTCCTCCATGAAATCACTCTCTGCAACATGGCCAGTCTTTTTACTGACCTGTGGCAGCATTGTTAATACTGGGTGAGGAGATGGAGGCTTGTTAATGGCACTGTTGGTTATAGACACTACAGTAGAGACTTTATTCAGCTGCTTTGTTGAAGCTGATTTCTTCTTAGTTTTGTCCAAGTCAAAGTCATCTGACCAAATGCTGTCAGTAAAACTGTGAAGAGATGAAGAGAGTGAAATTCTTCGTGATGAATTTGAGCCCCCAGAGGCTGGCCGTGATATGCTTTGATTTGCTTTTGTTTTAGAGTAAGGTGGCAGGGCAAAGCTATCACCACCTCCTCTATGGTGCAAGACAAGGTCTTGCTTTTGATTGGCTGTTGCAATGACATTGTGGTTCAATTCTTTTGGGGCCGTGTTGTTATTGACAACACTTACTTTGTCTTTTCTTTTGTTAGTGGCAGAGGTCTCTCTGTAGGGGCCACTGTTATGGAGCTCTCCACTGTGCTTTTTGTTAGCTCTCTCCATTACCTCTATCTCCTTCTCTTTCATTTTCTTTGCCATCTCCTCCTTATGCTTCAGTTTGTTGATGTGATGCAGGAGCACCCAGACCAAACTCTTAGCAAAAAAGGACAAAGAAATACCCACACTGTCAGGGGAGTCAATCACTCCTGTCAGAACATTACGTGCATCAGAGTAGGCTTTAATGACGGCTGTGTCTACTGGGGTCATGCAGTGCATTGGGTACTTATTGAAGGAGCATAAGCCAAATCCACCATTCTTCCCAACAAAGGCCTCTGTGAACTGGTCATCCACTCTGGCAGCTTCAGCTGTGTGACAAGATGTTTCCTGCAGCTCCAGCCCTTTGATGTTGACAGTACAAAAGCCTGATCCTCTCTCTAAGATCATGGTCCAGATCAATCTATCTTGAAATCTCATCAAGTAGTGATTGCCTACATCTGGCTCACCTGAAGAAAAAAACACAAAATGATTTTCTTCTTATTAAAAATAACAATTGTTTTCAATATAAACACTATAAAAAACTCAAACGATCAGGATTATGAAACAGTCACTTAAAATAATTGGACAATAGTTCTGTAATTGCAGTAAATGATATATACAATTAAATTTTTTAAATAACAAAAGCTTTGTTAGCAAAGAAATTTTTACCTAAACTTCCATTAGCAAAAGCTGAACGTAAAGCTTTGGCCAATTCCACTGTTATTTGTCGATAGTAAACTGAATCAGGGCATGTACTCGCTGATGACCCAACAGGCTCAGGCCAGAATTTATTAGGTCTAGGAAATCCAATGAAAAACAGTGGAAGTGTGAACAGACACAGGAGTGGCGCTGACAGAACCGAGGCAGCAAAAACAACAGCCAGCACCACGGGGAAGAAAAAGAAATTCAGCATCATGATGCAAGCTGTTGATCTGCGTCGCTGTTTCTTGTTGTTCCAAGAGCTGACAATAAGAGCCAGGACATAAAACAACTTGTTGCTTATCTGTGTCAGTCGATCTCTCACTGCGCAGGCAATTAACAAAAGTATAGGAGCTCTAAGTGTCTGAACAACAGTGTTGTCTGGTAGAGTTACCAGAATGATATGAATGACGGAGACCTCAAGAAGAGCATGAGTAGTCTGCTGCCAGATCTAAAGTTGATTGGGGAAAAAAACAAGTAAAACTAATTAAATTTTAAACAAAAAATGAATGAGCAATTAAATAAAAAGTAAATGCTATAAATTTAAAATAAAGAACTAATTGCATGTTTATTCAGGACCTTTGAACATACCCATCTGAATGTTCTAATTGTACTAAATACAAATAGGACTCCAATTGTTGTTGACATTCCATAAGTAATTGATTTATGCATGACATCAGAGTTTTTTATTTGCAGAGACATGTAGATGACCATTAGAATTGGAGAAACTGTTGATGATACAAAATGTCATAAATGTTCTCTCTAAAAGAGAATTTATGCTAAGGAAAAAATATATAAACGCTCCCTATAAGCCCAGGATACACAATTCATGTGATAAAAAAATGCTAATATACCACAGTAAAAAAATATACTTACCCCAAGTGACAATCGAACGATGCATTATTCCAAAGACTAGCAAGCGTTTCTTCACAATTTTAAATCTGTTAGCATGTTCTGAATTGTGTGGGAATAATGTGTTTCTCCATAAACCAAAAACTGGAAATACACACTGAACATCCCTGAGGACTTTCTCAGCCACACACAGACCAATGATGGCATAGCCGATAATATCAATCACATCTGGAGATATTTCAGAGACCTGATAATTTGTAAGACCAGCAGCTAGAGCCACAATACACAGCATCAGAAGATGATAGAATGCAGTGCCCCATGACCAAGTCCACAAAAAACCATTCAAGTTCAAAGGGGATGACACAGCAGAGCTCAGAGTTGCCTTCCCAGTTGATGAAACTCGATTATTGTTGCTTTTTGTGCATGCCGTCAGAATCTATATAAATTAGATGAACAAATAAAAACTCATCAAGTTTTAATAAATCAATTAAAACCAAAATAAATATAGCAAAATATACATTGAAAAAAATAAAATGCTATATTTGAATTAAGCTTTGTGTTGTAGCAATACTAATTTACTGAACGTAAGTCAGGAAATTATCCAATAAAATATTGCCACATTGACAATACTAAATTTATTTAAGTTTTTAAAGTCTTCGGTGTACATTATTTAGACTCAAGAATGCTCAGCACTTTTGTGAGAGAATAATGGCCAACCATTTTTATTTCTATAACTCAACCAGACCTTACAAATATCCAAGTAACAATATTTTTAATATCAGACCAAGAATTTCTAAACTAATGTTTTAGTTCTAATTTTCTATTCATAGTTTGTAAGACAACTAACCTGTGTTCCAAGTAAACCTAAATTACAACTCAATAAATAGCCAGTAAGTGCTGCAAACACTACAGAGCCAAAACAGGAGCTCATGAAATAACAGCCCAGTAGAGAGCCAATGGAGAGAGCCACCATCACAATCAGCCTATGAACAATAGAATATTAACAAACATTATTTTAAATATTGAATAAAATAATAAATCCATTCCTTCCAATAGCAGCTAAATGTAGTTGCTATATATTCTATCATAGTATTGCTGAAATATTTTTTTTTTATTGATCTTTTCTGAACACCCATTTATATTTTTCTTGCACAGCTGAAACTATCTCCCTTTGACTGGTAATTAGGAGGGTAGAATTTCTAAGTGGTTAGGAATGAATGGGTTAAGAATTTATCAAGCAGATACAAGTGACTTTTTCTTTTATTTTTGGGTTCATTCAGAGCATTATATTTAAATTTTAAGGACTGGTATCTGTTATTGACATTCCCCAAGTCAGAATGGTATAAACGGATGCTGAAATCTAAGGGTGGTTTCACTTTCCAGCTATGAGCTTAATATTATTCTGTCCCAAAATCAAAAATTGATAGCAACATTTAATTGATTTAAATTAGTGGACCAAAATTTTTATTTCTTTTTTTTTTCTTTTCGTTTTACAAACTGTATCACCAAATTTGTCTTTTTATTTTACTTGAATAAAAGAATTGGAGGACTTCTCTGAATGCTGTTTTATCTTTCAGTTGTTATTGACCATTATATATCAACAACAAAAAATGGAGAGAAAAATCAGGTGAAGTTCAGCTTTTTTTTTTCTTCAATAATGTTGCACACTAGATGTACAGAACTATCCTTCCTGTATAAGGATTTAAGCTTGTATAGGTAGTTGTCTACAGGGGCGGACTGGGTGTCAAAATCGGCCCGGGCATTTCTATAAAATCCGGCCACACAAATTATACGCTACATGATGGGCATCCGTCTATAGCTGTCCTCAAAAACATTGTATCAAGTTCAATAATGTATTGAAATTAGTTAGCTATATGAATAGCTTATTAGATGATTTTGAAACCATCCGATGAGCAGTATTACTAAATAAATAAAGTATAACACTTGGAATAGGGAATCTCTTAATGTGAACAAATTTCTGCAACCATGTACATGAGGATCCTCCATCAACGAACATACTATTTATGATTCACTTTCACTCCTCACCATTTTCTCAGGCATACAGACTTTAGTTTACAAATACAAATCTTCATCCTCCATTATTTAACTGTCCAGATCACAAGGTTACGGGGACGCGATGGCTGAGTGGCTATGCCCTTTGCTTCCGAACCTGGGGTTTTTGATTCAGATCTAGATGAAGACTGCGATGACACCCTGCTAGTTAACCGTTGGCCAAAGAAACATATGGCCTTATGTCTGTAGAACGCAAGATCTGAAAGGGGAACTCAAAAGGTCATATTGCTTTATCAATAACTTGTATACCTAATTTATCTGCATCTTAAAGCAGACTACAGAAACGACAGAACATTAAGTCCACTTGTTTGAAGGTAATTTAATATCCTTACGTTCTGTAAAACAAATGCTTTCATATTTTGGCAAAGTCTCTTTTTATTTCTACTTTCATCTATATCCTGTAGTCTTGGTATTAGCGTTTCTTTTGGCGTTGAGCCTGTTTAAGTATTCATAAATGCTTCATCATATAGTTGGCTCATTTCTGGCGTTTGTGATGAAACATTAATTTTTAATAATTATTATTTTTTGCACATAATTCCAGCAATAGTTACTTTTAATCTTACTGATATCTGCTCCTTCTTTTTTTTGGATTATTTCGCATTTTGATTCCAATCAACGCAATTCTAAATTGTTCATGGTACCAATTGTGGTTTATGAAAGTTTCGTAGTGGGGCTGACTCGAGTTCATGCGACAACTCTACCAAACCTATTCGTTTGTGACTAGACATGTCATCTATAGGACTTAAAATGTTGTTGTTGGTCCCTTTATAGATTCACATAATAGGCCTATATTCACACTAACGTCAATATCTATGAGAAATAAAGGCCTTACGTTTCTTGGTTATCGTTTAGTATGTATAAGTTCAAGTGTATAAGGAATTGACGTCTACTAGAAGGGTATTTACGACAATGCTTTAGATTAGACTTTCAAGTGTTTAAGATGTTTGTTTTTATCACGACGCTCAAAGTGTTGCTTCTAAAATCTTAAACAATTTACTGGCATCCACGCTTTTTTTTTGGTGGCCCTACCGGCCCAAAAGGGTACCGGCCCACCGGGCATTTGCCCGAATGCCCATATAGCCAGTCCGCCCCTGGTTGTCTACTCTAACTAATGAGAACAACATTCTGTTTGGATTATATAATTCCATAAATCTCTTTGAGTAATATACAAAGCAAGTGTGACCACTGACCTGTTTGTGGAGGCAGATGGTGAGCCACCCAACATGAAGACATGAAACTGCTCCAGCAGCCACAGGATCAGTACTTCAACAGGTGGAAGAAGTCCAGAGAACCAAATGAGAGGCAGGAGGACAAAGACTACATGTAGAACTTGGTTAGCAACTAACAGCTCCTCATAATACCTGAAACAATTACAGAAAATTGTTCTTCTTAAAAGTTAAACAATTAAATTTTGAAATTATTTATTCAGCAGCAAGTGCAAGTAAAAATGAAACATCTTAGTACAAAAAAGTATTTTGGTGGAATGTGTGGCCGAGAGGTTTAGTACACTTAAAATTGGCTTGGTTACCTATCAAGGGGGCTCGAGGTTCCACACCCGACTCTAGCAGTCTACTGAGGGTATTGGGCAGCAAGGAAAACCTTCTCCCAGATACCCTCTCCCCCACTAGTCCATAAATGCGATTGGACCTTAGCGCTCTGAGCATGCTATAAAAGTTGCACTATTTTTAAAAAATTTGTTTTAAGGTTAATGGCCAACAAAAGGGTACACAGTCTACAAAGTTAATTTGTAATAGGTTTAGGTTTGTTTCCATCACTATCTGGGACATTACCACTAAAAAGCATGAAAGAAAAATGAGTTTAAACAAACCAATTAGCTATGTGAATGCTGTAACAGATCAAAGCATAGATTGGTCTAGTCAGAGGCAACATCTCATAAGTGTCCATTGTTCTGTATACTGCAGGCTCTGGTGGGGCAGATGTAGTCAAAGAATACTGTGTTATACTGACGGTTAGCCAACCAAAAATAAATATGGTAGCTGTCGCTCCATAATTATAATTATACAAGTTGTTGATGGTGGTAGGGAGAAGAAACCAAAATCCAAGACCACAAACTGCACCTGAAAATGAAATGAGATAAACACATATTTATATTTATAACTGCACATTTTAAAATATGATTAATTAGCTTTTTTTTTATTTATTGATGTTTAGTTCTGGTTTTAAATTAGCCATCAAAATCCTAAGCCAAATATGATATTTTCATTTTGACATATTTCTAATTATTATTATTATTTTTTTTTAAAATAATGCACATTGTCCAAAAATGTAAACTCAAGCTCTATCGTCACATCACAAGTTCCTCAGGGCTCGCAAAGACCTTCCTTCGGGGAACATTAGCACGAAGAAGAAGAAGAGGAGGAAGACAGAGAAAGCAATGGGAAGACAACATCAAAGAATGAATGGGCCTGTGAGTGAATGAAATTCTATCCAAGACAAAAGACAGAAAGGAATGGAAAAATATGGTTGACAGATCTTATGTGGTGCCTAAAAGTAAAACAGACTAAGGGATATGTGAAGGTGAATGCAGACATAAAGTATTAAATATGTGTGCTTTCAATAACTTTAGTACACAACATACACATATCCAGTCAGTTTTATCACTCACTTATACACTGTACTGTGGACATTAACTATTTGAAAAATCGCTTACTAAAAAGAACAATAGCTGCTACAAACACCAATTTTCACAACACAAACTTGCAAAAATCACTTAATATTTGTTGTTTTATAAAGACCAGTCTTAAAAGCAGTAACTGCTTCCAACAACATAAAGAGTTAAGCACAAATGCTGTCTGAAGAACTAATGGTTAAGAAAAATTTTGGAAACTTTTTAAAATCCTTTATTTCTTTATAAAATTACTACTGTTTTAAAAAGTAAGCCTGTAGGTTACAAAATGTAATGCAAGTCCGTAACATGTAAAGTTATATTAGGCACTCATATTAAACATAAAATCAATACGGCACCAGAGATTCTGATATATTATTGCAACTTTTAGACTAAATATAGTATTTGAAATACAAAGTTTATTCTCACCTGACAGCAAAGCGTGAAGCGCAATATTCACTTTGAACTTTTTAGGTGGTATAATAAATGCCAGCGTCTCTGCACCGCAGCATGATTGGAACTCTATTTCATCTTCATCTGCCAAAATATTTTTGTGCAGTTTCAGGGCGTGTGTGTTTTCTTTCTCCTTCATGTCCACAACTGTTGTGATGGTCTGCACTACAACCACAAAGATGATGATACAGGCTCCATACAGACAGCTGTACAGCAACAAAAAGTCTTGCAGTTCATCGTCAGTGTATGCCAGCTCTAGGACCAGTGTGAAAATCCAGCCCAGGAGCAAGGGAACTAACCACAATGCAATCTTTTAAAAAAAAAACAACATTTTAAGAGCTGCTTTAAATATTAAGGATTGTATACAAAATATTTTTTTTTTTGCTTTGTGTCAATACTGTAGAGAGTAACTTTGTACACATGTCAAATCCCACACATTAAAACAATTTTTAGCAGAGAAGTAAATTATGGTTAAAAAAATCTTAATATTCATACAAAATAATGATTTCTTCAAACAAAAGAATTCTCGTGAAATAGTTTTAAAAGTAAAGCAATTAATAATGAATTATAAATCTAAACAAACAAAAATATTCATATACACAAAATCCAATAACTTGCCTGATTAGTGTAAACAAAGTAAGGTGCATCATAGCCAACTTTAACTTTCAAACCTCCAAGGAGAGTTTGTGGTATCCTCTTATATAGGAAACTCCGTTTGTACTCATTCAAAAGAGGAACACCCATTCCCATTTCTTCAATGTGCAGGCCTGCCTTTCTTTCAGCTTCTTTGGTTAAGCAGGATACCTTGCATTCTATTTACACCTATTCTATATTAAGAACATTTACAATGAATGTTATATATATATATGAAAGTATTGCCTTTATCTAAATATAATATTTAAAAAAAATTAATTTCAAAGTCTACATCTAGACTATTCTAGACTCTAGTTCTAGTACTAGTAGGTAGATTAGATAGTAGATAAAATCTACATCTATCTAGAAGTAGAATTATAGATCTAGAATCTAGATCCATATGACAATGTAGACATTCTGACATTGTCATTGTAGATCTAGCCTAGAGTACTCGTGAGTGACTGAGTCTAGCATACTACTTTTTAATCTTTTAAAAAATCAGCATCATAGATTTATAGTTAACTATGTGCAACACGTACCTCCTTCAAAGTCCATACATACCCACCCCACTGTGACTTAACCACTGTGTAAATATTATTAAATATACTTATAGTAATAGATCTAGTTACTAGACTAGTTAACTAGTATAAATAGAGTATATTAGTATTGTCGCAGTTACTAAAGTAACTGCATACGGTAGTCAGGACAATCCAATGTAAATAATGCCGAGTTCAACACGTTTGATGACGTCAGTGTGTGTATTTCCTCCAAATATTTGGTGTAGTAGGTTGTGTCCCTTGGTTACTGGTCATCAATTTTTTGGCTAATACTCACACGCTACTAGTGACGTTGCGGACGGTCTGTCTCTCTCATTTTTCGTCTGGTAGTCTAGAGACAAGACGTCTTTTGAAGGAGCTTTGAGTTTCGCCAATACTGGATAGCCTTATTGTTGTGTCTTGGTTGATATTCAGATTATTCTTGAAGTGGATTATCTTGACCCCTGTTTAGGGTGAGTTTAATTTTCCCATTGAATAGTCATTCTATTTGAGTCAATCGTATTTGTTATTCTATTTGTAGACTAGAAGATGAAAAGACTTCGTTCTTTTATTTTTCTACAGGGTCTTATTTTAGGTTCTAGTTTCAGGCTTCAGAGTGGTTCTAAGCCAGGGACTATTAAACTGAGCTCATCTTGGTTTTCTCTGTCTGATGTGTGTTTTACAAGTCTGAGGTTACCGATTCCAGACTGCGGGTTGCTGTATTCAGACCTGTTGTTGTGCTATGAAGTTTGCCAAGCTGTTGATGATATTGCGAACTTTACTATTGACTATTGATGAATATTGCTCTACTGGTATTGCTAGTTGTTGGTTGAACAACTATATGAACATACTTATTGAGTTTTGGAAGTTAAGTAATTCTATTATTTGTATTGAATAGTTAATTACTTAGAGTGACTTAGAGCATATTATTTCATATCAAGTATTTATATACCTTATTGTTATTTCATCTCATTATTATCATTCATACCCACTCAGTGTATATATTCCATTGTATTAAATTCATAAGTTTATTTAAAATCATCATACATACACATTGTCTATTACTTTATGCATAACTGAATGTGTATGGTGTGACTGTCTGGCTGAGCCTGGGGCCTAAAATCATACCCGTAATTACAATAACTTAGTGGTTAATTATAATACTAATATGTATACACTGTAATATTACAATAGTGTACAATTTGGACACAATATGTTGTAATACTGTAATAATTAACAACTTCATAATAATCAGTAATAGAACAAGCAACAAAAGACCCAACAAGTATATACTACACTACTCTAATCAGGCTTATGCTTAGTGCTCTAGAATGTAGAATAGAATCTAGATGTAGTATTGTAGTAATATTGTAGTTACTTAGAGTTACTACTACTAGTCTAGTCTAGTGTGCAGTGCAGTACACACAACACTTACTACAGTTGTTGAGTCGTCCAAGTCTAGAGTCTAGTGACTAGTCTTAGACAGTTTTACTTTAGTTTTACTAAGTTTTAGTATGTTGAATTGAATATTTAGATCTAGACTGACTAGAGTCTATAGATCTATGTTGTTAGTCATGATGATGATGTTAATAACTTTTAAAAACTTTCGAGTATTTTTGTTTACGGTAGTTTACCGTCACCCAGACTGTGTTTACCTCAGTAGTCAGAGTCGTTCTAATTCTATCTAGATGATACTAGATCTAGTATCATTATCATTCTTTGCATTGGCATGTAATCTATCATTGTATGATCATGATAATGATGATAATGTTCTTTTTAGTGTTTTACACTTTAGTTTTAGTTTTAGACATCTGGATGCTGGCTAGAATCCTAGATAGGTCTAGCTTTGAGTATACACGTTAAATAACAAGTCATTGTGAATTATTGTAATAGTAGATCTAGATCTATATAATAGTCTAACTGTTAGATCCAGTTGTTTTTTGTTTGTTTTCTTTTGTTGTTGTTTTATTGTTTGTTATCGACTGGCCCTAGTTTTAGAATCTCTAATATCTTTACTCATTAGTTTCGAATATAGACTCAGTAACCAAAAGCCTGAAAAGCCATTTGAGTTGGACCCATGATTAGATCTAGACTAATTAGAAAACTTAGTCTTTAAATATTACTAATATTAGGGCTTAACTTTTTAGATCTATATCCCAAATCTAGATCTAGATCTACATTACTTAAAGTCAGAAATTGATCTAGATCTCGAGGGTGTTAGTGAAATGTTCGAAACCAAAATATTGAGAATATAAAATGTCTATTGGAAAAGCAGCGTTAGCATTCGCTGATACGTAGTTATTAGTTGTTTTTTTTTTTTTTTTTTTTCAGGAGACAAAACAATTAGATCTATGAACACGCATTAACCAAGACCAAGGCAAGGTATCTTTTTCAGGTCGGATCGGTCAAATTTCTCCATAGAGTCGCACCATCGTTTTTGTTTTTTTCTGTGACCAAAACATTCCTGCTGCAAATGATATAGGTCTATGCACTAGCGGATCCAGAAATTTGGAGGGGGGGGGCGATTTTTTTCCAAACCCTAACCCTAACGAAAAAAGCAGCGTTTTTTAACCTTTGGGAAAAAAAAAACACCAAAAACAGTCATGTTGAGGCAAGCTGGAGACTGAGGGAGGGCTGTAAGCTTCACCAGTGGGATTCGGGGCGAAGCCCCGACGCTAGAAGCGTTTTCTTGCATTTTTAACAGCACTAACGCATTCTCCTGACATCTACAGCTCATTATTCATCAGTAGATTTCGGGGCGAAGCCCCGACGCCAAAAGCGTTATTTTGCATACTTCGCTGCACTAACGCACTCTCCTGAATCTACAATTCATCATTAATCATTGGGGTTCTGGGCGAAGCCCCGACGCCTAAAGCGTTTTCTTGCATTCGTCACTGCAGAAGCGCATTATCCTGACATCTACAGCTCATTATTTATCAGCAGATTTGGGGCGAAGCCCCGACGCCAAAAACGTTTTCTTGCATTCGTCACTGCAGAAACGCATTATCCTGACATGTACAGCTCATTATTCATCAGTAGATTTCGGGGCGAAGCCTCGACGCCAAAAAACGTTTTCTTGCATTCTCCACCGAAGAAACGCATTCTCCGGACCTAAAGCTCACCATTCATCCTATTTAAAAAAGACCTTTTGAAAAATGTTGAAAAATATTCCAATAATATCCATCCATAAAAATATCCATCGCCCCCTCCCGACCCCACCATATCGGCCAACATACTAGAGGGGGGGGGCGAAATATAAATAATTAGTATATATTATTAACACATGTATTAAGTTCGTATACCAATTGTGTGAATTCTAAACTAAAATTCGTCCGCCTCCCACCTGAAATTGGACCGCCCCCCCCCTCGAAAGCTTATGGGGGGGGGCGGATTTGATGCCACCGCCGCCCCTCCCAACCCCACCATATCGGCCAACATACTAGAGGGGAGACGAAATAATCTAAAAATTTGTAGAAATATAAAATAATTAGTATATATTATTAACATAAGTATAAATTCATATACCAATTGTGTGAATTCTTTACTAAAGTTCGTCCGCCCCCCCCCCCCCGCGGTGGGGGGGGGCCCCCCCCCCCTGGAAAGCTATGGGGGGGGGGCGGATTTGATGCCACCGCCCCTCCCAATCCCACCATATCGGCCAACATACTAGAGGGGGGGCGAGCGCCCCTACCGCCCCCCCCCCCCTGGATCCGCCAGTGGGTCTATGTTAGCACAAAGTGAATCTTACAATAGTCAAGCACAAAATATAATGTTACAACCTTGCCATGCACACTGATACCGCCATCTAAGATAGTGCAGAAGGTGCGCACTATTATAGATACTAGACTGAGAAGGTTGTTGACATTTGAAAGAAGATAACGAAGTTCCGCCCATGTCTAGAGCTAGTGAAGATATGCTCAAAGCAAATGTTTTATGTATGTGTGATGTCCCCATGTAATAAACGTGTATATCGTTGATTTGCCTCCTTTCAATTATTACAATACATAACCTACATTTCTCACCTTTCAATATCAGCCTTCCCCGCTGCTTTCTATTATTTGAGTAGCGCTCTTTTGATTGCGATAAAACGTGCACTATTGACGTCAGTGGAAGGCGTATCAACAGCTCACGATGCAGGAAATTCTTTGACGCAATAAAGGCTCGACCCGCACCTTACAGGGCTTCCATAAACTAGGCCTACATAGATGGGACAAGGAATAATTTCTTTTTCATTTAAAAGTGGAAAGTTGAAACACTTCTTTTAATTTAAGGTGGACAGGTCAAGTCCAAGAAAACAAAATATATATTTAGCATTGTTAACAATCACAATAAGGCACTGTTAGAAAATAACAAACATAAACACGAGAGTTAACAATTTCGGACCCTCAGTCCCTATTCCTCTGAGCTCCTATATAACGGACTGTCAAATCTAAGCTAATTATAGGTGTGCGATTATATCAGACTGGCGGCCCCGGGGCATGACCTTTTTACTCGAAGACCAATAAATCAGGCTGACGGCTTAATAAAATAGCAATGTAATCTAAAATCGTTTCTTATAGTTCTTTTTGAATGTTTATTCAAAGAATGTGGTTTATGTGAGCCCGATGGGGAGCGAGTTCCAAACTTTGTCACATGTCAGCTACTGAAATAACGCGACACTCCAAATGCGTTGAGCCCACCTTATCAAATAGGCAGCCCGCTGTTGTTTTGTTTTAAAATCTGGTCATATAGTTTTTATGTAGGCCTAAAAATGTGTAGTGTGTATGTCTATTTCTCCTGGTGTATGAATTCGCACAATGGGGTCCATTCACCAAACGTAAACAAACAACATTTTCTCTTTATGTTCTATACAAATTACGCAATCCGTAAGGGTGTCACATGATCCGTATTTTTCACTATTTTATCAATATTATGACGTGGCTAAATTTGTTTATTTACATTTGGTGAATGGACCCCATTGTTCATTTTTCTTTATGTGGTTAAGCTTTATCCGTGGAATTTGTTTCTTCTCTGTAATTTGTAAGATGAAACTTGACAGTTCTTAAAATGGACACACTACATGGTGTATACTGACTTGACAGGTCTTACAATGGACACACTGGTGTATATACTGACTTGACAGTTCTTACAATGGACACACTGGTGTATATACTGACTTGACAGTTCTTACAATGGACACACTGGTGTATACTGACTTGACAGTTCTTACAATGGACACAATGATGTTAACAGACTTGACAGTTCTTAAAATGAACACACACAGACTTGACAGTTCTTACAATGGACACACTGATGTTTACAGACGTGACAGTTCTTACAATGGACACACTGATGTTCACAGACGTCTCTGTCGATACATAGCAAGTGATGTCAGTGTTGCTGTACTAGCTTCCTAAACTTCTTCAAGTATCTGAAAGTTGCAGTATCGTTATAATTTTCTTACTTATAAGGACCCTCTGTTTGAATTCAGTATGCGGTTAATGAGACAACATATGTTCCGGAAACGAATAGTCTAGACTAGCGAAAATTGACCTCGTGGAACATCACTAGAGAATGCTGATAGTGTCCTTCAAAGATGCATACTATATCAAGACCCTCCTATTAGAGAAAAATTATAGGGAGAACTGCCTGATCTGAAAACCAATGCACCAGTTCATCTCAGATATAGGATTACTGATCGGAATCCTCCGACATGAAAAATGAGAACGAAGAAGTAGGTGCTTAGAGGCCATATAGGGTTCAGTTTTATGAATGAGTGGAATCTCAGTGATGGTCAGTGCCCTGTGGAGTGTGGCTCCATGCCAGCAAAGTGTAGATCACCAAACTGAGTTGTTGTGTTTTCCAAAGTTTCACAAAACAGCAAACGAAAGAGGCGTGGCCTATGAAAATTTATTCATTTGAGAAGTTTAAACTAGACAGAGCATAACGTCAATACTTGTTTAAAATTACTAGTAGGTCTAAAAAATAGCTTAGGAATCTCTGGAGCACAGTAATAAAAAATAGATTCATTATAAAACTTTCTTTCCTTCCCTTTCTATTACGTTTGAATCTTCCAGACAATCCTATACTCTTAAGCGAGCAATTCTTGTATATATATATATTTATTTATTTATTTAAAATTTTTATTTCGAAAACGGCTCTAACGATTTTCTTTAAAATTTCTAGGTATGTGCGTATTAGTGAGAAAAAAAATCTGCTCATTGGCCACATCGGGAAAACTCGAGTTCGACCGTTATTTCGATATGAAAATGTCTCAATTTTATTTTGATCAGAATAATTTATGAATGAAATGGAAAATTTATGAATGAAAGTTTTCCATGACGTAAACGGGAAAAACGCTGCTTACGTCACTAGGCTTACAATGCAAACAAGAACGAGTTTTAAAGTATCAATGGACCTAATTAAACATTTGCGCACCATCTTATTGAAGATTGATTTATTATAGAACTATGGACCGATGTATGATTAGTTATTGCGTTTTAAGTGCTTAATAAATTGTTTACACTTTAATTGCGTAGAGCGGTGTAGAATCCTCATTAATCTTCGGATTTGATGTCAAGTCTTATTATAATTATAATTTTGCTGGTAAAATTATGACCATGTGCTCATGCTTCAGTGTCTAATGTCCCGTACCAAAACAAAGGAAATGGTGATTACACAGCTGCTCTACTGCTCCTTACTTTCTCACACTGAACAAGATATCTAAACTTGGGGTTACCGTTAGGGCGTGGTGACGAAAGGCCCTGGAGATATATGAATGGAGGGATGTGTAAGAGCAGGCCATATCTTTCCATGGGCTGTAGCACCAGTAGCAGTAGTATATTACCTTTCTTAGTATAAATTATTTAACCGAGCAAAAAGGCCACCTGATATTAAAAATAAATATAACATGGTATCTAGCTTAACTTCCTATAGCACTACAAGTTTAGTAGTCATTTTCGTCTTTGAAATTTGAAGTACTTATACTGTAATAAAAATGTACATTTAGTCAGCAATATTCAATAAGAAAATGAGACAAAAAAAAAATCTAAGAACTGTAATAATTTTACTATTTTCTTTTGAGAAACTATACTTTTATACAGAAATCTTACTTCATATCCATGTTAAAAGCTGATCGTACAGTTGTAAACATCAAAACAGTATTTAATTGTAATTGTAATTCAATTACAAGACATAATAATATTTACATGTTTAAACTTTTTTTCTTAATTACTTGACATTTTATGCCTTTTAAGCAAATCCTGAAAACTAAATAAGACTTATTATTTCATAAAACAATAATAATTAACAGAAAAAAAGCTTTAAAATAAGATATTTCTCAGGTAGCTATGGTACAATCAATACAATCTAGACTTTCAAATGACTATTTTGTTTCTAGTTCTATACATTAGTTTGTTGTCAGCAGTTTTCTTCATGTGATATTGAAACAAATACAACAGTATAACTGTTAAATTGAATACCTGCATTATTCATATCACAAAAAACAACATTTTCTGGATCATCCTCAAGAGTTAAGGTAAGTACATTGTCTAGTTGTTACAATGAACTGAGCTCAAATAATAATGTAATAAATTATATCGTAAAAGGAATGTATGAGATCCTATCACAAATCATGAATCAAACAAACTAGATTGTAAAATAAAATCATCATGAGTAAAATGTTCATATCTATTCTAAAATAATGGATGGTGAACATTAAAGATTCTAAGGGCAATAGCCTAGTTATGTTTTTAAGAATATTTATGTTCTTCCTTGTTTTGTTTTTTTCAGCAACCTTATTTGTAAACAAATATTTAGATTTGCCAAAAAAACAACAACAATGTATTCTGTAAGACAATTACTCTTTAAACTATCTCTCATAAATCAAGGAGAAAAAAACAACCTTTGAACTGTATAAAAGATTGCTAAGAAAAGAACATGTCTCCAAGGCTTAGCTATCACATAGATTTTCAGACAATCCTGACACTTTACAGTTTACAGCTGAATCTTGTTCAATAGATTCTTACAGTACCAAGCAAGATCATGGTCTTCAAACAAAATCAAAATACATTAATGTGAACTGCAGAGATGGTTCACACTCAACTTTTGTCTCATATATAGTAGTACTGAATAATATTGTAAACATTCTATACATTTGTACTGAATAAGAATAACAATAAGAACAAATCAGTATTACAGAAGTTAAGTCTTTAAAGTTTAGATGGAAATTAGAAACTTCCAACATTTAATTCAATAAAATCATAAGTATTTGTGCTTAAATGTTGAACCCAAACAAAGAAGTCTGAAAATTAATGCTTTGTACTAAATTTCATTTGGCTTCAGTATTTATATCATGTTGCTGCTTCAGAAATATATATAACCAAAGGAAACTTTTATTATGTTACATACATTATGTAAAAGAATATAATGTAAGCAAAACAATGAATAAACAGGATGGTCAGTCAAGAAGAAATAAGAACAGGATGATGTATTAATTGTCATCTTGTGGAAATTGTGTAAAAAGTATTGTAAGCTTAAGCATTTAATTGAAACTACACTAAAACTAATAAGATAAAATGATTTGGATGCTCAAAATTATATCAAAAAAAAGAAAAAAAATAGGAAGAGACCATTGAATTTAAAAGAAAAAAAAAACATTTCTGACTATGTTTATAGGCTTCTGACTGTTGCCTTAATGGTCCAGAGTTCCAGCCCAGGGGCATCCAAAGACAAAGAAGTAAGAGTCACATCCATTTAATGTACAAAGGGTGTACTACATAGATATATATATCTCCATCTTAGTGGTCAAAGTTGAGCACATTTCTTATTTCCTATGAACCTGACTATGACTATTAAGTCCAATCCTCTCTTTAAAAAGCCAACCACAACATGGCATAGGTAAGTTGGGTCTACTGCAGATAGGCCTGATTCTTCTTTCAGCCTTTTGTTAGTTCTGTGTTCTTTCACCTTAGCCACTCTCTTTCCCTTGTGTCTTGAGACTCATTAGACACTCACTGCTTCACGCCAAGAGGAGCAACTGAAAAAATTGTGTTTCCCTGTGTATCATGCCTTGTATTGTGATCATAAATTGTATTGTATTATATAAATATATAAAAACTAGCCAAATCTTGCAACCCTTGTAGTGCAAGTGAATTGTTTATTTTCTATGTGCATCAAGCATATCAGAAGATCAAGTTCATTGTGTGTTCATTATTCTTGAAACATCAGTCACATATTGTGAGAGGCGTGTACCCTTGTTTTTTACTGTCGAGATGAATCTTAAACAAGAAATAGGTAGTTCTATCGGTTTTCATTGAATAAATAATAATGTTCTGACAATTGACACCTTGGACTTAAATACTTATTATTCAACAGTTGTGCTTGGTAAGGCAGCAATACTGCATGGTAGAGGATCCTGTGCAGAGGAAAATATTTCTCATAAAGATTAAAGGATGACTGTATAACAGATACACTCCCCAGAAAAATTATTAAAAAATAAAGAACAGCTGAGTTGTAAAAAGGTACACACAATACACATTTGAGATCCAATGGAAAATTAAGGTCAAAAACAGTCAGAGAAAATAAAAAGAGAACATAAATCCCAGCAAATAACTGCTATGTTTTTATCAGATTGAACAAAAAGCTGGGCTTGCAGAGTCAGGTACTGAACTTTTCTTGAAGTTCAAAGTCAAAGAACATTTATTATAATAAATAGAATAAAATTTAAAAAAACAAACAATCAAGATGAATGAGGATGGTGTATAGATTGTTGATTCAATGAGCTTTTCACATTAGTGTTTATGTTTTGTTGGATTTCAATGAATTTATAGTTAGTGAAAAAAAATGAGTGAAAATGTAAAAGTATAAAATATTCTAGCTTAGGAATAGACAGAATATTCAGAATTTTTAAGTACCCTTATCAAATACTTGAGTCATAGGTTAGTAGGAATATTAGCCAGGACCATGTGGGGGCTATAGAAGTTCTATCAAAATACAGCTTGCCATTGCAGCACAGCCCTAATAGCTCTTGACAAGGTTTATGGATTTGGTTTTAATGTAGTCCCTTTAGGACAAGCTTGATATATGCTTCCAAAATAATGAATAGTATGGCCTCCCCCTACCTGAGGAGAAACAGGGTAGTGCAGGTAGCAAACAAGTTAAAAGAAGTGATTCATGACTATGGGGAGTTTCTGTCAATAAATAGAAAGAGAAAAGATTAATTAAATTAAGATCCTTCATGGACAAAGTGGTCTACACAAGTTTTAAAGCTGGTCTCTCATTAAATGGAGGAGAAGGCATTAAAAGACCTGCACTTGGAGGTGCAGGACAAATCCACCAGAGGAAAACACCACTTGAGAAAAAGCCACCCAAGGCAAACACCACTTGAGATTAAAGCCACCCAAGGC
>JADKLZ010000104.1:6899654-6917365 GCA_021533235.1 Biomphalaria straminea
GGCATACACCACTTGAGATTAAAGCCACCCAAGGCAAACACCACTTGGCATTTTAAAAGTAATGGCTTTCACCATTATAAATGCTAACATCTGATGCTATATGACAAGAGGGGCAACATGATGGTAACAACATTTGCAAAAGAACTCTTCAATCAAATGTGAGAATAAAACCCTTGGCCCTTGGCTGAATGTGAGCAGCCATCAGGTCCTAACAATCAACTTAATATATATGGCTTTGTGAATGTAAACAACCACGAGTTCATGACAATCAACTTAATATATGTTGGATTTGTAAAATTATTTAAATAATAATATCTACATCAAGATCAACATTGATGTAGACAATCAAGTTTTCTAAATATAACTGTGTGCATTTCTAATGTGTGTAATATGTGTAGGAAAGACACAATGTGGGTAGATTAATGACATATCACTTGAACTACAACCTAAAATAAAGACAGACAAAAAAAGTTTAAGCGAATAAATGCTAAACATAACAAAAGTCACAATGCACTTTCACAAAATTTTTTTTTGAAAAATTCTAATTAAAATATGATCTCAAAATCCAAATCATACAAGGAGTAAGTATATGCTAAATGCCTTTAGGTTTAGCTTAGTTACTTATGCTCTGTAAAGCTGTTATAGTTCTAGTAAGGTTGTCAACATTTGCTACTTTCACATTACCGGCATCTATGAATTTCTTAGCATTGTAATCTGAGAGATGATGCCTTATAAATTATACGTCTTATGTGTGTCAAGCAAGTTTAAAAATATTTTTTCACATGAAAAAAAAACAACAACAAAAGATTCTTATAAAGAAATATTTTAAGTTTAAATATATCAGAGATATGAGAATTGACACTTTTGGCAAATTATTACCCAGACAAAGTGTTATTTAAACTGCTTCTACATTTATACCATGCTTAGATAGTCAAAAAAAGGTCAAAACTGATGCTTATATGGTCTTCAAAATGTAGAAGTAAAATAAAATGTGTTAAGTGAGTTAGATTCTAAATGCTACCTATATTTATCTTCATCCAAAATAGAAGAAATATCAGCCTAAAATAATACTGAAATGGGCAGTTCTTTTAAAGCATCTATTACAATTTATCAGACACACATTTAAAAATCTAAAAATTTACAATGAACAGGAAAGTTTTAAATTAAAACTTTTCCATTAAATTCAATTATAAAGTATGTAAACAAATATATACATATTTTTTTTGCACAGCAAAAAAAATACAGCCGATAGTCTCTTACAAACCAGATCTTTTTATAATAACAAATAAATATATACAAAAAAAACACTAATAAAAATATTACAAACTGTGTCATAAACTTCTAAGTAGCAAAAATGTTGAGCTAAGTGATTTCAAACTAATGACACGCTTCTTACGAGAGTTGCTGCAGATATATTTTAGTCCTATAATCACTATCACTACAGCCAACAACAATAATAACAGAACGTACATCAGTAGGTCTTCATGTAAGGCACCAGTTTTCTGAAAAACAAATTCAATGATGAACGTTTTTTTTTTATATACATTCAAGTAAACATAGAACAATACATTTGAAGGGAATATTACTTTTACTTGAGCTCTATTTCAGCCAGTATTGTAATTGTAGTGTCTATGAGTAATACAAGAAACCAATGGTAGATACAAATGATTTGTAGGATATGTGAACAAGGAAGAAGATCTGTAGGATAGAATACTGAATAAATTTGAAAATATTACTATGATCCCAAGATATTTGTGTTATGCATGCTATTGAGGACTAAGCCAAAGAGCTGTTACAGTAGGAAAGTAATTTTTAAAAAAAATAAGCAGGACATAATATTGGTCAGTTGAAATTTTACATGCAACTCATCATAGCAATATATGCACTTTAGGTGATAGCTTTACCTTAGAAGGACTTTCTGTCAGATCTTCAAAAGGTTGTTCCCCATGTTCCAAGTCAACAATACTTCTTCTTAGCTTAGCATCCGAGGTTTCTTCCTTTTCAAGATGATAATGGTATGGTACCAAAAAAAATTAATTTTAGATTTAATATATTTGTCTAATAGACCTAGAACCTTCACTATACAGAATTTAAAATATTCAGATTAGAAACATTACCAAATTTAATGTGTCCTTCTTCCATCTGTCAAGGTATGTTAGAAATTCAACATAAAGTGGGTGTACTAAAACTAGTTCCTCCTGAAAAAAAAAATCAAAATCGAATGTAAAAGAAATGATACAATTTTTTATTAAACATTATCATACATGCACATTAAAAGTATATATTTTTCACGTAACAATATCCCAATTTATTTCACCTTAGACAGACCCTACTACCACAACAACCCAGCATAACACTCAGTATGGCACTACGGAACAGCTGAAAAAAGAGCACATAATTTGGCACAGACTGCAAAAGAGTCTACGGCTCAGCAGACTAGAAGAATTTTTTTTAAATTTTACTTCAATTTTCTTCACAAGAAAGGTGTTGCAAAGATACCTGTATGTGTTTATGCTGGTGGTAATTTATTATTGTATAGTTTATCTTATCTTTTAAGCCAAAAAAAAAAAAATTATTGAATATCAAAATTGTATTTAGATTACTAATGAGATGCTGACTACAACAAAAGTAGACTTTTGGATTAGATTTAAATTTGAATGAATGTTAAAGAAAGAAAAAAATCAACAAAAATGTTGGAAATTTGGCACCCAAGATCATTTTTTTTGTATTTAGAGACATTCTTTAAAAAAATGTTAAGTCTTATTTACATTTTAAACCTTGTCTTTTTTGTGCTTTCATGAGGCAATGAATGTCTCATTCAAATGGCAAATGGACGTTTAGAAATTAATTTGTACAGTACATAAATTTGATTTTATCTTCATGTCTCCATGGAAGTAATATATCATGCTTCTCATTTCTCAGACTGAAAGAGGTAAGAGTTTCCTCTGATTTTATATTTCAAACAATCAGTACCAACAATTTCATTGACTGTTTCTGAATATTTAAATGTCTCCTTAAAACCATGGTGGGATTTTGATGAAACCTTTTTTTTTTAAGTCTCTGTAAATGTAAACCTTATTTAATTAATAAGATAATTACTGGTGTATATTTATCAAATTTAAACATAATGTAAAAAGACAGGGAGTCTTAATAGTTATTTTAAAACAAAAAACTCATTTTTTTTCAACACCCATCTTCAAATACATAGTATTACTATATTTCACTATTCTATAGTAGTAAATGTGGCAACGAGCCATTAAGAAAAAAAGAATCACCTCAAGCTTTTCACTCTCAGGATTGAACTCATCAAAGCAACTATTGCCTACATGGTTATCATGGCCCCACATTTCAATGGCCAAAGAGAAGGGCACCTGGAATTAAAAAAAAAATGGTTTATGTTTAATGCAATGGTATATCATGAGAGACAGGACAGAGAGACAGAAAGCAAGCACAGTACATTTTCTTACTCAGGAGTAATGTGCTGAATAAAATAAGAGAAAATATAAACAAATATAAATTTAATTTTATTAAGAAGGCTAGATTTGTGGACATGGCATCCATTTGGAAACTTTGACAAAAAATATTATGAAACATATATTATTCAGAGCTATATACCCTGATTTAGTAAACTAAATAACCTTTATCAGTCTACATTCAATAAAAGACTAAAATGAAGATGATGCTATTAAATACTGTATATAATAATGTTCAAGACAACTCATATTGAATAACTGTATGTAAAACCTGTGCATGAATTTAGTGTGTGATTTTGAGCCTTGTGAACACCTTTGATGAAAAATATTAATTTTTAGTTTATGTATTGAAATAATTTACAGTACCCAGTATAAAGTTTTGTTTAAATTAATATGGGTGTAAATGTAAATTATAAAAACTAAAATAGATCTTTGTTTATCCTGATATTTATTTTCTGTTTCTGAAACAAAAAAATATCTTTAATATTCTATGTATTTGGCCTTGTTTTTTTTTTTTTTTAAAAAAAGCATTCTTCACATTTTGTGTAACTTTTGAATTTTTTAAAACAGCCATAACAACATTTTCTAAAGCTATGTGCCCAATGAAATTCATATTTCTTGAAAGAGGCAAAATATATAGACATATTAACAAAGTCAATAAAGTATAGTCTGCCATTTCAGTCCTATGGAATTCGAAGGTCTAGAATAAACTGTTTATGATGTTGGAGGAACAAAGGCTAATTAAAAAATGATTAATGCCAGTGTATTGTTATAACCCTATCGCCCTATTGGCGGCGCAAAAGGGTTAACAGTGTGTTACCAGCTGACATTTGCGACACAGGCCAGCAATACAGTTGAGTGTGCTATGTCGATGGGCAAAAGAACAGCAGTGGTATGAGCTTAGCATGTGAATATGACTTGTGTTATGGCCATCTGATCATAGGCCTGCACCGACGAGAGACAGAGTGTAAGAAAGCGGCAGTTCAAGACAGGACACGGAGGAGACCAGGTCTGTTAGTCTGGCTATGAAGTTGGTCCTGGTCGAGTCCTGAAGTAAATGTACGTGTCCAGCAAAAGATAGAGACAGTAGAGTTTAGTTCTGTGATGTACAGTGTAGCATTAGTAGTTGTTGATGTGTTTGTAGCCAATTGTCTAGTATTGGCTGTTATCTATCCATTATTAAAGTACCGGATTATTTTTAGAGCTCTTGTTGTCAGATTCTTTGATGTGTTGTGTTTTGTGTTTAGCAGTGTTTACGGAAAGCCTGAGATAGGAAAGAGAGATCGTAACAGTATATAAAAAAAAGGCTTACCTTGGCAACACCAGCCATGTAATCAAAAGATGTTCCATCAGCAGTGTAACCATTGAGCTTATGAGCGAGTCCAAATTGAAACAGACGTAAAGGTGAAGCTCTAGCCATTTGTTTGGAAAGTTCTAGTATTCTGTTTTTATTATGAGGTACTCTGTGAATACGTTTAGACTTTGAGTCTAGAAAAAAAAAAAGATTTGTGCAAATTAATTTCAACTATTGGTTAAAAAAAAAAGTCTTCAGTACTCATGAATCAATATAATGTTTAAAATATGTGTAAAAAGTTCGTTGATTACATCAATGTGTTTAAGCTTTAAATGTTCAGACAGTTTGCAAGTCAGAATAAAAATAAATACTAAGTAGCCTCAAAAAGATAAATGCTAAATGTGTATAATTTATTTCATAGAGTTTACCTGCAAATGGAATGTAGATGTGTCGTATTCCAGAATGAAAGGAAAAGAATCCATCAAAATTCACCAGTCTTGAAAGCTCTCTAAATACTTCTGTCTCAGGCTCTACAGAATAGGAATGTTAACTTATAGTATTATACAGCATAAAATTAAATTAAAAGCAGCTGTAGAAACAAAGTAGAATAAATGATCATTCAAACCCTAAATTAAAAAATGTCAATTATCATCACAAGCTAATCTTATCAATTCAACATTTACATAAATTTCAATTTTACCAGAGAAAGCACTTGGCCCCCTGTATTCACCATCATTAGGATCTTTTGAACTTCCAATATCTCCGAAGTTCCAATCAAAGTTGCGGTTGATGTCTATTCCTTTAGCATTTCCACGCCAGCAGTAATTTTTAGATTTCTCAATGTAATCTTTTCCGTCAGGGTTAGTTAAAGCAATAATGTAAATATCAAAACGATTCAACACCCATTTGGAAAATGATTCGCTGATGAGACAGTTTACTGTTTTCTCAATGCCCTGTGTCAAATTAGAGAGAAAGTAAAACATACTCTCAACAGGGAAAAATTCTCTCGCATGTTTACCGTAGGCCAATAAAATCTTGACATTATTTTCTAAAAATGGATTTGAAAAATTGGTGATTCTCATCACTAGCTGTGATAATCCGGATCCAGATTTGTACTTGTCTAGAGTCTGTATGCAATCTGGGTATTTCTGAGCCAAGCTCATGATATCAGCAAAAGCTTGGGTGTAATTGTGATAAATTAAATAATCTGGCTCATATTTTTCCACTTGGCTTTTTACATTCATCCCTTGATTACATGAAATACACATCAAAGTTAAGAACGTCAAGTAATGCACCATATTTTTTTTACAAAATGTATGTAACATTTATTTATCTAGGTCTGAATACACGTTGTAACATCATTTTTTCATTGCTGTTTTGCAAATGAATAGAGTCTCATTACTGTCTTCTTTTATCAGCAACTCCAGGTTTAAGCCCTGGGGAAGAAGATCAAAAATATTATATACAAAAATTAGCTGTGTAAAAAAAGTAGATTGACAACAATTTTAAAAGCTTTAGAATATTGCATAAATTTATAAAAGATTTTAGGTTTTAGGAAGGTCTTATCCATTATTTAAAATAATCTTTTATTTATAAATTTATTTTAAAAGAAATATTTCAAATACATGAAAAAAAAAACAAAGAAACTAGAGTCTAGATTTTAATATTATTACAACTGAAATTTGGCAGTCAATTTATGAAATGATTGAATCTAGAAAATATTATTCTAGACCACTTTGCCAGCTGGCTGCAAATGGAAGAAACAGTAGGCTTGTAAGTTGCATGGGGTGGGATCCCTCTTGTAGTTTAGCATGGCTACTGTTTTGTTCCTAGGTAGTGGCAGTATCCACTTCTGGAAGACATGCTTCAAACCAGTCCTCGTTTTTCTTTATTTTGTTCCCAAAGACTAGTGATGACGTTTCGTACATTGCATCACATATGAATGTGAGAATGTCTAACTTTTAAATCTCCACATCAACATTATTAAAGAATATATAATTATATATATGTATTACTTTATTACTCACCCTCGCATAAAAAATAACTAGAAATTAAATCTAGGTCTTTTACCACCACTGTATAGAATCTTAAATCTATAATATAACCTATATCTATTCTAGATTTAGACTCTATCTCTACTATACTATACTATAAGTATAGTGAATAGTAATAATTATTTGGTTCTAGATCTAATTTTGTAGATTGAGTGAATTCAGTAGATTCTTAGCATTCTATCTAGAGTAAAACAGGGTCACCAGACAGTGACATTTTGTAATGCTAACCAGACAAACCACTTACATAATTATAAATCAATTTAACTCCTTAATTTTAATGTTTATACCAGAATTGCTATATTGCTACTGTGCAGGCAATATTTTATCCCACTTTTGACATGTGGTGCTTCCTTTTCCTTGAGAAGGCAAAGTTCATCCTTATGTCAGAGTAGAGAGATACGAAAAAAAAGGGGGGAAGGGTCATGGGATTAACTAAGGCTTTTTTTTTTTTTTACTTCTATTTTTAAATCTGATGATGCATCAGCTCAACAAGACTTCTATTTTTGGCTTCTAAATAGATGAGGAAACACATGTGATTTATG
This sequence comes from Biomphalaria straminea, assembly GCA_021533235.1. NCBI lineage: Eukaryota > Metazoa > Mollusca > Gastropoda > Planorbidae > Biomphalaria > Biomphalaria straminea. The sequence continues at coordinate 6,907,018 of JADKLZ010000104.1, forward strand.
AAATATGTTGTCAATTGAGCCTGATTTTTTTTTAAAGGGGGGTGTCTGGTGTTCATGATGTATGTTAGTCTGTCAAGCTATACAGACAACATAACTTCTATTTATAAAAGTGCAACTAATGTATTGTAGTTTAAGATAATTTGGATGTAGACTAGATTAAAGTAATCTAGATTAGTTATAAAAGTTATAAGATGTCGATTACATTAACTGAGGTATTTATTAAATCTTCACTTAACGTAACAAGCTACAGGTTTTACCACTGAGCATGCTTGTTAGATGGGGCACTTGACATATAACTCCTCCCCCCTATGTCCACTAAGCTTTGGTGTGATGTCAGTTACACACCTAGAATGTAGATACCAAGTGTGGGAAACAGGGGCGGACTGGTTATATGGGTATTCGGGCAAATGCCCGGTGGGCGGTACCCTAATGGGCCGGTAGGGTTACCTAAAGGGTCTCATGAATGCCATTTGGTTACATATTTCATATTGAATTGTTAAAGGTTTTATAATAGTCCCTTAACAAAGTGGCCCTCTGAGCGTCGTGTTTAAAAAGACTCAACATTGTAGGTCCTAATACTAATTTCTTTTAGCATATTTTCCGAAATAATGTAGCCTAATAGTGTACATCCGTAGACAGTGCTACTGTAGGCTTCATCTTTTTCAGGCCTACACACTTAGCGATGAAAAGGCAAACTAAGGGCTAGATTTCTTATAAAAATATAGAGCATGCTTACAGTTATGGATACATGATTAAATTAACATAAAGATTTTCTGGACAGGTAAGCCTATAATTGGAGGCCCATCGTATAATATACAATTTATGGGCCGAAATGTTATAGAAATGCCTGGGCCGATTTTGACACCCATTCCGCCCCTGGTGGGAAACCATTACCTGATAAAGACTTGTGTTCTTACACAGGTGTAAATGAAAATGATTTATATATTAATATTAAAGATTATAATATATTTAAAATGATAATTTGTGGAAGTTTCTGTTGACCCTTACACAGTGTCTACACAGTGTCTGGTTTTCCTGACACAAAGGAAAATATAAGTCTGGTTTGCCTTACGTCGATGATACCGACCCTACACCTATTTGACCTTATATTTAATTTTAACAAGGCATCTATCATACATTGTTTATATTTTTATTGAAAAAAGAATGAGGAATCCATTGATACTATCAGTTTTTTCATAGGTCTAAAGCTATAAAAATTCAAAGTTGAAAATGGCAGTGACTTGGCTTAGTTTGTTCGATGACCCTATTTTAGTATAGGTGATAGATCTAGTCATTCTAGTCTAGTACGTACTCACATTTAATCATTTAACATTACCAGTACTATGATATGACTTAGAGTCGACTTAGACTTAAACTAGATGTCAGCCCTGGCTGTATTACAGTCACTTACAGTGACTGAGTGAGTGTATTGTACCTAGAATCTAGATCTGACTTGTCACACTTGACAACTTCTGAAATTGTCAGCTAATTTCAGACTGTTGTGTTAACTGAGTCTTTCAACTTGTAAACTCTAGCCTGGTAGATCTAGATAATTACTAGACTAGATAGATAGCATTAATCATAATGACAGTAGGCATATGATTATGATGATTAGTACAGATTTAAGATTAGCATAGATTCTACTCATATTACTGATTACACTTACTGTGACTTACAGAGTGTGGAGTCTAGCTGGAGTCAGTGGGGTGAGCCACAAGTCACAAGTTGGCACAATTGTGACAAATTCAAGTAAGACTAACTCACTAAGGAAGCCGAGCGAAGGCACAACAGTTTTACACTAGTTACAGTTACAGTGACTGAGTGACAACACAACAGATTCAATCATTCATGAAATTGTAAATTGTTCTAACACAAAAAAGGATGTATTTAAGGTTAATTTAATACAAATGTAGTCAAGGAATAGCTAGTATAGTCACAGTGTATAATTTATATTGATTTTGATCTAGATTGACTAGATCTACTACTTTACTTTACTAGACTAGTAAATCTAAATATTTATATAAATGTAATAAAAGTAGAAAATTAACCAGAGTGAGTTCCCTTAAATTGGCTTAAATGACCAAAAAACAAAATGCACTCATTCGGTCAAGGACTTATTTCATTTGGTGTGGCTATTTGAGAAAGACTCTTGATTTAAGATCTAGATTAAATTTTTAAAATATTTTTTGGATTTAAACAAAAAATACTTTTATTAAGATTATTTTTTAAACATATCACACCAGTTCAGAAGATTTAAAGTGTTCTTTGCTCAATGTTAGGTTATATAGATCTAGGCTAGGAAAAATAGGTTGTTTAAGAATGAATTTACTATAAAAAGTATATTCTATAAAAAAAATAATCATAGCCAATCATCTTAATTTAATATGAATTAGGTAAAATACATACAACTTTGCACATTAGCGAGTCAGTGTGACTTCTTATTACACAAAAACGTTATTGTCAAAAGTCTGTCAGAGAACATTACGATGCGCTGGTTGAGAAAAAAAAAGGTGGGGGTCCCAGAGAGAGAGAGAGGAGAGAGAGATATAAAAAAAAACAAAAACAACAGAGCATGCAGTGTCATTTCATTAGAATTCACAGCTAAAAAAGTATATTTTGTGAATCTTTAAAAATTAAAATTTAGGGTGTAGCCTACCGTGAGTGTAAGCATATTGATTGATATTGTAAAGTAAGCTGCTAAAATTATTAATATATTAGATCTACATCTTTGAATGATCTTTTGATAATGTAAGTTTGTTTTGCTTTATATGCCATGTTTCTAATAGATCTAGATATAAAACCGATCTAAAAATAGACTCTAATTGAAAATTAAAAAGGAAGAATTTAGAATTTTAACCACTGTTACTTTGACACCCAACTTCGAATAGTCACTTTGTTGACCCAGATAAACATTTTCAAGGCCTTTCGCCTTATTCGTTTTCTTTCTTCAAACTCAGCTGTTTTTTAAAGTGAAAGTTAAATGTGTCATTGTGACTGTCTATCTTAAAAACAATGCCAGCACTCAATCCTGTGGTATACAATCTAGAAAAATGGATTGAAGAAAACCAGGAATATTTTCTTCCCCCTGTATGCAATAAAATGATGTAAGTTTTTAATTTTTTGAATTTGTATCTAAATCTAGATTTTTTTCTGCTAATCTAGTCTAGATCTAGACTCTATACTCTGGACTGTCACTGTCACTATCATGCTATAGATGACTATAGTATCAATTAGATCTACTATATATCATATATATATATCATTATATGGCATATGATGGACTCAATATGGAGTATTATAATTAATAGTGTAAGTTATACTAATAGAATCTAGATCTAAGTATTAGATTTACAAATATACTACTATCTAGCAGAGGCGTCACTAGGCAGGTGTGGGGGGTGCGGTCCGCACCGGGTGACACCCGATAGGGGGTGACACCCAAGTGTAAAAAGGCACTTTAAAAAAAATATTAAAAAAATACCAACTTTAAAATGTCACAGAAGCAAAATCATAAAGCTTAGAAATTGTTGAATAAAATTATTCTAAATTGGAAAACTTCAATAGCAAGATTTTTTCCAGTGATAAATAGTGGACATGTCCACAACGAGAAACTCGACAGAAGACTGAAGAACATTTTTCAGGCTTTCAAATTAGGAACATTTTGGGAGCAGGACTTTAGCTTCAAAAAATTGACAAGGACGTCATTGCTATGATTGACGAAAACAGAGGAACATCTTGTATTATAGATTGCTTACTATCGCATTGTTTCTAGCAAAGAAAAAGTTGGTATATGGTGGCGAACTGAAGAAGACTTTTCATTGAATAATGAAATTTTGTTTTCTTGGGATTGTGGAAATGTTATCCAAATATGAGCCATTGCTGAAATAATAACTTATACGATCGCAAGTCAGCGATGAAAAAAAAAGTTACTTTCCAAGCTTGTACCAAAAATATATATAAATGTTTTAGCAAACCACTTAAGGGATATACTTATCAGAGATGAGAGACATAAAAGCTGCAAGGTACTCCTGGTATCTTGTTTTACAGCACACCTAACATAGATCTCTGAAGTTGTAAGATATATTAACAGTAGCAATGGTAATGTTACTGAGCGCCCAAAGGCAGCACGGGAAACCAATTCCTAGATACCCCCTCCCCCCCACCGGTCCACAAATGAGATTGGACCAAAGCGCTCTGAGCATGCTATAAGCATGAAAGTAGCGCTATATAAAAGCTATAATAATAATAATAATAATAATGACAGAAATATAGGATATTCCTCTTAATGTGGGCCAAATCTGGTGTATCAGTTCTGATAATTTAAAACGACTGAAAAGAGATGTTTGTAAAATGTTTTACATGTTTCGGATGTTCCTTCAGAGTTGAAGATAGTTACTTCCTAGTCCAAACCTCCCACAGGACGACGGGGGATGGGAGCGGACAGGGTTTGAACCCGGGACCATCGATAAATCCAAACGACAGTCAAGCGTGCAAACCGCTCGACCAGGCAGCCATCCTTGGATGGGCTTAACGTATCGATATGATGAGCTCAGGGACATGGTAATGCAGCTACAATGTCAAGGATTCACGAAGAAGTGCAGGCAGTAATAAATGAAGAACAGAAAAGAAACTTGAATGGATGTGTACACCGTTTACTTAAGCTATGTGGTCCAAATTCTTAATCGGAAAATATTTTCTAATTATACTTTCTTGGTTCTCTAGAAAAAGGGTTTTCTTTCTTTGCCGCTAATACTAATAGATAGGATAATATAATTAATGACAGCGTGTCATATGAACAACTCGCTGGTGTGCTCATGGTGTTGCTGTAAGACCCATGAAAGAAAGATTTTATGAAAGTGTGACGGCGAAAATCTTTGCCGTCTCTCTGAAAATACAAACACTAGAGGCGCAGCACAAATATGATTGCCAGCTGTCTGTGAATACATGCATAACTTTCATTGCTTGACTTTCTTATTGGCAGATGTACTCAAAAAAATAAACTAAACACAAAAGTACCTTCAAATTAAAGAGTTAATTATTTTCAAAGTGGTGGCTAAGCTCGAGCACTTAAACATTTACTGTAAGAAATATGTGAAAATTTAGCTCAAAATGTTATTAAGATAACTTTTCTCAAATCAAACTAGCATGTTAATGCAAAAGAAAAATATGTTTTAACAATATGAAAATATCAGGAAAGTATTCTTAAGATTTACTATTCAAATAGAGAGCAAGATGTTAATACTGAGTACATCAATCTCTTTTATATTGGGCCTGAGGGCAAGATATGTGAACAGAAATACTAAAACTAGAATACTAGAATGCAGCAAAGTTTTGAAAGACGGCAATGAATCTCTACCAGCCTTTGAATTAAATGCATGTTTACAAGGCGTCAGGTGAAAAGAAGCTTTGCAAAACTAAATTTAACTAACAACGTTCTCTGATTAAAACATTAACTAACATCTTTCTGTCGTTAAAACATCAAATAACAACATTCTCTCATTAAAACATCAACTAACAACATTCTCATTAAAACATCAACTAACAACATTCTCTAATTAAAACATCAACTAACAACGTTCTCTCATTAAAACATCAACTAAAAAACCTTCTCTCATTAAAACATCAACTAACAACGTTCTCTCATCCAACATTAACTAATATCGGTCTCTTATTAAAACATCAACTAACAACGTTCTCTCATTAAAACATTAATTAACAACTATTTTTTGAAATCAAATCAAGCAATTCTGTCCATTGAAAACGAAGTAGCAAGATATATTGAGTTTAAAGGTTTTTTTTTATAAGTTTTCTAATTTGAAATCCTGAAAAGGAAATTTAAATATTTATTTTCTAAAGTTATTGTAAACTTTTATATGTTCAAAAAATTCTTTAAAAATGTTTGTACCTATCAATATACTTTTCATTAAGTTGCATTTTTCATTAGTTGTCCTCATGAAACTACCACTATATGTGATTATAATATTCAAAAGTTCCATTAAGAGCTGTTTAATGTTTACTTAGGAAAGCATGCTCAGTTGGTTCTTAATTTCTTTCTATTTAAAAAATCGTAGATGTTAATATGTAATGATTAACGATAATATGTAAGAGAAAAAAACATAATCGATACTCATTTAAACTTGTGGAGCAGCAATCAACGAACTGTATTATCGCGCAAAAAACAACTGAACAACGATAGTTTTTATTTGAAGAATAAGTGGAACGCTGGGGGGGGGGGGGGACACCCTGATTTTACCGCACCAGGTGACACCCACCCTAGTGATGCCTCTGCTATCTAGTATACTAAATACTTACTAGATCTATCTATCATTTCATTGTATGTACTGACACAGTACTGTATTATTATTTATTATACTTATAGTAGATCTATACTACTATAGTCCAGGGGTGGGCAAATTACAGGCGCGGGCCACACATGCGGCCCTCCGAAGTGTTTTATGTGGCCCGCGAAACCTAAATAAATCAAGTGTGCCCGTACATTACACTATTTACACATATAAAAATGCAAGTAGGCCTATATTAAAAAGAAATAATTGTCAATATCTATAGAAATTATTTAAACTTTTGATCCTTATCACTTATAATGAAGAGAGGCTAAAGAAACATTGTCTCTAAACGTCCTTCTAATAAGGTTTTAAGTAAACGAATATTATATTTAATATCAATATTTAAATAAATTTAGTAAAACCATTATAAGGTCAGGCCAGTATTTATTCAATGCTATGAAGAACTGTGTTAAAAGAGTTGGGTTGGCTTGTTCAAGATGGCAAGGGTAACAACTGATGGAGCTTTGACTGAGAAAAACAACCTTTTAATAAAATAAAGAAAATATCCCAACCATAATTTAGTAACTGCAAACTTTACACAAAGCTACATTGAATTCATGCTATTTTTTTAAGGAAACCTAGGAGTTTTGAAAAGTATTGACATACCTGTCCCTAGGCATAGTCAGTGTATGCAGATGCTATGCAGTTGTTCAAACATTCATATGCCATAAAAAAAAACAACAATAAAACTATTTGACTATATAAATAACACTTTGCTCTGGACTCTCATTATAATACTAAATGAGTATTAACGTTTTTATATGTATATACTCAGTTTAGAGTTCAAAGTTAGTAAAGGTTTAGTCTAAAGTAAATATAATTTGAATAGATATCTTGCTCATTCAGGCTAAACTTTCTAAGTTTGTTGCACTGAGGATTATTTTTTTTCAAGAACACAGAGCTTTCATAAACTAGTCATTTGTCATTGTATCATTTATTATAAATACCACATAAACTCTTACTTGAAATTTAGCTATAATATAAAAATGCTTAGGATTATGTAAATGGTCCAGAAACAAATTATGCTAGATTTAAAATCCATCTTTGTTTTAACTCTAGTTAATTGCTATCATATACCTTTTTATTTTCTTTAAATAAGTAAATCAATCTAAGTGAAAAAATATACTCACGCTATTCTCTTTTATCAATGTTAAACTTGCAGGCATGAAGATGGTCAGATGAAAGTCTTTTGTGTAGGTGGTCCTAACCAACGCAAAGATTATCACATAGAATGTGGAGAGGAGGTACATAGAATGGCTTGCTTCATAGAGTTGAAAGACAATTTAGCAAAAAAATGTATCTATATTTTTTTGCTTGTTAGCTTGTTTTTATTTAAAATGCTAAAACAAATTGTTGTTGCTTATCTTTGGTCATGTTCATCTATATAGTCTACATGTCATGTTATTCTGTTAAGTATTTATATGTAAGTTTGAAATACAGTAGAATTTGCGTAGTTCAAAGTGGTTGGGAACAGGAATGCCTTTGAATAAAAGTTCGAGTTTTACTTTATCAAGGAATAACTGAGTATGATTAATAATTTACAAAATTAACTCCCTTGTTAATATATCAATATATATGTCAGGGTATTTCATGGTTTACACCTTATAATTATTTATTAACTAGGGAATAATAGAGTTCTTGGGATGTTTTTTTTTTATTATTATTATTCATTTGTAAGTGATAAGGAATGTGTATTTTCTCTTCAAATGATTTGGAATTTAAGAAATTGATGATGCCATTCTGTGTTTTCAACTTTGAACATATATTTATAAAGCAAGTGATTATTGTTACAACACTTAGTATATTTCTATTGTGTGCATGACTGTGATAGAGAGGGATTCAAATAAAATAAAATTTTTCAAAAAAGGATAAATAGGAAAAAGAAACTAACAATGGAGTGAATTAAAATTTAGCAGAAGTGCAATTCATGCAAGTTCAAAGTATGTGGATTTCAATGTACTTTTAATTCTATAAAAGAATACATTTGTAATTTCATTACCTCAAGGTTAAATCTAAACTGGAATGAATTAATGAAACAATTTTTTTTGTAAATAAGAAACAATAAAACAAGCTAATAATTTTTTTTTGGAACTTGCTCACCATTGATACATCACTAAGAAGAATATTAGTAAGTGTAAAGTAAAGAAAAATTAGCACACACAAAAATGTGTAGGATAGGCTGTAAAAAAAAGAACCTTTATATATTAGTCAACTTCAATAAATTATGTCAGTGACTTCAATATGACCTGTTCGCTGTCAATAAATTATGTCAGTGACTTCAATAAGACCTGTTCGCTGTCAATAAATTATGTCAGTGACTTCAATATGACCTGTTCGCTGTCAATAAATTATGTCAGTGACTTCAATATGACCTGTTCGCTGTCAATAAATTATGTCAGTGACTTCAATATGACCTGTTCGCTGTTTGTTTTTTTTTGGGTTGTCTATGATACATATGTGTTGCTAAGTTGTAGTATTAGATTTTTAAGTATTTACTTAGCACATTTATGAATGATCTCTGCAAACATGGGTGCAAGCTATATTATGACAACGAATAATGTCATTGAAATAGAGGTGCTGAATTCATGATTACCCTATTTTGTGCCTGTTACATTTTTAAAGCACCCTCTGCCTACATTTGTTAATACCATGATACAAAGTAAATTATGTTATTTCGTTGACAGCTGTTCTACATGATAAAAGGAGATATGTGCTTAAAAGTTGTTGAACATGGCAAACACAGAGATGTAGTTATCAAAGAAGGGGAGGTAAGTAAACAATCTAATACAGACTTTTCACAGACAATAACAATATCCCTGTCTTAACTTTTCAACAAATATAAGCTTTATACAGTTATCTAGTATTGATCTTATAGTAACTAGTGCTGCTGTATAAAGTATTTTAAAATCATAGCCCTAAATGGGTTAGGGTTAGGGTTTTATTATTATTATTATTATTGAGAAGAACATTTTATCATTTTTGATTAGAAGAAAACATTTCATACATATTCAAGGTTATACATTAAAAAAAGATGATAGTTAGAAGATAATTGATACAAAATATTCTTGTAATTTTAATTTGGTCTAAATGTTTTTTTTTCTTAACTAAGATCTTTCTTCTGCCTGGAAAAGTAGCACATTCTCCACAGCGACAAGCCAATACGGTTGGTCTTGTAATAGAAAGAGAGCGAGATGAGAGTGAATTAGATGGACTTAGGTATTGATGTCTTAATGTCCTCATAATAGTATACTATAAAGTGTTAGATATTTGTGTTTTAACGCCCTTATAAGGTGAGTAGAATAAGAAGTTTTGATGAAGATGAAATTTTGATTTTTATGATACTATGATTTAATTTCAGATATTTTCAAGAGTGCAATGGTGTCCTAAAGATGGAGTCCTTGTTTGAAGAATGGTTCCACTGTACTGATCTTGGCACACAGTTAGGCCCAGTGATCAAAAAGTAATCTAATTGCTTTTTTTTTTAAAGTTTTCAATTAATTTCTTCTTATTTGAAACATTAAATGCTATTTTACAAGACGTGATTATAAACATCTATAACATAAAACAAGCACCATCAGATATTAATTTCTTTACATAGTCATAATCTGCTCTTCAGTATTAACTAACTACATCTCATCTAGACCAAGGGAGTTGACAACCCTTATTCAATAAATTGTCAACATTTAATAAATCAGCTACTTTCCAACGGATCCTTATGCACATAGGCATCATGGGAAATGAAAAGAATGATAGACTATCAAAGACTACCAAACAAGCATGATTGTTTCAATTTTCTCATCTGCAAAGAGCAATCTACAATCTCCCAACTAAAAACAGGACACACGCCTTTAAATTATCACCTTAACAGAATACACAGCCACCCCTCTGTAGACACTGTGCCACCCTCCCCCTTGTGAAACTAAATCATATCCTGTTTGAATGTCCCATTTTAATTCACCTTGGGCAGTCTGCTAGTCTAACATAACCAAACTAACAAAAAACAG
>JADKLZ010000104.1:6917375-6943891 GCA_021533235.1 Biomphalaria straminea
TCTAACATAACCAAACTAACAAAAAACAGCACACTATTTTTCCTTGGAGCAGACAGCAAAAGAGCTGAAGGTGAGCAGCTGGCCTGAAGAAGAAAAAAAGAGTTTTACTTACTAATAAAAACTTTTGATTGTTTATAATCATATTTTTGTGGTACTGTTAATTTATTTCAGAATTTATGATACATATATATTTTTTTAATTATCAGGTTTTTCAACTCTGAACAGTTTAAAACAGGAAAACCTTTACCGGGTAAAACTTTAATGTTTTATTTTTAAATAATAACATAAATGAAAAATACAATTTTAATAGTAAAATTTAAAAAATACACTTCTAATTAATAAAAATAAACATTGATTTTTTTTTTAAATTAAACTTTTCAGGAACAATTCCAGAGAATCCTCCAGTAATATTGGATAGTAAAGTAAGCTTACAAAATCCTTTTCATCTTCAATCCTGGATTGAAGAAAACAGACAAAAACTTGACACTGATGGACATATTCAGCTTTTTGGAGATAACTACCAGTTTAATGTAAGCTAATACAATACATACAATAGTTAAGCTACAGAACAACAGCCTAACACTAGCCCTACTTGGGGTGCTACAAATCATTCTAGGAAGATATTCTTTAGGGCACTTTTTCTTCCAAATACACTTAGTTATAAAATTTTCCTGGACTAGCTTCATCTCTAGGTTATGATAATCTCAAGAATTTCTTGTTCCTTACTGACAGGAAATGTTTTTACATTTATTTTATAGAAAATAATTTTGTTTTTCTTTCAATGACAATTCAAATTGTACAGTTGTATCTTGGTGTAAAGTTGTTTTGTTTTTTTAAATAGGTAGTTGTAGTAAATTACAATGTTGATGAAAAAAAGTCAGTAAAAATCAATGGAAAGAACACAAGAAAATTATAATTTGAAGTGATTCATTACAACGTGAATGGCTTTACGTCTATTAAGAAAAGTAAAGGCTACATATTTGTATTGCTCTCAAGAGCATTGCCTCTTGAACTTATGAACAAAAATAACAAGTTGGAGACTGTACTTTACATTAACAGCCACCATGTGATGTACATGTTGAACAAATCATGTACATAATATACATTGTTTTCAAATATAAGTCACTTTTGTTTTTTTAGGAGGTGTCAGCTGCCGTCTATGGCTTAAATATTTCATTATCAAAATTAATCCATCACTTATCACTATCACAGCTCTTTTCTTCTTATGTAGAATTTAATGGATATTCACTCTAACATAAGAGGAATATACTAAGAGTTGGTGGGGGTAGGAAAATGATGACTCCCAACTTACATAATAGATAAAATAGATATAGATAGACAGTATATACATTTAGATAGAAATAGATTATGACTGTTTGGTTTGCAAATTAATTCACGAAATTAAGATTTCTGGCACTAATTTTCGACTGTTAATTTTTCCCAATATTTTTTAAATAACTAATAAGAAACACATTTTTTTTCAAAAATATGTTTGTTAGGTAAGCATCTATGGTAAAGGTGAAAACACAGACTGCTGTGCTAATGCTGAAACCTGGATTTGGCAGCTGGTAAGTCTTGATTCATTAGAACAGTTTTCTTGTTACCACTTGCTATACTATAATCATGCTATGAAGATAAAGTGGAACCTCGTCAGTATGTTCAATCACTATCTCGGCCTTTAAATCTGTTTTCATTTAGACCTGCTATATAACACACTTACCTTAGTACCTGTTGAGCTTGGATTGATGGGTGGCATTGCTATCAAGTTTACTGAATAGTTTTAAACTTAAATAAAAGAAACATATCAATGTTAATTTTTATCTTTTTGCATTATATTTCAGGAAGGGGAATCTAAGATTGTCGTAGAAGATAATGAATACAAACTTGAAAAGAATGATTCAATTTTAGTCAGACAAGGCCAAAGGTCAGCCTATCATATTTAACACATTTTTTTTTTTTCAGATTTTTTTTTGCCATTTTTTGATGGTAACATGATTAAGAATTTAGCCTCTGAATACAAGAAATCTTAAATCCTGCTGACTGTTGGTCAGTACAATATCACTTTGGACATTAGCATTATACCGAGAAATACAAAAGAAAACAAAGCATCAAGACTGCTAAGAAAGTGTTTTTTTTTTTATAGCATTAAATATATAAACTGTGCATAAAATGAGATTTTGGAAAAAAAAATTTTTTTATAAGAATGAGCGATTTATATAGTTGAACCAGAAGATGTAATCATAGCTAAAGAGCTGAATATTCGCACAATTTAGACTAATGCCTGCCGTACGGAGGACCTGACCCCAAAAATGGTAACCCTAAATTTATATAAGTATATGTGCATTTTTTTTATTTTATAGGTTAGAAAATTATGTCTTTAATATACACCATAGATCTAGTTTTAAGAAAACTTAAATAGACCTTGATAAGTCATATGTCAATTATCAATTATTGCAGATACACAGGTGTTCGTCCAGAAGGAAGCATTGCACTCATTTGCTATCAAGACCCTACAAGAATAAAATCATAATATTTCTACTACGAAAATGTTGTTTTTTAAAATTATATTCAAGTATTATATTAAATGAAAAGTATTATACAAAAAGAAATATATTTTTACATTATATTTACATTAATTAAATGATTTATTGCCACATTATGTGTACAATAATTATTATTATTTATATATCTAATTATATATTCTGTAATTTTTGTTAAAAAATGATTTCCAACAAGAACTGCAAGGAAAAAAAGGTTTTAAAAAGTCTCCATAAAATAAAATTGGGATGACCATAAGCTTACTTCTATACATTTTATGAAGGATTTAACAACTAGAACTTAGCTTAAAAATATATTAGTGGTTATTATTTAATGTTTGTGTTTTTTTTTTCTAATGAAATGATTTATATCATGACTTTTGACCTAATTGCTTGAATTAATATTTGTTCGCAGCAAATAAAAAGAAAATTAATGAAATCGCTGAAAGAAAACATCTTAAATTTACAGTTTGTATTTGTATAAATACATGAGACATTAGTGCATACATAAAATGTGTAATTCTACAGAACACATTTATCTCAGTTTTGTTTTAATAAATGGTATAATGAAATTTGTGTATTATTTACTTTTTAAATATTGGTACTATGCAATCGTTTTCAATATTATCCAGGGTTTACTGTGCCTTATTAACCTATATTTGTGTTGGTTGCAATAGTAACATTTTCAGTAACTATATGTTGAGATGAGTATTTACTTCAATGGAGATACAAAATACAAAAGCTTACTTTATTTATATTTGATGTCAAAACACTAGTGCTTGTAATTAAACCATTCTGTATAATTGACATATTAATAACCAATGTAAAGAAATTTATTTTAAGATTTGCAGATTTTTATTTGATGCTGTTAAGTACTATTGGACATAATGCTAACTGTTGAATAGATTTTTTTTTCAAAATAAGATATCAGCATAAAAAGTTTTTATAACTTTGACTCAGTTTTCAGTGCCCATGTTGCAGTATGTTTTAACACTTGACAAAGGGCTTAACATGTCAAATATTTAATGAATATTGATAACTTCACACTTTTGTTTTTTACTATTGCTTTCTAAGAACTTGTTTTGGTTAATGGACTCTATTATTTTAGTTCCATTTATTTTCTATCATGAGACATGTGCATGGTAGTATTTCAATTTGACAAACATGCTTGAGGGTTGCAGTGTTTTTACATAATATGAAAAGGTTGAGGTTAAATTTCCTACAGCTATCTATCGCTTTGGTCTACCAACAGAACTTCTTTTAAAAAAAAGTGCTTTCCTTTTAATGTTATATGTGACTACGCCTCATATTTCTTAGTCCATTAGGATGTATTCCAATAAAAATGAAATTGTTCCAACATTTGATTTGTATATGTAACATTAAGTGTTTTTTATATACATATTTATATGTGTTGAACATAAATGAAAAATGTCTTATACATTTAGAATATTTTTTTTATTATCAAGATTAGGAAGTGGTGCATTGAAATGTGGCCTGATAGTAGTTGATTATTCTCTCATTGCTTTCAGCTCATTTAGTGTGGAAAAGAAACATATTAGAAATTATTTAGCATTTATTTGCATTTGATTTATTTTCACAAGCTATTTGAGAATGTTGATTTTTATTTAGACATTCCATCCTTCGTAGACATTCTTGATTTCTGTAACCTAGACCTAGTCACTATCTACCATAAAGAAGCATATTAAGTCACTTTTTTTTTTACTGTTGCATTTTTTGTACGTTACATGCGTGTATATACGCATAAAGACCTTTTTTGTAATTCAAAATACATTATATTTCTAGTCAATCATTGGTAAAATATAGTGATTTTAAAAAAATTTTCATTTTACAGATCATATAGATTTAATTGTTGGAGTGGCTCAGTATTACACTATTGTATTGTGTATCTTTATAATTTTTAAATAACCTTTTTTAAAAGGATTGTTATTGGATTTTGGAGAAATGAACTTTTGAGTCTTTATGATAGTAATTTTACTGAGAATATATCTGAAGTATTTACAATCACCTTATATTCCAATCTCTTAAAGTTTTAAAAATATTTTTTGAAACCTGTACATTCCACATTGTTTCATTGAAATGTGTTGGTTATTAGTAAAATGTTTATCTATAAAAGAGTATATTATCAATCAGGCAATAGTGTTTGACTTAATTTGTTGTTGTTTTTAATATAGATAGCATCATTTCAGCTAATGCCAGGCATGATGTTTATCTGCTCTGAGGTCCTCTATGTCCTGTTTGCTGTTTGTGCTTTCCTAATACGAAGTCGGCAGGTCAAATCAACTCTTGGTATGCGTTGTTCAATCTGTTGGTGGACGTCCTGCAAACGTCATTAAGTGGTCTAGTCACACTAGGATTTCTTTGTTAAAAATCTGATCTTTGTAACTGACTTCTAAAATCGGTCTTAGCTATTTTTATTGAGCCACATTTAGTCTTTTTCTCAATTATGGCAGATTCGATGTCTCGCATGCTGTTCAAGATGACACTTATGTTAAGTTGTTGTATTTTTGACTCATGTCCAATAGCTTGGCTTGTCTAAACAGGTCGCAGCCTTTGGAAAATGCTCCCTGCCTTTCTTATTCGGCACACTACGTCATGGTAGGGATCCCAATCGTTCGCTATGATGCTGCCTAGGTGTGTGAAATTATCCATCTCAAGTTACCAAGTCGGACGGGGGGCACCCTTTACTGTATATCCCATTGCCACAATTTTGGTTTTATCCAAGTTTATGTGGAGAACATTTTTTTTTGGTTCATTTCTATCTGAAGCAGTGGACACCTGGTGGTAAGAGGTTCCAGTTATTACCAGTGACAAATCTTTGTGAAGACAGCTTGCCACCCAATGCGCCAGAGGAGTCTAAGTAATGATGTTAATCGTGTAAACACCACATTGGATAGACACATTGAGCAAGATTTTATATAGTTAGCATTTAAGTTGGAAGTTTATAGTGAACGTCTTGCTAAATTGTGAAAATCTTTTCATTAATGCTTACTACTAATGAGGTGCTCCCGCTTGAGGAAGAAAAGAGGAAACCGTGCCACAATGGCCCCTATTTTGTTTGACTGCCCCAGGACTTGCTGATCTGCCCTTGAAAGGTCTGGGAAACCAAAAATTCTCGACCTGTATGGTGACGCGCACGCACTACGCAAGACAGCAGGGTTTCTGTCCAGGGCTTTTTCAAGAGAGGATATAAGCCCTTAAGCCCGCACTCAAATGGAGTTTGATGATGATGATGGATGACTTAGAAAAATACATTAGGTGAGTTTGAAGGATCACATACCAGAGAATGAGAAACTGCTATAGATGAACAGTTTGTAGGTTTAGCCCAATAAAAATCACAACATAGATGGAGATAATACTTGTCCATGGGAGGATCTTGGCAGGTGGTCATCTCAAACAGACAATCGAAATCTCCATTGAATGTGGAATTATTTCTACCTGATAGGCCTAATAATAAGTTCAAGGTCAATATTGCCAAAGAGTTGTGAATGTTGAAGTCTCTTACCCATAAACAGAATAGGCAACAGCGTGGCGAAAAAACAACAACATGCAAGTTGACATCAGCCTAACAAACTCAATCAGCTTTTCGAATCATCGAAAACCATCTTCAATTTTTTATGTAGATTAATTAAGGTACTACAGATCTAGGCCTACTTGTGAAGGCAAAAGTTACATAATAATTTCAATACGAATATTTTATAAATTGCACTCGATACTTCAAAAAATGCGATGTTTTAATAGTTTTTGTTGGAAAAGTGTTGCTTTTTTTGTCTACCCCATTTTTACTTTGAAATACGACTATAATTTTTATCTGCCACAAAAATATCAACCTTCTCAATTTGGTAGACCACCGCGTGTCTGTAATTTATAAGATAAGAAAAGATAAGCGAGATGTCTGGGCAACATGGTATCCAATGAGTGACTATGAACTTGAAGCATTACTGTCGAAAGAAATAGATAACCAACTAAAAGTGCATTTAGTCGCCTCCCAAAAATATGGAGAATTGATCTCGTCGTCTGCTATTAGAAAATCTATCTGCCAATCAGTGGTTCTCACATCCTTCTTTATGTTCTGCGACAGAAAGACAATATGCATGACAGGGCATTATTAATGGGCGCAGGCAAATTCGGCAGCCGCTTTGGTCCTCTAATTGATAACGGTCTCGTATAGAATTTAAAAAACAAATTGAGAAAACATTGTGAAACTAGGATCTCAGATCTCAAACATAGTTTACTAGTACATGTTTACATATAGCCTAACTCTACATACATTTGAAGTTATTTATCCGTTTATAAATATAGAATAGAGAGAGGTACGGTAGGTTTTTAATTTTTCTTGTCAAACATGAAATTTGTCCAGTAATTGAGAAACAATGACATCGATAATTCGGTAAACTACGTTGATTTTGAAATTCTTCTCTGCATCTTGAATTTTTTTCTTCTCAGTAATTATTATGTAGCTGAAGGCTCATCACAAAATTACCTTTAAAATTAAATTTTCGCAATCGTGTAGGACAAAAAAAAAAAAAACAGGATGAACATCCCAAGACCGAGCTTCTGAAGCATTTTTTTTTCACTCTCAAAGTCATTTCTCGTTCATTCTAGATCTTCTCCATTCTTTTATGTTATCCAGCCAGCTTTGCATTAGATGACCCTTTCTTCGTGCTTTCTCCACAGAATAACTTTGTATAGTACAATAGGCTATGACTAAACCTTCATTTCTTCACAATATTTAGGAATTATTCCTTTTTTGCAAGCCAAAGTGTTGGCGATTGTAAAACCATGCCGGATCGGTCAATGCTCAAATTAACAACGATGTTTATATACATTTTATTAAGAAAACGGCTCTAACGATTTTCACTAAAAGGTATGTGATGTAAGACATGCGCGCCGCAAGGGGGGGGGGGTACACTTGCAACTAGCCAGTGCTAGCTAGGGCATATGATACCCAGTGCAGCAGCTCCTCCCCCCCCCAGCCAAAAAAAAATACAAAAAAAAAAAAAAGCAGCGAAGAGACGTTCTTTGTTGTTTGTGCCAGCACTATGTGCGCCAACAGGACTTGATCAGCACACCTAATAATAGTAATAATGCTAACATTACAGTATTACAATTAACTAATTTGTGATTTAAAAAAAAATAGGCCTACGCAAACAAAATAAATCATTGGAATCAAAATATCTTATTGATAATACTGTCTTAATCAGTGATCATTAAAATTTACAAAATAAAGTTTAAAGTAAGAGGTTTTTAAAAAATCAAGTAGGCCTAAATTTGATTTAATTTGGTTTACAGCTTACATTTCATTTAAGAAAAAAATATAGGCTATTAACAAAGAAGAAAACGAAATATTGATGTTTTTACTTAGAAAGATGTCCTTAATTTGATACCCCTCACCACTTTATGCCCACTCAATTTTCACCCTTCTTTCTGTTTCTGTTGTATATGTCATCTGCAATCCAAGACCCCTCCTTTTGCTCTCTCTCTCTCCATGTGGATCTATCCAGTGCCACCTCTTCCCAGCTGCTAGTGTCGATCTTGAAGAGCTTCATGTCGCGTTTGCATACATCTGTATAACGTAAAAGTGGGCGACCAGAGGCTCTTCTGCCTTCTATTAGTTTGCCATACAGATATGTCCTGTGGAAGTCGACCTACTGGCATTCTACGAACGTGGTCATGCCAGCCAAGGCGTCTGCTGCTGATAACAGAGCGGATAGCCTGGCACCCTGCTATTCGTAGCACTTTTTCATTGGTTATCTTATCTTGCTCCCTATTTTTAAGGATCCGCCTTAGGCATCGGAGGTGGAAGACATTCAGCTTTTTTTTCCTGCCATGAGTAGTTTGACCATGTTTCACTTCCGTATAGCAAGGTACTCAACACAATAATAAAAATAATCAAAGAGATAAGCACTGAATATATATCGGACTAAATTTCAAGTTTTAGAATATCCTAATACAGTTATTTATTTCTTAAAACAATGAATGAAAAAAATTAAAACAAAAAGATACATCGTCGGAAATTTGAACTCTCAACCTTTGCCTTGAAAAGTCAATGTTCTATGCAACTGCCAAACGGTACATGTAAAAATAAAAAAGAGAGAAAATATTGGTTACTTATTTAAAAAATACTTTAAATCAAAGTTTCTTTACTGAATGATAATTTTAAATCCAAACCTTTTTTTTTATTTTTTTTTTTTTACAAATCCTTGTTCAAAAGGTTGAATTTTATATAAATGATTAAATTGTATATGTTTTAAAACATTATAAGTAAAAAAAAAAAGAAAAGAAAACATTTTGAATGTTGGCGCTAAATTAGACCCTTAAAATGTTAAATCATGGAAATAGTTCCATGGTTAAATCTATAATATTTATATAGATTAAAAATAGATGACATCTTTTTCAAGAGTTATTCATCCTGCAAGGAATGACCTTTCCGTTTTTTATTTTTGTTGCACAACAACGTAGAGAACTCTATTGGTGTTCGAGATTAACCATGGTCGTTCTACAACTGAAAGAGGCCAATGGCAATTTCGTTATAAAATAAATTTTTTTATAAATATGTTGGCTTATTATCACGTTCCACAAAAAAGTAAAGATATGTTCACTTGTCCTGGTAGAGCCTACATTTCATAAACACACAAATATTAACGATCATGCTACCAATTAATCCTTCAGAGAAAAAGTGTGGCCCAAAATTTGGTTAAGATACATTTTTTTCAACCTTTTATTTTTGTTTGGAAGGGGATTTCTACACTTCGAGCCCAAGTTTCGACAGGCCGGACGGACATCACTTGTCTGCGCAAAGAATAGTTTAAAAATTTTACCCGTAGAGATACATATATAGGTCTGTGAGTTCTACTTTATCAGGGAAAGACAAATCACCAACTTTGAAACTAAACTAACCGAATAAACTGAAGAGGTCTCTAATCTAAATTTTAGGGATTCTAGATTCGATCTAGATCTAGATCTAATCTAGAAGAGTAGATAGATCTAGCTACTAGTCAAGCACTCTAGGTAGAGATGAACGAAGAGCAGCTGAGAAATGAATTGCAAATCAAAGAGAAAGAAATTCAAAGACTGAAAAAACTACTTGGTGAAGTAATTATAATCTAGACCTCTCTAGTCTCTATAATAATTATTAATAAGTCTATAGTATACTATAGGGAGGTTAAATAAAATATTTATCTTGGAAAAAACAATTTTTCGTTAGTACATCATTAAAATACTTTAAAAGAACTTTCCAATGGTATATAAATTATGACTGTATCTTTAATAGTTAGAAAGTTATGATTTTTTTTGTATCGTTCTGAACTAACATTGTTGACACGGAAAAAAAGAGATGACGGAAGTCGCCTCTCCCAGCCGCTCAGCTCGCGAGACACACCCCCAATTAAGAAATTGGAATTGAGTTTCGTAGAGGATAAATCTACTTATTAAATAAGAAATTTAATTGTAGATCTAGTATTAGTAGTAAATTTCTTGCTCACAAATCGAATTTAATTTATATTTATGAACTTTACTTGTTTAAAATGTAAATATTGATGAAATAAACAAATTATCGGGTCTAGATCTACAAGAAATGTCAGAGAGGCGTGATCAAAATGGCGGCGATGTGATGTCAGAAAATAACAAAATATTTAAAAATTGGGGTCAAAATCGCCTGGAACAATTTTTTTTCAAATGCACTTTTTGACTAATGGGCATATGTTTAGTTCACAAAAACTATTTTAATATATGCAGAATATTAGGCCTTAAATGGCCTAAGGCTTATTTGTTTCAACTAACGAAATTTCTTTATCAAACTTTATCAAAAACTGGAAAATCCCATAGCCCACAATGGTAACCGTATTTTCTACTTTTCTTGAGATGGGCATAGGACAACGCGATAAAACTTGGTAGAATTATAGCCAGGCATGATATCTAGCGTAGAAAAAAAAATTGATGTTTGATCATTTTCCTGGACTCTGTATTGGTAAAAACAAAAAAGGGGTATTTTTGATAATAAATTTATAAGTTATAAATAACTTTAAAAAAAAAACGTCATTAAATATTGTTTAGGCCAGTGTCTAAAGTAATCGATAACACAAGTTTAAATCTTCTCACGTTTCATTCAAAAATGTAATTAATTTTCAAGTGCGGCCTATGTAAAAAAAAGTCAATTACGCAATCTCAACTTTATCGGTCATTTTTGACTTCCGCATTTCCGGGTTTTTTGGGCTACCTATATACTACTATAGTCATTTCCATGTAGCGAGCACCCGTTATTTTCTGAAATTAGCGAACAGCCCACAATATTTGTTAAAATGAGCCTTTATTTTAATAACTAAGACGAAACAGGTCTATTGTTTTTATTTATACTCCATTTCTTTATAGTTCAGACAGTGAGACACAGCTAATTTCGTTTACTCTGAAAAACAAGGGTTTTACACGGGTTCAAAGGGCACTGGTAGGACGATGCCATTTATTTTCTTCTAGGACAGAAGGAGGGTAGGTCCGGGATTAAGAAGATTTTTTAGGTCTAGTATAGGTCGTAGGTCTAACATTTTTACTTAATGTTGATTTCTTTTAGGTGTTAAACCAAGTGTGATGTAAATGAGTAAAAAGAAAGGGAATATCGCTAAAACAAGTGCTAATGACTTGGATATAATGTGAATGGAAAAAAAAAATGTTTTTATGAGTGCACAATCCTGCCTCTCTCTCTCATGTCTCGCAAACTCTCTTTCTTAATTAAGCACCTAGCATGGTACCATAAAGAAAAAAAAATAGCGGGAGGGACAGTTATTGATCAATCTGGTACCAAATTAGGTCACAATCTCAGACTAGAGTGAGCGGGCTAAACGCGCGGGGTCGCGGGAGTCGCGC
Organism: Biomphalaria straminea; assembly: GCA_021533235.1. Taxonomy (NCBI): domain Eukaryota; kingdom Metazoa; phylum Mollusca; class Gastropoda; family Planorbidae; genus Biomphalaria; species Biomphalaria straminea. Next base: position 6,928,790 of record JADKLZ010000104.1, read on the forward strand.
ATTTTGTTTGTTTTTTGGGTCAACTAGATTCTAGATCTACAAGATGATCTAGGTAAGGGCCTTTGTAAAGTTGTGGGTTTAGCAGAGAAGAGACCAATTAAAAGTGGAAAAAGTAACACTAATCTGTCAGTCTTGAGTTGGTTTAAAAAGAAATTAAGATTAAAATTTAACAAGATTACAAAGAGAGTTTGTGTGATACACAAACTCAGAGGCGGCCCCCGTCGGAGTCGGATCCCTGTCAGATCCGCTTTGATCTCTCAACGGACGGACAGACAGACAGACAGACGGACAGACAGGCCACACAAAACTAATATACATCTTCCGTGCTTTGATCTCTCAACGTTAGCCTTGTAAAGCCGATGTTCAAGGCAACTGCCACACTTGTTTTATGAGTTGATTAATTACGAGTAAATACTGGTATGTTACTCGTATGTTGGAACAAAAAAAATGTGAAAACATGTGCAGTATATTAGATTATTAATTGTCTTAAAGTAGGTTACATTTATATTGCATACTAATTAGGTTTTTTCTCTTTAAATACTGTTTGCATAAAATATTTTTAAAAATTAGATTTTGAGCTTTTAGAAAAAAAAAAAGTAGCCGTTGCATCAGAACTTTGAATGCTCTATATTATCGTGATGTCAGATTTTCATTTTCTCTTCTACTTTCTGAGCACTAAACGGGACGGACGGACGGACGGACAGACAGACAGACAGACAGACAGACAGACAGACAGACAGACGGACAGACAGGCCACACAAAACTAATAGCGTCTTTTCCCCTTTCGGGGGCCGCTAAAAAAATGAAGATAATATTATTCTTAAATACAATAAACAAGAGGTGTTCGCTCGTGTACAGCAAATTTCGCTAGTGTACAGAGATGAGTATGCTGTTCGCTACATGGTTACGCTGGACCTCATTACCTGACCCTCTTCAACATCATATTTTATTGTAACTAGGCGTAGCGTAATAAAACAATCTAGCTATTTTTATGGGCAAATGGATGACGAGTTTATAGATGTTTGTAGTTTTTTCCTAGGATTAACCATTACGGAGCTATAAAAATTCAAGTGCAAAAATCGCGGTGGCAGCGCTCAATTTTTTCGCAAGAGGGACATTACTCTAGTACTAATAGTCTAGTCTAGTCTAGTAGTTCAGTAGTAGACCTTAGTGTCCTTAGTACTGCCTAGTCAGTCTAGATCTAGATTCTACTTAGAATCTAGAATATACTATATCTATCTATCTATCTATCTATATATATATATATTTATATATATGTATATGGGATAATATGCATATCAGTTGAAACATTGTTATTTTCAGAAACTTCAGCTATTATGTAACGTACGTTATGTATTTCATTTTCCTCTAATTTTGATACATTATATGCAATAATATTAAGAATTATATTTGGGTTGGATACATGATGTATTATTATGTTTATTAAAAGTTCTATCATTTTTAAGAAATTTACTGAGATACTACATAAACAAAAATGTTACATTAAAGCTTACAAAAATGTGTCGACGAAATAGATCTAGATCCATTTTATTACTTAGAAACCAAATTTTACATTGAAAGGGTGGGGTAAGACACATTTGGCCTGTGTAACTGTAAGAGTAGATCTAGATTTATCCTTCACTAACAGATGTGTTATTTGTACGCTAGAACTCAAGCCTATTAGCAGAAGGAAAAACACATGGCAGTCTTTTCATCTTTTATAACAACTAGTTGACATATCGACTACACACTAGACTAGGCCTAGAGCTATCTGACCAATTCATTACACACCGGTCAGCTGTCCAACTTTTAGTGTTCTACTCAAGTTCAAGCGTGTTTACTTTTAGGCAGAGAGGAAGGGGGGATGAAAGTGTTACTTTTTTTTCTCTAGGAGTAGGATTTGTTACCCGAGTGCTAAGATCTGTAAGTGTGTGTAGTCATTGTAGATCAAGAAATCTTGATCTCAGTATGAGTATGGCAGATTACAGGCCAACGCTACGGTACCTCCTATCAAAGGTTTAACTATTTTTTTAGTTGAAACTATTAAAAAATGCATCTCTAGATTCTCCTAGTCTTTAACAAATTATATTTTAGCTGTAATGGGGTCGTTGGAGCAACCAAATGCAGCACAATGCTTGCCCATTTTGACAATAAATACCAATGAAATCAATGTGGCTATATAATGTTTGCCCACTATCACGTGACTCAGGGGGAATCCGGAACTACCTCATTGGCTGGCTCATACTCTCATATTTAACTTAGTCATACTGACTCATAGTAGTCATTAAGTCATAGTTAATCATTCATAACTCCTTCCCCGAAAAGAATAATCTACAATTTTTCAACTAAGAACAGGACACACACCTCTATTAAATTACCATCTAAACAAAATAAACTCCACACGACTCCCCCTTTGCAGACACTGCGCCCACCCTTATGAAACTGTAAACCAAATTATTATTATTATAATAGCTTTTATATAGCGCTACTTTCATGCTTACAGCATGCTCAGAGCGCTTTGATCCAATCTCATTTGTGGACCAGTGGGGGGGAGGGGGTATCTAGGAGTTGGTTTCCCGTGCTGCCTTTGGGCGCTCAGTAAACACAACTCTGCCCGAGTCGGGTGTCGAACCTCGAGCCCCCTTCTAGGTAGCCAAGCCAAGCTCAAGCCGCACTTAGCCTCTCGACCACGCTTCCCACTATTCAAATCCTCTTTGAATGCTCCTCCCTCATCCACCTTAGGCAGGCCCTACTTCCACTACAACCCAACATAAACAACACCCTGTATAGCAGTGCTGAACAACTGAAAAAAAAACAGCATACTATTTTTCCTTGGCACAGTCTGCAAAAAAGCTCACAGCTCAGCAGTAATAAAGCTGGCTAGAAGAAGAATCTAAATGTAGGCAGAGTGGTTAAGTACTTGGGGTCCTGGGTTTGAATCTTGGGGAAGACCAAGATTTTTAATTTCATAGTGCCCTAGAACCTACCCAACTCTAATGGGTACCTGACTTTAGTTGGTGAAAGTAAAGTAGGCGATTGGTCATTCTGCTAGCCACATGACGCCTTGCTCATTAACCATTGGCCAAAGAAACAGATGACCTTATCATCTGCCTTGTAGATCGCAAGGTCTGAAAGAGGAACTTTTTTTAGTAATGCAGTCATAACTAAAACTGTAAATCTAGATATTAGATTTTTAGCATTCTAGATGATAGATCTTTATTCTAGATATTTAGATCTACTACAATTAAGAATTTTAAATAAATATATTAATACTATTATAAGTTATTTATTTTATTTATACTACTTCATCAAGATCTATAAGCCGACTGGCTTACTGTCTATATTGAGCCCAATGGTTTTTGGAAGGTCTGAACACTCACATGCTAAAACACATCTTACAAACTTAGAAAATTAAATTCCAACTAAATATTCATCAAAGAAAATAAATAAATGCTGGATTATTTAAAAACTAAAGAAACTTTGCAAACAGGAAGAAAACCTATTCTAAAAAATTTGAAGAAACTATGGCAGAAAGAAACGATAAAAGCATCTTAAAACTTGTAACCCATAAAATCATCAGACAGCTGTGGGGCCGGTACATAAAAAAAAAGAAATCTCTAAGATTAACTAAAAAATGTATGATCTTATCTTCTTATATAATACAGACATTACTTAAAAAAAGAAGATGATTATGTCCTACGCGTCATGCATTCAGTCATGCATATTTACCAGTGACTTAAATTCTGCCAAGTCACTGGTTTTCCTGGCTAGCTCAGGCAAACCATTCCATGCTCTAATGACACTAGGGAAGAAAGAGCATTTGTACAGATTTGTCCTAGCATATGGGATGAGGAATGAGCCTTTATTTTTGTGTCTGAGTATTTTATTAAGTTTTGTTTTTGTATTTGGAGATTATGGTTCAGTGTTTTGTGTATAATTGGTACTTTACTCTTAAGTCTTCTATCCTGAAGGCTTTCTAAATTTAGTGATTTTACTAAAGGTGTTACTCTAGTCAAATTTGAATATTTGTTTGTTATGAATCTCATTGCTCTGTTTTGTGTCTGTTCCAGTTTCTTAATGTTTTCCTGAGTTGAGGGGTCCCAAACAGAGGAGGCATATTCTATTATTGGCATTTTAGTTTTATGTTCTTATTTGATTTATAGAAATCTCTTTTAATAAACCCTAATGCTTTGTTTGATTTTTTGATAGTTTCATCAATATGGGGAGTCCATGACAGTTTTTCATTTATTATAACAACTTAGTATTTTACATTTTTAGTCTACATTAAATCTAAGAAAATGGAACAATAGAAACAAAAACCCTTTGCCCTTCGTGAGGTCGAGGGACCTGGCAGTCCAAGTGCTGAAAGCAAGGCCTTTTATAGTTGCTGTACATAGCTTTTAATTTGTTATAGCGCACTGGCTTTTATTTAATATTTACATTTTATCTAACTAGGATGAAAGTTCCAAGCTTCTAACTGTTCCAGAAAATGATTTACAGAAACAGAAAGAAAAATCAGAAACCCTTTCAAAGGAGGATATTTCTCGATACAGCAGGCAGCTAATTCTACATGACTTTGGTGTGAAAGGTACAAAAAAAAAGTAGTTTTAAAGTAGCATTAAATTAAAGCTTTAAAAAAAAAGTAAAAAACACTACTGATTATTATTTCAGTAACAAGAACAATTTAAATGTGCTTTAAAATTGAAACCATACCAAAAAAGAATTAAAAATGGAAAGCCCCATTCTTGAAAATGGTGGAACTTGTATATATTTTTTTCTCTGAAATTTTGTTGTTTTTTAAATGTAGGTCAAATAGCTGTCAAGAACACTAATGTATTGATAGTTGGTGCTGGAGGTCTTGGCTGTCCTGCTGCCATATATTTAGCTGCTGCTGGAATTGGTAATGAATACAAATTTCATGCATCTGAATAATTTTAATTGAAAGCTATTAGATCTAGATATACTTTTTTGTATAACATAGCTATAACATGAGAATTGTAATGTAATGAAAGGGTGTCAAAGTGTTTTTTTTTTTTAATTTAAGATTTATGCTAAATGCTTATATAGGGGCAAATGTCATTTTAAAAATGAGTTTGTCGTAGCATATGGACAAGATAAAGCTTTTATTGTTTTGTCTAAGTACTTTTAACATTTGTTTTTGCTAAATATCCTGCAAAAATATTTTATTAGCTTTTTTTCTTTTGATTAATGAGTGCCTAAATGGTTTCTTTGTTTAAACTCTTTCTTTATGTAATTATTTTCTCTTTCTGAAAGCATTATTCATTTTGCTCATTTGTATTTCACTATTATGCTACGATTAAACTTCAATAACTTTTGTTTTTGATATCAGAAAATCATAAATAATAATCTTTTTACACAACACAAATTAAAGTTTATAAATCCAAAAATCAATTTAGTTTAATGTTGGCATTGTCAATTAGAAAAGAAAGAGTTCATTTGGAAATTATGTCATCTATTCTTGTCCAGGTGTGTCCATTAAGTCACACGTGATGTTTTGTTCTGTCGTTTGTATGAATAAGGTGCTCATAATTTTGGAAGTTATCCTGTATTGCAATCAATATTATCAAGATTTCCATAGGAGTACAATTTGAGAGAAACTGTCCTAAATTGATTATGTAAACATGGAACTTTTTGCTGGAAAAGTTTTACTTAAATGTGTGTTGTGACACGGTTACTATGTGTGGTCAACCGTGACACACGGTCAAGTGTTAGAGAACTGGGAGTTAGGGGACTTGGGGAAGTGACGTGTATGTGATAAGGAGAGAGAGGAAAACAACCGAGTAGAGTGTGAGGAAACAAGTTTATTCATTAATATAACATTTTATTCAATCTAACATATGTACAGTTATTATTATACACAGCAACTCTCTTGTTTACAACACACTCTACTCGGTTGTTTTCCTCTCTCTCCTTATCACATACACGTCACTTCCCCAAGTCCCCTAACTCCCAGTTCTCTAACACTTGACCGTGTGTCACGGTTGACCACACATAGTAACCGTGTCACAACAATGTGTCTGATTTGATAATTTCCCTTTTGAATGTGTAAGGCTACTTCTCCTTTGAATGTGTTAGCCTGTTTCCCTTTTGCAAACAATAGTTGATAATTATTAATAAATAATTCTATACAGTTGCCAAGGCTTCTTTAACAAATTCAGTTGTTTTTTTTTTATCTTACTATTGGGTTAATGGCTATTCTAATATAAAAAAATTAAAGCAAATAAAATGATATTTACACTTACATTTTAATTTGGTTTGTGACACTAAATTTATTTGTGGTCATTGTTTTAAAAGGCTAGTTAGTATATTTTCCTTTAGAAAGATATGATTTGAACAACAAAATATCAACTGATAAGACAGTAAACACTTTAAAATTGGCATTACTATATTGAATAATTCAATTTGGCATGGCTAGGTGAAGAAGGAGCTTAAAATGTGACAAGACACAAATTTAAAATATCCCCCCCCCTTTTTCTAAAATTATGCCATCGACTTTGATATCCTTTTGTCTCATTAGGTCGATTCTTTTAGCATAAAAGAACTAGTGGCTGCATGTTAAAGCTTGGCACCTTGATGCAACTGTGATTTTTCATATTGTGGGAACGTGCAAGAATTTTTAAATATTAATAAAATTAATCCAAATTAAGATCTAGTCCCAACTGTTTCTTTTTCTATACTTCTCTAGGCAGATTAGGTGTGGTAGACTATGATGAGGTGGAACTTAGTAATCTACATCGCCAGATACTGCACACAGTTGATAGAGTTGGTTTATCCAAATCTCTTTCTGTTGTACAATCCTGCTGCAGGTGTGTGACATATTTGAGCTATTATCTGGTGAAATCAAATATACATTAAGTTTTTAAACTTAATTTTAATTTGAGCTCAAGGATGTATTTAAAATCTATCAATAAAAAAGTCGTATCTTATCTTTTAAAATACAGATGTTACTTCAAAAAGATGATTACATTTTACATGTATTTCTAGGTCTGCAGAATAAGCTTTAATGGAGAATGATGTCCTTATTATGAAATTATTTTTTATTATTATAGCTTTTATATAGCGCTACTTTCATGCTTATAGCATGCTCAGAGCGTTTTTGGTCCAATCTCATTTGTGGACCAGTTGGGGGAATGGGGTATCTAGGAGTTGGTTTTCCGTGCTGCCTTTGGGCGCTCAGTAAACACAACTCTGCCCGAGTTAGGTGTCGTTCCTCAAGCCCCCTTCTAGGTAGCCAAGCTCAAGCCGCACTCAGCCTATCGACCACGCTTCCCACAGAAGCAGAAGCATAAACAAATGCAGGTTTATTTTAACTATACACAAAATATAAGAGCACACAAAATGTAACATCATAAAATCTTCTTGATTCATTAATGATTAAACCCACTTTAAGGTTGCTCTAGATATTGTAAGAATCAAATGATTAATATAGTTATATGATTTATATTTTTACTTAAATCATAAGTACCGGTAGCAAAGTTGTCGTTCCCTATAAGACTTGATTATTTTTACCTCTTTGTATTTTATTTATACAAAGTTTAAAGACTTCATCATTTTTGGTCTGTACATCAATGAATTCAGTATAGCCAAATATAGAACAAATTGTGATTAGAAATGGTTTAAATCAACGACTACAAATGTTAATTCTGGTGATCCACAAAGGAACAATCTGCTGTTTCTCATTGACATTAATGGTGTAAAATAGTATTTGTCCTGGAACAATAAGTTTAACTATTTGGAACAATAATAAATCAAGGAACTGAAATATCATTTCAAACTAATCATTAAAAAATGATTAAGGAGTACAAAGTAAAAGTACTTATTGTTATACTAATGTAATTCAAGTGAAAAAATGCAAGATACTTTGATGTAATTAGGAATAAAAATGAAAATTAACTATTACACCTCTTTTGAGCATGGTACATGCAATGGGGAAATTCAGCTTTTTATTTCTAAAAGAGCTGCTAAAAACATGATATAGATATAGTATTTTCTTGACCTTTATTGAATTCTTGTTAATGGATATTTTGTCAGCTATAAACTTAAAGGGCATTCCCATACCATTGCCTGTAGAGTCATAAATAATGAATTCTTGAAGTGGTAACTTGAAAAAGTATACACTGATATAATATTATATAAATTGTAATTTTTAAACAAAATTTTTTATTCAATCATTTATTCAGGTTAAATCCATCAACTGATTATGTACCTTACCATTTACAGCTTGATAGCAGTAATGCTTTAAGGATTATTGAAAGGTAAGTCATCTAAAACATGAGAATGTACTGTGTTATGACATGATTAGAATGTAGATTTATTTCGGGAATAATAAAGGGATAAGTTTGACTTAGTTACGGAAATGATGAAAAGTTAGATTAAAAAGTGGAATGATTTAGTCGACTCTAATAACAAGATGTTATTTGATTGAGGCTACAGACGGCAAGTACAGAAAGACAACGACGGATCCCTTATTAAGTATTAAACGTATTTTGATAGTTGAATCGATTGTCGACTTCCTCTATTGCTTGTTTGGCATTTCATCTGTGGTTGAGGATTACCTCCTGCTTATTTCGTTTGATATTTACCACGGCGGAAGAGCCATAACAACTGTTTTTAATTTCTTAATTTCCCTTTAGCAATTGACTCTCCTTCCATTTAAGGCTAAAAAAAGACAATCACACAATGGAATGTTTTGTTTTTTTTAAACTGTAAAAAAAATAAATCAATCTTTATAGCCTTATTTAATAGTTGCCAACGTTAAGAGTTGCAAATAAATTGTGATGCTTTATTCTGAATACATTAACATTTTTTTTTAAGAATCTTTTTTTATTACTTTTTTTAGCGGCCCCCGTAAGGGGAAAAGCCGCTATTAGGTTTGTGCAAAATGTCCGTCTGTCACACTCAGGGCGCCAAAACTAGAAGAGATACGAAAAATATTATTTCACCATTTAATGCGGCTTGAAAAGTTTAGGTGCAACAGCTACTTTTAGTTTTCTAAAAGCAAAATGTTTAATTTATAAAATTAATTATACAAGCAATTTTTTTATAACAAAACACCAATTATAAAACAATTATGTAAATGTAAGGGAGGAAATGTTACTATTAGAAATGCTCTTGGCATGTAGATATCCCCATATTTTTTAAAGTGAACTTTTAGTACCAACTTTCGTGTACTAGCGTAAAGCCCGGCAATGACATGATTCTAAACTAATTTCTTAAACTTTTTAAAAAATCAGATTTTTAAAAAAAAATTTGTTTAGTGCCCCCATTAGAATGAAAGAAGCATATTTTTGTGCGTTTTGTCTGTTGGTTGGTCTGTCCGTCACGGTTAGAAAAAAAAACACAAAAGGCTTTTGAAAATATGATTTAACTTTTACTGTTCTTTCAGAAATATTGCGATAGTTTAAGGGGAGGATTCACCTCAATTATATCAATTTTCTCATTTTTTTTACTTTTTTCAAATATGGTTTCAAACGATTATTCATCCATTTCTCTACTGTTTTTCATTGTTTTTAGTTATATTAGACGTTTTACAATATTTTAAAATAATTTTACAAAATATCAAGTGTTCTAATTAATTTAGCTCATTAATTATGCAAAAAATAAAAAATAACGTAACTTTTTTATTTATTGTCCGATTTACAAAATTTTTTCACTAGCATTCATATTAGAAATGCTAGAATCTTATCTGTATCAACAGTATAACTAGTTGTAAAATGAATTACCATTGGTCCAATAAACTCATTTCCTGTAAATAACTATTATTTCGACCAATCAGCGATCTCTTTGCAAAAGCTTATGGAAGCTTTATCATAAACAGTTCGGGCGCACGCTTTTGCTTATATCGCTAGTCTAGTGTTTATTTCTTCACTATTATAGATAAAATGACAAAGTGTGATCTAATAAAAGAAGGAAGAAGCCAATAAAAGCGTAAATTTAGAGGGAATAAATGTACTGTAAGATGAAAACAATCTAGATCTAGATCTAGTACCGGTATGGAACCTAAAGCTGAGTCTAGATCTATTGAATTAGACTATTAGACTATCGTGAAACTGATGTTATTGATGTATGTTTCTGCATCTAATTCAACACTGGAATATAGTGTATCTATAGCTAAGGAGAGTAGACCTACTACGTTGTTATTTAGGATGATATCTCTTTGTTGACATTTAAGCCCTTATTTCCTTGATACAACTATTACTTAGTATTACCCCTCCTTAGGGTGAAGTGTAGACTATCTCCCGTCCTTAGGGTTAAAAGTAGATGAAAACCACAAGTAAACCATTATCACAAAACTATTCAGTGACTAAAAGATAGTGAGGCTTGTCAAGTAAGATAGTTTTACATTGCAGCCATTCTTCAGATGAATTTTTATGTGAATTTTCTTCCTATGAAAATATAAATGTGAGCTTTTAACTAGCTATCTATAATGTAGTTATTATCAGAGATACAGTCACAGATCCCTAGCCCATATGAATACTGCAGCCCAACCTTGTAAATATAGGAACAGAATTCTACATACAGCTGAAAGTAGGCCAACTGCTAGTGAAAGCATGTTGTCAGCAGCTAAAGAAGTGAAATAAAACATGAACAGATAGCCGCATCATGTAATGATATATGACAGAGAAGGGGCTTTATAAGCAAAAATGGAATAGCAACTGTTTTATCTGTCAATCATTATAATGCCATGTTAAGGTTAGGTCTAATTAATCATTGTTTTACCAAATAAAAAAAAAAAGACTTTCATCAGAAATCATCCTTGAAAAGGGTTTAATTATAAACGGAGATTCACTTGTTGAACAAAAGACAGATAAGGGCCGGGGGGGGGGAGGGTCCAAAACATAGAAAAATGTTCAAAGTAACATCAAAAAGACAGGATTATGAATACAAGTGGAAGAGAAGGCCATGGCTGATAATTCACATCTCTTTGGGGGTATTAGGTTAGTATTCATTGAAAAAAAAAAACATTTTTTCCCTTTAAAGTTCATTTTTCTCCTTTTTAATTTTTTTGACAAATTTCTTGACATGGAATCAAATTATTTAAAAAGTTGTTTATATATCTTCATGAAAATTGGCACATATCAAGAATGATATGTTTTGAACTCACCCTACTACTTTGGCTTTAATTAAATAAAAAGTTTTAAAGTTATAGTCATTTATAAAATGTTATTTTGAGTTTTTTGCGTACAAAAAAACCACCATAAACAAAAAAATTTTTTCAAAGGGTAAAACTCATCAGAATATAATAATTTTAGTAGGGCAAGTTGATAATATATGTATAAACATATTTGCAAAGTTTCAGCTTAAAATATTTTATACTTTATGAGAAATTTGTTCCCAAATGTTTGTTACTATTTATAGTAACAGGCAGCGGTGACGTCATACTAAATGTCAAAATTGACATTTGACTTTTTTTTTACTCCTTTTAAGTGTTTATCAAACTATTTGGAAACTTTCATGGCTGTGGTACCATTCTAAGACATACTTTGGTTTTAAGGTGAAACCTCCCCTTAAGGATGGGACATTCAGGACTTGAGCCAGGGACCAACGATAAATCCGAACTAAAGTCTGGTGCGCAAACATCAAGATAAGGCAGGTTTATACCCTGCTCGCCATCCTCCGTCGTCCAGCGAGAAGTTAAATATTTTCAACTTAGAAGGAACATCTGAAACATCTTGCGAATAGGCGGATCTGACAGGGATCCGACTCTGACGGGGGCCGCCTCTGTAATCTTGTTTTATAGTTAGATAAAGTCTTAGTAAACACAGTTATACACAAGTCCCATCATTTTTTAAATGGGATAACTATAACAGGTCCTCAATGTTTTCAGGAATATAATTTTCCTCTTTCAGTTACGATATTGTTTTGGATGCCACTGACAATGTAGCAACTCGGTATCTCCTAAACGATGCCTGTGTTCTGGCTGGAAAACCACTGGTGTCAGGAAGTGCACTTAGATTTGAAGGACAAGTAAAGTGGCTTTTTTGTTTCTATTTACATATGTATTTCTCACTGGACCATACAGGAGTATCAAAACTTACATTTCTATCCTTGGCTTTCATTGAAAGCTATGGCCTTAGGTTGATAGTTCCTTATGTCTTGATAATAACACACTTGGCTCTCTTTGGTATCTATTTCAGAGCATTCCTTTTTCCTTGTGGGCACAGAAATGTCCTAAAGTCATAAATTTAATAAGTCATCCTTCACTGGAATTTGAGCTGTAAAAGCTGAGTGGTTAACCACTTAGGCACAATGTCACTTAGTTCCACTCATCTCAAATGAGTGAGTACCTGCATTACATACTTCATAATTGGTGAAATATCAACTAATGGGCATCAAAGGGCATTTTTAATCTCCACAATCAATGTTTGTTAAACTGTGTATATATTATTAAAACGAGACCAGCTCAGGTGCCAGCTTGCTTTAACTGACAGATGGAAATCCTTATAAAGACTGCGAGTTGCACATTTGAGACCAAAAGAAAACTTAAACTGATCACAGGTAGACAATGGTAATGTCTGCTTGGCAAAATATGTAGATGGAACAACATAGCCATGTGAAATGCTGTACTCCTCCTTAATCTTCAGACTCAAAGACAAACCTTATTATGTTATCAACTGTAACTTAGTGTATTGTATCATCTCATCTGTCCTTTGATTTTCCTAGGGGGGCTGTGACAGTTTACAAAACCAAAGCTCTCCACTTTTCTGGGTCAGCAGTTGCTCTTAGCAGGATATCAAGAGAGAAGCTGGCCCATTCTTTATGTTGTCCAGCCAGCTTTTCTTTGTCGACCCTTTCTTCATGCTCCCTTCACTGTACCTTGAAGGATGATTTTTGACAATGAGTAATGTCTTACAATATGACTGATACCAGCTCAGTTTTCATCTCTTCACAGTATTAAGGAGTTCCTCCTTTTTACCAGACAGAATGTTGACAAACTCATTTGTCTTCTTTTCCTGGTATCTGATACAAGGCATTTTTCTGTAGCATTTACTCTCAAAGGCTTGAATTTTTCTTTCATGGTTTATTGTCCAACTTTTATAACCATATTTAGGAGTACACAGACCACTAACGAAGTTTTAGTTTTACTGGTACTTAGAAGCTGATGACAGGAGATGCCAAGCTTAAATGGGTTTTTATTATAGCTTTTCATATCTATCTTTAGCTATCATTGTGCCACTTTGACAGTGGACCTTATCTTTTTACTGTATCTTTTGAACCTCTTAACAATTAATGTATATAAAGGAAATATTTTACATACAAATTATAAATTAGCAACAATAAAATGTCAAAATGACTGATATACTCTCATACCAAAAATGCAGTGCCTATCCTGATAATACAAAGTACAGCCACTAAGCATTGTTATAAGTAATACTGTATCACAAACAGGTGTCTAGAATCTGAAAAAAATACTATAACATGTTACAAAGACTAGCCCCCATAAAATCTGTCAGGTCTTTGTTGAATTAATTAATAAATTATTAAGTTGTCTAGGTATAAAAAATGTAATTTAGATTGTCATGTGCTTTTGTGTTAATTTATAATTTCATATTACTTAATAAATAAATCAGTCCCAATAAATAAATCAGTCCCAAGGTTCAACCTAACAGATACACCAATGTGTATGATGATTTATACTTAAACTATAAATTTAATCCAATGAGATTTATACAATGAAATGACATATGACTAATGGTAATGATAAATGAATACAAGTACATAGAGTATTGGCTTCCTTCAGTCGTAGAACGACTATGGTTCATCTTGCACACTTCTTCATGTGGCTGTGGAGCCCTAATTTGGAGAGACACTCCCATCCACAAATATCGCAGGTTAAGGTGGTTTCCACTTCAGTGGTAGAGGAGCTGGCCATTTTTTGCATTGTCCGTTTTTCTTCCAGAGCTGAGGCCCATGTTCTTTTGCTATCCATAGCTTTCTTGGTCACTGTCTCTCTCCATCTGGTGTGGTCTAGAGCTATGTCTTCCCAATGGTCAGTATTGATGTTCACTTATTTTAGGTCTCGTTTTATTGCATCTATGTAAGGGAGGTGGGGGCGACCAGTTTTTCTTGAGCCAGTTGCGAGTTGTCCATAGAGGATGACTTTCAGGATGCGTTTGTCCTCCATCCAGCGAACATGTCCATGCCAGTGCAGGCAGCATTGTCTGAGGGCTGTAAGGATGCTGGGAATACCTGCTTGTGCGAGGATCTCAATATTGCACTCCTTTTCTTTCCATGTGATTTTCAAGATCCTACGAAGATATCACAAATGGAATGAGTTTAGTTTTCTCTCTTGCTTTGTGTAGGAGGTCCATGATTCACTGCTATACTATAGTGTACTTATAATGCATGCCTTGTAGACTTCCATTTTGGCCTACTCTAAGATTTTAAAGGTCAAAGGCCTTTGTCAGGTCAATGAATGTGATGTACAAAGGCATTCTTTGCTCTCTGCATTTTCCTGAAGTTGACGGATGGAGAAATTCATGTCAATTGTGTATCTCCCTGAACGAAAGGCGCACTGTGATTCTGGATAGACTCAATCAGCAACTACAAAACAAAATGATTGGTTTGACTTTAAATCAGCTATTTTAGCACCTGTACATACAGTATGATATGAGAAATTTCTAAATCATAGTCTAGTTCCTTTAACTACCCATACTGAATTATTATTTCAAATAGAATGATAAATACCTTGTAATATGGTGTCTGATTACATTGTCCTCACAATATTTCATTCTAAGACAAATATTCTGTAAGAGGATCAATTCACTTTATATAAACTGTTCAAGGTTACACAAGTATCTTCTAGCCAAGATGAATGTTCACCAGCAATGAAGATACTCAGAGTTAAGGGTAGCACCAAAACTCACAATGTCACAATGTAACATCAAGACTGAATGTAGAAACTTGAAATCTGAAATCTGGAACTTGAAAACTGAAACCTCAGACTTGAAACCTAAAACTTGAAACCCCAAAAAAAGGCTAATAACAGATTCTTCTAATCTTCTAATCTAATTACAAAATACAACCAAATAAAAGATTCTTCTAATCCTCTAATCTTCTAATCTAATTACAAAATACAAA
>JADKLZ010000104.1:6943901-6961712 GCA_021533235.1 Biomphalaria straminea
AGATTCTTCTAATCCTCTAATCTTCTAATCTAATTACAAAATACAAATATGACCAAATAACAGATTCTTCTAATCCTCTAATCTTCTAATCTAATTACAAAATACAAATACAACCAAATCCATATTAAAATAACTTTACAATGTGAAATAAAACTCACTCTAAACAGGGGTCAAATAGTCCTTCAAGAATACATACCAAGGCCAACGCTAAGGCTATCCAATAACAAAGACACAAAAAGAAACCAGGAACTCAAAAGATACAGCTTGCTTCAGTGGAGCAATATGGCTTGAATGCATCAAACGACCAAGAAGAAAAGTTTTGACGTCATATGAAAAATTACGACGAAGTGAACACTTATACTGCACACAAATAAAATAGCACAAATGATGTCATTGCCTATTGATGAAAGCGGGGCTATTAGATTGTGTACCGGTACAACTAAATAGATAGTTGCGACAGTTAGCACTATGATAGTGAACTTAAACATCACCATGGTGTGTCACTGTTGCATGTAAATTTATCTTAGTATCTTTTGGTTCTCTTACTAGCTGACAGTCTATCACCATGATGGTGGACCTTGCTATAGATGTCTATATCCTCAACCACCACCCAGTGAAGCTGTGACTAACTGTTCAGAGGGAGGTGTCCTAGGAGTAGGTATGCAGTGTTCAAAAATATGCATCTTCTTTAATATACTTTTTAATTCTAGACAATCTTGTTGCTGCCATCAGGCATGACTATATTAGTGCAATCCTAAGTTAGATGATGCAAGTTCCAGTTTTGAATGTGTCAGTAAACAATTTTTTTTGTTTACACCAGATTCAACCATACAATATTTATTAAAAAGATACTACAAGATATTTATACTATTTTTTCAAATTATTTACTTTTACCATGATTTTAAAAACATTGAATTTTTTTTAGACTAATCAATGAATCAAGTAAAATTTAATCTTAGATCAAGACACCAAATAGAAATGAAATTTACAAGATCAATTAGAGGCTTACTGTCTTTCTATTCAGTTCCAGGTATTATCGGATCATTACAAGCTTTGGAGGCTTTAAAAATAGCCACTGGGATTGGCAGTATCCTTTCATTTTAAGTTCATTTTTTTCAAATCATTTATTTGATCTAATCTAGTCCTTAAATTTGTGAAAGTATTAAAAAAATTTTTTTAACATGTTGTAGCTTCATTTTCACAAAAACTCTTACTGTTTGATGCACTGGATGGAACATTTCGAACTGTCAAACTTAGACCACGATGTAAAAGTTGTTTGGTCTGTGGCGAGAACCCAACAATATTTCAGCTTATTGACTATGAACAATTTTGTGGGGCAAAGGCAACAGACAAGGTATAAAGAATGTCTCATTGATTTTTTTTGAGAACACATTATATTTGCTTCTCTAAACAATTACAATTATTGTATTTGTATTTCTTAATAAATGTTTCAAGTGGTATTAAAATTATTGTGCTATTGATTTTCTGCTTCATAGCAAAAATTTTAAGAGTTATTTCCCATTTACCTCATAGGCATCAACAGCTGGTAGCGTAATGATTTTCTGCCGATACAATCTAGCTAAGCTCTATAAATTTTATGCATCATTGCTTTGATTTTCACTGGATATTTTATTATTGATTTGTTTCCCTCAGATAAAAAATTTTTACAATTTTATTCATCTGAAAGTGTCCTAGATGTTGAAAAAAAATAAAAATCTTCTCTAAAGAAGTGCTAAAAGGACTGCATATTTCACTACTTTTAACAGACATTTATATTTTTGTTAAAGGCTGAAAATTCAGTTGTTATAGAAAATTGTGGAAAAAAAAATTAGAAATTAGATTCTTTTTTTTTTTTGAAGGAAATCCCATAACTAGCTAAAGGTTTTCTCCACTGTATAAGTAAATCAACCATCTCTCATTATAGCAGTTTGGAAACATACAAATGTTTTAAGAAATACTTTTAAATATACTGTTCAATAATACCATGTAAAATCTTTTCTATCTGTATTTCTTGCACCAGACCGAACTCTTTTTTTTTTTTTTTTTTTTTTTTTACTTCCTTCACACAAATGTTATCCTGCAGAAATTTAGGTTTTGGCAATGCTCTCTCTATATTGTATTTTTTTTTACATGTATATTTATACATATATAGTGAGTTTTTTTTGGCTATTATTTAAATTTTGATATTTGTTTACATTAGCCTTATTCTCTAAGGCACAGCTGTCCTATGCAAACTTTTAAATAACTGAATAGCTTCAGGCTAGTGCTCTGATCAATCTTAAAATCTATGACCTAAATAAAAAAAAACCAGAACAAGAAACTTTTCATTATTATTTATTGGCGTTTAAAAGTTGTGTGCTTTCATGTTTTATTATTTTGGGGTTGGCAATTTTTCAAATAAATCTGCATTAAACGTTAAACATCTGTTTCCTTATGTTATGCCCTCCTGTGGTGTTGGATTCTTTTAATCCCTTTTCAATTTGTATAGGATGTGAACTTGGATTGGTCTATTACACAGCGCTACCTTCTGTAAAGGTGTTTAAAATATGGATTTTAGATGTATGTAAAATAAAGTTATAAACTTCTCAGCTTGTCCTCATATACTGCGGGAGTTTTAATAAGTTTCGTGATTATTTGCAGTTCTTGGCTTCTTAACTTTTTTGAATTGAACAAGAAAAAAAATCAATATTTTACAGTTTTATCTTTTTATCTCCATTTTTATTTATTGTTGAGAAACAGACAACATATGAGCTTATGTACTTTTTGTGTGTGTGTGTGTGTTTGAACATATTTTGTATCTAGATATATAAAAAAAAAAATCATATTATCATAAGTTAAGATATATTTTTTTCTTTTTAAAGTCTCTATGGTGTCTGTTCAGTTTATAAAAAAATTGTCATTTAATTTTTGCCGTTTGTGAAATATATTAATGCCTCTAAATGCTTATCATTGTGTGTCCCATATATTAGTCAGGCTTTCAGGTGATAGATTCTTGCAATACAATGATCACTTTTGGAAACATCATTGTAAGGTCACATGACCACCTCTCATAAAATTTACATTCATAATTGTCTGAATGAGAGGTACTCCTTGCCAATATTTTTTAGCGTAAAACCTGCACACGCAAAAGTTACAAAATAAGTATAAAACAAAGTTGTACAACCGGCACCCTTGCATGTGCAAAGCTTGACTTGCGATAAACTTGTACAATTGATTACTGGTAGATTAAAGATTCTCTGTCTTATTGGTGCTATTTGTTTTCCTAAGCTTTATAATGAGATGTGCATAAAGCTTTCCAATGTAAATTTCTCAACCACACAGGGAACTACAGGAAGTATAAAGACACACCTGTATGTCCATAGTTTTCGTTATGCTATGTTAATGAGCAAAAAAAAAATTTATAAACCCTGCACCTTTGTAAACCTCGCACAGCTGCCATTCGTATGTACGTAGTATTCTCTTGTTTAACAATTTACTTCTTTTTAGGTGGATTCTTGAAACAGTGTTTCCCGAAACTTCTTCCTTAAGGAAACACTTCACACATTCTGAATATTTACAGGAACACTTTGCTTATTTTTTTTAAAGAGATTAATTCATGTGGTGACCTACTAGTTAATTATTCCAGTAGTTCGTGGAACACAGTTTGGGAAACACTTCATTAAAAATTATATTGGCCACAGTAAACATGGTCTTTATCCTTTTACTTAATAAAATAATGACCCGACAGTTTATGGTTCTTCCTATTGTTTGCTCCTATCTTTTATTTATCAGCGTATTGAAAAACATCTATTGATTTATCAATGTTTGTTCCCAGGATCATAAGATTCATGTTCTTGAAAGAAGTCAAAGAATCAGTGCTAAGGTAAAATCTTGCTCTCAATGCACATTTATATTAGACTTCAGGGTCTTCATCTATGCCACTTCTGAAGCTCCTACATTACAATCAAAGATTAGCACTATTTATTTTCTTTATGTATGAACTTTGGGGTTTGGATTTTAAGTTTGTATTGATTAGCACAGATACATGAACTTGTGTAAGAAGAAGAAGTCTTGTGCCTGTTTTTCTTGTGTACAGAAAAAAAAAAGGCTCTAGAGAATTTGATTATTAGCCGTGCTGATCCACTGCTATGAATAATTATCTCATGACAAACATGGTCAAATTTTAAAAACAATGTATGCATTTTTCACTCACTAAACCCAAAGAAATATTTGTAATATATATATATCTATGTTGTTAAACAGCACAGGACTTACCCATATTAGCCATTGCCTTTCTACCACAAGTTTCTACACATAGCTATTATGTTGTAAACAGATACTTTCAATGAACTACAAATAAAGAGGGTTATAGTTGGCTTCCTTCAGTTGTATGGTGACTATGGTTCATTTTATAGAAATAAGATGAAAGCCTCATCATAAGCATTGATTATAAAGTTGTTAACTCACCACACAGCTGGACAAGAGAAAATTAATGGTTGAAATAAATAACATTCTCCACATACACTGACACTATCTAATCCTCTTTCAATGCCACCTTGAATGCTGTCTTTGTCATTATCATCTTTCCATAGAATATAGGGCCTCAGTAAAAAGATGCCACTCTCCAGTTTCTTACTCGTTTTTTAATGGCTTCCCACCTCTTTTTTGTCCTCTTGGCTTCATCTATTACACTGTGTCGCCACATTCTTTTTGGTCTTCCTCTACATCTTGTGCCCTGTGGGTTCCATTCTAAGGCCTTCCTAGCTCTGTTGTTGGTATCTTTTCTAAAGTTGTGACCAATCCATCTCCACTTTTTAATTTCTGCACCTCTATATTTCTCTGTTCACCCATAATCCAGTTTTGTGTTCTCTATTTTATCATATCAGTTCTTAAGATGTTTTTCAGACATCTGTTGATGAAGATCCATATTTTTCTGTTATTGCTTCAGTTGTTCTCCATGTTTCAGAACTATACTGTAGGACTGCCTTGACATTAGAAGTAAAGATTCTTATTATTCTTGCTAGAGATGTGTTGGAGATTTCCTGGTTGGTTGTAGGTGTGTAAATGTCTTGATGAGCTAGATTTCTTCATCTGTTCTACTTGATACACTGACTACAGTCTCAAGTATGTAAAACTCTTTACTTGGTCTATGGTCTGAGAATCCAGTTCAATGTCTTTGTACCCTCCTCACATTCCACATTTAATTAACAATGCAAATAAGTGTACCATGTGATAACTGCTGCTCAAATAATCAAAAATAATTGTGTGTCACTTGGTTAAACAAAGCTCTTACAAAACAATTTCCAAAACAAAAAAAAACATAAAAAAAGTGGCAGAAGTAAAACAAAATAGGCTGGTCTTTCAACTGCAGTTCTAGTCAAATCAGTGCTCAGTGTGTTTAATAAATGTATTTTTTTCATTTAATTACTGCACCTGGAGAAGCTTGTGGCATTGCTTATAATTGTCTTAGATCCTTTAACTACAAAGCCTTACAGGCATTGTTAATTTTTAATAAAATAATGAAAAGTGTCTATTCTTTTGGACAGAGTTCTATCAACTTACTCAAGCTCAGGTTTCAAAAGATAATTTTCTAAAAAAGGTTGAACAACCTTGTCAACTGCATATTTTTAAACTGTCAAACATTTCTTTTTATATGCCCTAATCATTGAGACCCTATTACTTTAATAATTTTCTCTTACCATACAAAGCAGTTGAGTATTGCATGCATTTACATGGTGCAGCTGAGGAAGCTGTCCCAATAAGGGTTGTCTGACAGCTGTTCATAAGGAAACTCTTCTGAGGCAGAAGTTAAAAAAAAGGAAATTGTTTATCTGAAAGTTTCTAAGGAAATTGTGTAGAAGCAGTAAATATGTGATGGCTAATTTCATTAATAACTAACACTAAGTTTGGGCTGAAACCTTCAGTTATATGCTTTAATATGACATCATCATAGTTAAGTATTTGTTAAGATAAGGGACTAAATCACATAGAAAAAGGGTCATAACTCTTGTAGTACATTTATCAACAAAATGTATTAAATGTGATTGAAGTTTTTTTTTGTTCATTAAACCAGGTAAACTTGAAGTCTTTATATTGTGTCAGCTACCGTAAAATGATCAAAACTACTAGTTAGTTTTACTTATACTCTTAAAACACAGTATCTTGCTTATAGGGTTTAAAGTTTTTGTTTTTTCCTAATTAATTTTTAATTCCCAAAAACTTTTTTTGATGTAATAATTTATTTTTCTGATGTTTTAAATTAATACTAGCATTAAGATTTATTTTTAAAGCAATTGGGCACAAGAAATTTTTTTTTTTTTTTTGGATTTAACATTTTTTTCATAAGATTAATTTAAAATGAGATTTTTATGATGAGTTTTCTCTCTCTCTAGGAATATTCAGAGATGGTAAACAGTAAGAAACCTCATGTCCTTGTTGATGTTAGACCAGCCATAGAACTGGATATATGTCAGTTACCTCATCCTGTGATCAGTATCCTTGTCTCAAGTGTGTCTAAAATGTGCTAGGATTGTTAATATTTTTTAAAAATAGAGTTTTGTTGTTCAAAATTTTTTTAAATTAATAAATCTTTAGCGTCATAATTTTGATATTGTTCTGTGGAAGCTTTAAACAACTAAAAATGCATTTTTTTATTTTCATCTCTCCTTTCTTATTATTAAAAGCTCTAGTCAACAATGTTTTAGTGTTTAGTCTTTCTTCCTCTTTAGACTTTACCAGCTACTTTTAATATCGCTGACCTCATTGCAAGACTTCATGGGTATATGTGATGTTATAGGTTTAAATGCATCTCAAGGTTTATTCAAATGGAGTGATAATAAGGATGATTCATTTAAATTAAAGATGAATTTCGTTGTTTTTTTTTAAAAATACAATTTAATATTAAATTGCAACTTGTAAATAAATAGTTGTAATAATTTTATTTATATTCTTTGTCAAAGTTTAAAAAAAAAAGCAAATACTAAAGGTCTGATTTGTTTTATGTGTTTATATATTTATTCAAGAATCTTAAACATTAGAAACTGTTTTAAGACTACATGAATCCTAACGCCTAAGTTTTGCAAACTTTAAAGCGTCTATCTTGTATATGACTGTCACAGGTAGGATCATCATTATGGCAAGAAAGGGATAATCTTGTTAGTCTAGTTGGCAAAAGTTGTTGATTCATTCCCTTATCTACAATAGTAGCCTAATCATGAAAGTAAAGTTACATGTTTATTTCTGTTTCTATGCATGTAATTCAATTCAGTTAAACGCGCATCATCAAAACAAAAAAAAGGATATATTTTGTATAAGTTGCTAAATCTATATTTGTGGATTTGGCACATATTCTATAGTGAACTTAGTATTTTATAGGGAAATTAGTTAACAATTACAGCTCTTTCAGAGTTCAACTAAGATATCTGTACATACTGTAATCTTTTCTTGAAGATAGCTTTACATGACTCAAGCTTCTCTTGTTTTAATTAATTGCATTTGCATAGTTTTTGTTTAACTTTAAAACAAAATTCCTATATTGTTTAAGATATTCCTTTCACATCATTATCAAGGAACATTACTGAGGTAAAAGAACAGCTGCTGCATAAATTGAAAGAATTGTCTTCTGATGACTTTCAGGATTACACAGTGCCAGTAGTTTGTGTTTGTCGCAGGGGTAATGACTCCCAGCTTGCTGTCCAGCAGTTGACAAAAGTTTTGGCAGATGATAAAGTTAAAGTCATTGATATTAAAGGCGGTCTTCATAGCTGGAGCAAACATGTTGATTCCAATTTTCCCATTTATTGATTCTACTATATATGCCTAGTTCATGTGTAAAAAAAAAAAAAGGTTGATAATAAAAATCTAAATATATATTTTTTTGTAATGCTTTTTTGTTTTGTTTCTGTATGTTCCTTTATTTACAAGAAGTATAATTATAATTCTTAATTTTGTTCCAGCATTTTTCTACATTTATTTTACTTAACAAAATTAATTTTTTGTTGTTGTTTATACAGTACTTTTATTCAATAAAAGAGAATGACAGCATATAGATCTAGAAGGTTTGAAGTTAACTTACATTGATACAGCACAGTAGAAGTCTTCCTCTTTCTTTGCAAATTCTTAATATATATGGGATGGTATATGGTTTGTGGAGGAATAGGAAAGTACCGGTAATAAAAAAAAATAACTAGAAATTTGCTTTCCTCAACATCCCGATGGAAATCAAAATTCGGTACCGTACCTAACTTCAAATAGAAATGTCTATCACTCCTCGTGGGTATGTCAGGATTAGTTTATTAGTTTTGTTTAAAATCAGTTTCTATCATGAACATTCTTTTTTGGTCCATGTCATATCTTAAAGCTGAGGTAATTTGTATAAAATCAGGAACTTTTTCATTGGTGCTTTAGAATTCCAGTGTTTTCAAATTAAATATAATCTACCTTTTGCCTTTGTCTGTAATTTTGTACCTTATAATAAGATTTGAGGCAGGCATGGCCCGTCGGTGTGCGGACACGCCCTGCTTCCCACAAACCAAACCCCTAGCTATAGGTTAATAGCCGCACTGCCTTGTGTGTGTAAGGACTAAGGCTAAGGGAGTAAACCTTAACAGAAAATCCGGTCCTGGAGCCCCGTAGGCGGGGGGACAGTAGTACGACTACTGCTCTCTGGCAAACTCCTGCATCCACCTGACCCCAAATTGTGCTGGCTTGCCATCCCTTTGGACCCGGTCAGTATGGAAGAGAGGCGAGTGTTGACGTGTGGGCAGCCCAGCACCCGCAAATTCACGCCCAGGCTTTCCCCCAGCAACGGAGAGGTCACTCCATCTCAACAAGGATTGGCCTCTTTAGCCACACAAGAAGTTGCAAAGGGAAAAGATGGTCTCACGAGACGTAAAATGCCACAGAATAAGAACGTGTAATCTAGGCTACTTGTTATATTTATATGTTACAAAAATTCAAAATAGTTGGTAATTTTAAAAAAAAATATTTATCATCCAAAATTTAAAAACGGAACTGAAAATTTTTGGAGTAACATGTCCTTTGAGACTCCTTTGAATCAACCTTGAGTAAAGCAATTGGAGTTTATTGGAAAAAACTTTAAAAATACGCTTCCAGCTTCGAACACGATTTTTTTTCTGTGCTTTTCTATTCATTAGCTTAAAGACATTCCTTCAGTAACCTACTTATTTCCGAAATAAAAAAAAATTGGCTTAAAATGCAGTCAATATTTGACCAAAATAGTAGGCTGTTGATGCAGGTATATCAAAGGACTGACAAGCTGTTTAGGAGGGCGCTAAAAAAAACTATAAAAAAAAACCTTGCAGCTTGCAACATAAGAATTGGTCGATCATTGAAGAACCAGCGTACTGAAGAAATAAGGGTAGGTTGAGGTTGACGGTAGGATTGTAAGTCGAATCCTATTGCTTTTTTTTTTTACCACTCTAAATGGAGGGCTGACGCTGGTCTCGAATACTGCCTTCATTATTTATCTTTCAATTGTTGATGTAGTCTATATCGCTGAGAGAAGCTCGATGGCCAAATGGGGAAAACATTAGTTTGACCGTTACAATTTTTCAAAGTAAAAAAAATAAATTTGGCTAAATACTACATCTAGGTCTAGATCCTACATCAGTTTTAAAAAGACTATCGCGTTCGGGAATGTAAGGTTTATTGATTCAAGAGTTATAATAAATGTAAAATATTAAAAGTTGTAGGCCCTACTATAGGTCTATCTATACATTAGCTAAACCAGTATTAAAAGTTGTAGGCCCTACTATAGGTCTATCTATACATAAGCTAAACCAGTATTAAAAGTTGTAGGCCCTACTATAGGCCTATCCATACATTAGCTAAACCAGTATTCTTTCTCGGGGAGAAGGGGGCAGGGTAACAAATATATTTTTAGATTTTAATTTTCATTAATTTTTAAGAGAAAAACAATCGCTCATTATAACTTGCATTAAGTAGGTATTGTCCTTTTAAAAAAGTATTTTTGATGTATTTTTTTTGTACCCTGACAAAATAGCGCCGACAAAGAAATTCGCGAACAAAATAGCGCCGATAAAATAGTGCAGAAAAATATATATTTTATTATATATGCCGTAAAATAGGAATAGAGCCAATATTTTTTGTTTTTGTTTTTTGTTTTAATGTTATCATTTTTCACTCATTTTGCAGGAAACACTTTAGATATCTTAAAACATATATATGCGTACAGTCACAAAAAAAAAGCACTGCATATATCATCTTCTCATCTTTAAATTCTCCCTTTGTGTGTAACATGTTACGTAGGCCTGCAAGCTGGATGAAATCCAAAATGCTAAGCTTATAAGAATATTTAGATCGAGTGTTAAGATATAGTTATAAACCTATTTAAATGCTATCTATGATAATACAGATGAAATGTAATACGCAATATATATGATCGAAGCAATAAACATAATTAAATAAATACAATATTAACAAACAAAAAAAAACTCTTTAACATTATTACATGAGCACTTGCGTAGAGACCTAGGATAGATTTATTTAAACGTGAAACTTTTCTTTTTTTAAATAAATTGAAACAGCTTTAATTGGTATTCATTTAAATGTAATCTGAACTTACTGTATAAATTTCATATTTAACTGGTATTCATTTTAACATAGGCCAGTGGTATACCGGCCATGGTGCAAAGGGGTTCAGTGAACCCGCGTGTATGACCAATAGTGACCCACACGGGCACTTAAATTCTAAACAAAAGTTGTTGTTTGTAAGAATTTGAAACCTACACCAGTGATCTTAGGAATTAATGCATTCGTGTATCAGAGCCCTACTTGGGGAGACAATTAAAGGCCCGCTAATCAAATTATAAACTGCAGCTACAGCTTTCAATTAAAAAGCATGTGCACTATCAGTATCATATGCTGGAGTGGCGGATACATAATATGAATATGAAGAAGATTTCGTGGTGCGCTGCCTTCGGTCCATCCATCTGATGGATATTTATACTGATTGTATTTGAATGGGCGCAATTTAAAAACAAATAAACTAAAAGATAAATTGTAAAATGCCAGAGTCAGACTACACCACACTTACAAATCTATAGAGGAATATAATATGGAAAAATGGGTTTTTTTTTTTTTGAATTACCACAAATATACCAAGATTTATTTATTTTAGTGTGATGGTGACAAGTGAGTCTACTGGCGTGGAATGACAGTATCAAGATGAGGCAGATGGGTGCCGATTGTTAGGCCACACCTTTATGCTATTCTTTTATGGATGTTGAAACTGGTATTTAAACAGCATTTATTTATTTTGCTGAGTATTTAGTTGGTATTAAGTTTTCTTAAGTGGTTTAAGATGGCACATACTACAATACCTACGTACCTGTCTATTAGCAAAAGTAAGGCCTAGAGCGTTAGAGGCGGACGAGCCCGTTAGCGTGATCTAGTACGGTATATAGACTCAGGGTCAGAATATGACACTCTCCCAGGGCCCGAGCTTTGCTAAGGTCGCCTCTGATGGGAAAACAAGATCAAAGAATGAATGAGTGAATGAAATTATATCAGAGGACAGAAGAATGAAGAAAGACGGTTGACAGATCTTGTGTGGTGCCCTAACTGTCCAACGGGGATATGCGAATGTGTGAACCTAGCCTAACTTATGTTATTGAATGATTATCTAATAGAGCTAATTGTTTTGTTAAGGGCCGATCTCTCATTCTAAGCCTCAACAAAAGATACATGTCTCTTTTTGTGTATGGATGCATTGTATCTCAAGCGAATAATATGAAACACTACTTATTAATTGTTGCTTTAAAGTGCATTCTACTTCCACTGCATTCCAATCCATCTGACAATTATCTCAATAGTTTAAGTCAGTTTAAGATATCCCTGGGTCTTGTTCGTATGAAAAGCTCTGCACATAGAATGTAACATTGAGTTCGTTCATCTAAAATGTAGCCTAGAACCGGTTCAAACCAGCTTTCGTGGTCTCACAAAGGCAAAGACCAGTGACTTGCTTGGCTCGAAAACATCAAGGCCGAAAGTATTTTGAAGTTCAACCAAGATTCAACACGATAAAGTTAATGAACCTTTTTCTTTTTAAATCAGTCAAATGTCGTTGCATAGGACTTAAAGCAACTGTTTCAATTAGTTTAAATTGCCTTATTAATCTATAACTACAGTAGGTCTAATTTAAAAAACAACATTGATGGCCATATTATTATTATAGCTTTTATATAGCGCTACTTTCATGCTTATAGCATGCTCAGAGCGCTTTGGTCCAATCTCATTTGTGGACCAGTGGGGGGGGGAGGGGGTATCTAGGAGTTGGTTTCCCGTGCTGCCTTTGGGCGCTCAGTAAACACAACTCTGCCCGAGTCGGGTGTCGAACCTCGAGCCCCCTTCTAGGTAGTCAAGCAAGCCAAGCTCAAGCCACACTTAGCCTCTCGACCACGCTTCCCACAACAGAATAATGGCCTACATTGATGAACACATTCGGAATTTCGTCAAAACAGTGTGTTGTGTAGTAGTAACTTTAACTGTTTTGTTTTTTTTGTACCCTAACTCATACGTGGCAACCTAGATACGTAAAGAGGGACGACAACACAATCCTGCTGCGTATTTCCGAATTTTTATTTTAAAAAACTATAAAAATCTAATGCAGACATCAACGAGAACAACATTTTAATACATAGCAAGCGTTTCAAATCTCTATTCATGCATCCCCTGTTATTGAGGATTAGGACATAATAGATTTTTGTGCTACTAAGCGCTGAAGTAGAGATTAACACGAATCGTTTAACGCTTTCCCGCTGAGATTAAAATTCGAAAGATCGTTAAAATAAAGTAGGGGTAATAACTTTTTATGACTGATATCATTTATGTTACATGTGCTATAAATAAAATAAAGCTTAATTAAAAGCTTCAAGCAATTATCGCGGTAATAAAATATAAGAATATACGTTGAAATTAAACTATTACATCCTTTTGAAAAGCTAATATCAACGCACTCTGTCTGTCTGGTAAAAAGTTAACACACGTTATTTCTCCCACGCCCAATTTCGGATACAGTTTAAATTTTGCACAACTATTTTTTTTTGTACCTGACAAAACAAGAATCAATATAAACATAACCGATTTGTTAATTAACTATAGGTAATTAATTATTTTGTTTGATATCAAACAATGGCAGGAGATCGTACGCGTACATGACTGTGTCTGATGTGATAAGTTTTTTTTTTAAATATGTTTTTCTATTGACATTATATATGAACCTTATACTTCAAGTGCAAGATCAAAACCTGTTTTATTTTTGAATGAAAATAATTAAATAATAATAATAATAACGATAAGGCTGCTTCCTTAGCATGGCTCAAGGCAGGCCATCTCTATTCTGAAACAGAAGGCTTTGTTACAGCTATACAAGACAGAGTAATTAGGACAAAAAATTACGAAAAACATATCCTAAAACTCAATGTTGTCGACAAATGCCAAAAATGTGGAAATGCGGCTGAGTCGATTGAACACATTATGGCAGGATGTCCTGCCCTATCGGAATCTGCCTACCTAGGTCGCCATAACTAAGTTGCAAAGCTAATACACCAGCACTTGGCTTTGACGCACAATTTGATCGGGAAGGATACTCCTCCTTATTACAAATACTCACCACAAGAGGTTCTCGAGTCTACTAATCACCTGCTGTACTGGGATAGGCCTATTTTGACCGACAAAACGGTAGATTTTAATCGCCCTGATCTGTTGCTTATCGATAAAAAAGAAAAAGCCGCTGTCATGATTGACATTGCCGTACCACTATCTCACAACTTAAGAAAAACTGAGCTTGAAAAACAGAGAAAGTATGTGAACCTAGGCTTGGAGATTAAGCGTTTATATGGAAGTTATCTAAAATAACAATATACCCCATTGTCATATCAACCGAGGGGATAATAACAACAACAAATGACGAGGAACATTCTCGTTGCCTGACAGAGGGCGGTACTGCTGCAGACCTGCCACATCACCAGAAAATTCCTCAGTGGAAACTGATAAAGGGAATAAGATGAATTTTGTCCCCTTTAACGAAACTCGACCCTGGCTCCGCCAGAGAAAGAATACTCGTTCTTTTCTAACATAATAATAATAATAAAATTCACCGATGAGTCGAGTGTTTACAAAAGGTGAGACACAGCCTCATGACCAAAATTTCAAAAGTAATTATTGTCACTAACCCGCATCCCACACACACACTGGAGCGATGGTAGAATAGAAGGAGCCAAGAGGATCACATGACGAGATTTTTTACAAATTAACATAATCAAATCGTTCTATTAAATAAATAAATGTAAGGATAGACCTTTTCCAAGGCAATCAACTCTTTCAGGAATTCAGGTAAATGAAAGTTAACTAAAATAACATGCCCAGTTGTTATATCGTGTGGATAGTCTAAGAGCTGAGCCGAAGGCTCTTCGAGCTCAAAGTTTGAAAAAAAAATAACCTGTCTGAATCCGTCGGAGAACAAATATCAAAAAGTAAAAAAAAACAAAACCTGCGGACCTCACAAGTCTGTCTAGGAGAGACCCGAGTCAATGTCTATAGGGCATTGCTGTTTCCAATACCACTGGGGGGTACCGGAGGCCGCCACCATTTACCTTCATTATACCAAGCTAACTGTGCGGGATTCGCCATTAATGAGACGGTCTCTTGAGGAACAGCGCATGGATTCGTGACTGGTTTGTGGGAGCTTTCGTGCTACTACGCGCCGTGCAAGAGGTGAACTCTCGTCCACCCGTGGGGACCCCCACGGGAGTCCTGTTTGTTACCCTTTCGCCTAGCCACTTCCTCTAGTGAGCCGTTTCCACGCAAGCGCCACGTTGAGGCAGGGTAACGTGCTCGCGAGTTGTTATATCAACCGAAGGGATAGTGACAACTGAATTTGCAGAAACAATTTGAGGCCGTAAAATTCTAAGAAAATCCTCGTTACCTGTTTAGATGGCAGTAGGCTAGAAAATTCTTCAGTGCACACTGTTAATTAAGGGGATTACAATGAATTTTGTTTCCCTTTAACGAAGCTTGACCCTGGCAGTGCCAGAACATGAAAATAAATTTATTTCTACAATAATACAAATAATATATAATAAAAAGTCTACTTTTTTTAAACTAATGTCGAAAGTACGGAACACTTATTGGCAAAATCTCCAGCTTTGCCATGTCTGCTTATCTAAGTCACCCTAACCAACCTGTGAAAGTAATCTATCAGCACCGAGCATTAACACATGATCTGATTGGGACAAATACGTCACCTTATTACCAATAATCCCCAAATGAGGTTATTGAGTCAACCAATCATCTGTGACATATCTATGTTAATTGACATGTCAAATGATTTTTATCGCTCAGATTTACTTTTATAATGTTTATTGTATATTGACAAAACGAAAATAATTTAAAAACCCATAATCATCATTTAATTCGCAGTCCCAATTTCTCATGAAAAAAAATAAAACAAACAGAACGAGAAAAAAAATCGAAACAAACTTGGAAATTAAGCGACTTGTGAAAATACAGCTAAAATTTTAAGGTCATTGATAACTGACCTGGCATCCCTAATAGATCTAGTGATTATTTGTTACAGAGTCACTTCAGTAAGAAAAATATTTTTTTATAATTATATGTCGGAATCATCTGTATAGTAATTAGAACTAGTTGTGACAGCGTCACTGCAGTAAGAAAAATATTCCAAAATATTTTCATGTCAAATGACTTTTTTTAAAAATTGCTTAATGGGTGAAAATCAACTTAATATCTGTCATAGTCTGTTGAACTGCCATGATCTTTCAAATCGATTTCTCTGCCTTTTGCCTTGACTAAAGGCTAATCTCTTTCGAAGATAATTAGCCCGCCGTTTCTTTAAAGTTTAAAGATCTTAACGAGTCTTAGTTTACATTTTGTCGTCAGTGGTCAGTAAGTAAAAATGTCACCCAATAGCCATTGTGATCCTGTTTCGGATTTCCTGGTGATCCGATCTTTATTGATGATATCTAGGATTCATGGCTAAGATCCTCTTCTGCAGCTATTTTTAAGATTCATACGCATAGAAAAAAATGTGGTCATGACCAAGTTAGTAATTCTTCCGCAAATTCTTATAGGAACTTCGTAAACTTCAAGAACATCCTCCATTATCCTTTCAAGTAGACATTGAAAACTTGGTGGAAGTAGGCAAACTTTTATCATCTCAACTGTGGTTTTAAACCAGTCTACATTTTATCGTTAAAGTACACTGCACTTGTGGCTTGTTTGTACAGGCTCTTGATTATTTGAATTCTGTTTTTATTTATGATGCATTTTTCCTTTGTCGCACAGAGTGCCCCATGCCAGACGTTTGTCCAAAGCCTTCTCGAAATCAATAAAAACATAACATGGTGTTTAAAAGTTTTTCTCGCATGTCATCCTGAGGTTTTGGGTTTAATCTGGTGTGCTGCGCCATGCTTAAATCTCTGTATACGCATGCATATAAATATTTCTAAAAACAAATTTAAAAAATCAGTTTGTGTCCACAACTGCCTTAGTGATGGGGTGAACCTTTGTGTGAAGTAATCCGAGAAAACAACTGAAACGTATGGGCTGATACTATATGTGTTGCCATTGTGCCTATTTATTATCCTAGTAGAGGTAGCCACATATAGAAACCCTGCTTAACTCTCGAAGGTGGCGAACACGTTTTCTTTTCTACTTACAGTAAACCGCCCAGTCACATAACTATACAGTACACTTATAGTTACTTATAAAGTTATCATAATTAATCGCTTCGTTAAATTAAAAAAAAAATTCATTCGTAGTAACGATCTTGTGACATTTAGTTATCAATTTCTATAAGGTCAATGATACTGTACACGATTGATCTCCTCCTCCACCGCCCAACAGTTTTGGGCATTCCATATGAATATACAAGTAGCCAAGGTGTACACATTGAATTGATTCCCTACATCAGCTACTCTTCCCCCACTGGTCACGAGGCAGATGTAGAATCTAGAGGACAAAAACTGAGGAAGAGAGAGAGAGAACGAGAGAGAGAGAGAGAGAGAGAGAGAGAGAGAGAGAGAGAGAGAGAGCAAGAGGCTAGATGTATTTATTTGCGAAATGCGATTTTTTTATTATTATTAAAGAAGTAAAAATTGCAGGAAAAATTCAATTAACGACGTCACTAGGAACAGGGCGTTGGATAATCCTGTAAATCTGAGCCAAGTCATAGCAAGCCATAATCTCATTCAGATGGACAGCCAGGGTATATAAGGTTCTGGTTCGAACTGCACTGTCCATCATTCCACAGTGACTTTTCGTCACTGTATCGGTATATTAGGTCTGTAGTTTTTGTAATCTAAAGATAAGAGAATATCTGACATTGGGATCTAAAGGGAGACAACATGAGGGTTGTCTGGTTGCTGACCTTTTTGGTCGCACTTCATGCGACGTCGACCTTAGGTCTTTTCAATTTAGCTGGGAGTCCCTTAGCAAATTTGGGTAAGTAGCTAAAATATAAACAATTATGTCCCTTGTTTTTACTTTCGTATTTTGTACATCATAGTAATTAAATTTGTTTAAAATAAATAGAGAATGTCAGCAAATATTATCAGTTCCAACATAATAGTGTTATCACCCCTTATAAAAGCCTGAGCCTTTGGTTCGAAAATTAGGTATGTAAGTCAAATTACATAGAAAAAAAAATTCTAGCACAGAAATAGTTTTTCTTCATTTCAAATAAAAAAACAATGGTGACATGTATACTTACTGTTACCTTATGGATCATAAAATATAAAGTAACAATGTAAACTTTAGTTATCGTCATAT
>JADKLZ010000104.1:6961812-6977760 GCA_021533235.1 Biomphalaria straminea
ATATATAGGCCTATATATATATAACGGTGAAGAGGTTATTATAAATGCATACAATTTTCATCTTCTGTTGACCCTACAACAAAAACTATCAATAAAAACATTTCTAATCGCACAGATTTATTTTTTGTTGGTCTAGAATAGATCTATTTCAAATGTAATTAGTAGTGGTAGCAAAGTATGCCTAAGCGTAGCAAGTTATTGTAGCAATTTCGTGGTAGAAGCAAAGTGGAGTTTGTGAAATGACTTGATGAACGTTAATTAGTTTTTCTTGTCAGTAGTTATAGTTAAGTTATTTTATGATCAAGTTGGAAGTCATGTGACAAATACGTTATGCTCGTAATAAGCTAATACGTTTTTCGAAGTCAACCAGTGGACTAATTGATATGACCATATTATAAGTGAAGTTGGAACGTTAACAAAGTATATATTATGTACTTTATATTTCTTAGTTCATGTAATTGATGTTAATATAGTCTCAGGATTGTAATGCTGTATGTGAATGGCATGCCTACGAATAATATGCCTACATGCATCCTACAAATGAAAGTCATGATAATCATCAGTAGATCCCGCCTGCCTTAAATCAGAGGTTCTCAAACGTTTTTCAGTTCAAGGACCGCTTTACAAGTCATAGGAAGTTATCGAACCCCTGACCCAGCCTGATGTCTCTGCTCCAAATCGCATATTTCTAAAGCCGATGACATTATCAAACTCTCCGCAACCGTTTGTGCTTTT
Source organism: Biomphalaria straminea (assembly GCA_021533235.1). Classification (NCBI taxonomy): domain Eukaryota; kingdom Metazoa; phylum Mollusca; class Gastropoda; family Planorbidae; genus Biomphalaria; species Biomphalaria straminea. Next base: position 6,962,548 of record JADKLZ010000104.1, read on the forward strand.
TGCGCTACTCATAATGGAAAAATATATCTAACATTATTCGTTCACTGTTGTCGCATTCCTAACGAAAATTCAGCGGATTACTGCTGAGTGACACTTAAAGAAATCTACGGGTTTTTCTTTTAGTTCATTGTGAGTTTTAATAAGATAACACTTCAGTGTAGCAGAACTCAAACTTCCGTTCTATAACGCATTGATACGCCTATCAACACTATTGTGGCTTATCATTCTTACCTTGGTAAATATTCAGTAGCATAGCCACTAAAGTTTTCTACATTGTGCGGCCTCTCTTATGGCATTGCGTCTTATCTTATCTTATATAATACAGACGTTACTTCAAAAAAAAAAAAAAGATGATTATACCCTACGCGTCGCGTCATGCATCCAGTCATAGATGTTAACCAATGATTTAAATTCTGCCAGGTCACTGGTTTTCCTGGCTGGTTCAGGTAACCCATTCGATGCTCTAATAGAACTAGGGAAGTGTCTCAGTTCAATACCACTAATTGAATGTCTATTTCCATCATATCTTGCTATTCTTTGGATGACTCAGGACAGGACACAACAGAATGAGACAACATATGTACCAGAAGCTCAAAATTGGAACCAGTAAAATCTGTTCTTCAAAACTGCTCTCTTTACCAAGAGGCCCGTACAAGACACAAAAACACCCCAATAGAAAGAAAACTATATGGAGAGCTCTCTGATTTGGAAACCACTGCGCAGTTCATCTCATGCATTGGTCTCGTCATCAGAACGCTCCAATATAAAAAATAAGAACGAAGAAGAAGAAAGATATCTGCTTACGCTTCAAATATTTAACCATCAAACGGTAAAGTTGGACGTGCGAAAAACAGTTTAAAAACATGAATTATCACTGTAGCCCATAACGTAACAATAATTCATAAAATGTGCAAGATTACTATCCAGATTGATGTCGGTTTGTCGTGGAGTCTCAGTCCCGTCGGTTGTAAACAAATTAAACAGTAGTAAGGAGACCAGTTGATTATTATTCAAATTATCCTATAGGATTAAACTGGCCTTTGGTGAAGAGGTTATTAAAAATGCATACAATTTTCATCTTCTGTTGACCCTTAATCCGCGGATCAAAGTTTGAGAACCACTGTGGTGATGTGTGTCAATATGTTTTGGCAGTTGATAGTCCTTTTTTTTTTTCAAACACAAGGTTCCAAATTCATTGACCTCCTTCAGTCGTAGAACGACTATGGTTCATTGCGAACACTTGTTCATGTAGCCATGGAGCCCTATTTGGAGAGACACTCCCGTCCACATATATGATATGTTGCAGGTCAAGATGGCTTTCGCTTTGGTGTTAGAGGAGCCGGCAAATTTTCGTATGGCACGCTTTTCTTCAAGAGCTGAGACCCATGTTTTTTTCGCTGTCCATAGCTTTCTTGGTCACTGTTTCTTGTCACCGTTTTATTACATCCACGTAACGGAAGTGTTGGCAACCAGTTTTTCTTGAGCCAGACGCAAGTTGCCAGCATCAGTAGAGAATGATTTTTGGGATGCGATTGTCCTCCAACCGGCGAACATGTCCGAGCCACCGCAGGCGGCGTTGCTTGAGGACTGTAAAGATGTAAAGCAAGGACTAATGCCCTAATAAAGCCCATATTAGGGACAAATAAAACATTGATAGCCTAAGCTTGTTTTAACACATGAATAGCCTACGTGTCCAATAATTAGATCTTAAAGGCTATTCAGCTAGATCTATATTTTTTTTAGTTGTCACCAAACGAACATTAAAAAAAATCGTTTCTGATGTTGAAAATAGACGTATGAATTTAAATGATTTAAAATTAGAACTGAACTTGAGAATTTAAAACTCATGGACATATATTTCATTGGTCTTGAATGAAAATCTACAAATAACAAAAGGGACTCTACTCTTGTATTTTTTATTTTATACGAGTGCAATCCTTCAAAGAAAAAAAAAGTGTGAAGTCACTGAAGATCTACTTTATTAACTCTAGATCTAGTAAATATTTAATTTACCTTATGCAGAGGTCTAGATCTTAAATGTATATAGATCTAGAGTCTCGATCTATATTTATCTAAATTATTATTTAAAATGTCAACAAGTTGAACAGGTGTTTTTCAGTCTCAGCTGTCTCACTTAGACTTAGTCACTTAGTTTACACTTAACTTACTGTTAGGTTACTCAGACTTACTGAGTTAACTCAACTGACTAGTCACTTAGTCAGTTAGTGTGTAGTCACTAGTCTCAGTGTCTGTGTCTAGTGTGTCTCAGTCTGAGGAGTTCTAGATCTAGCCTTCTTTCAGCTAGGGCTAGAGTGAAGTGAGTTTATTAGCGTGAGTCAGAGTGAGAGTGTTCAGCTTTGTAGGGATGTGAAATTCCAGTAGCCCCCCTTTAAAAAAATGAGGTCAATTCTTGAGATCCGTTTTTCTTGCTTTCTTTACATAGGCCTTTGTTTGAAATCGATTATGCTTTTAAATCCATTGTAATCATTGCTAAAAGGGGTGAATATGATTACTTTTTATTTCAAGGAACATTGTTTTTTATGTGGACTTTAAAAAAAAAAGTATTTTCTTACTTTTTTTTTTACTTAAAAATATACCTATTTTTGTTTTTGCTGATACTCATTTCAGATTATAGTCTAGAGCCTGATTTTTTTTATGGTAATAGAATATATATCTGGCCATATTTCTGCCAAGTTTTATCACGATACCTTCCTTTCTTCAATTGTTATGTTGAATCAAAAATTTGCACTGCCCCCTATGGGATTTTTTAATTTTTTTACTTTTTTTGAAAACTAAACTACTCTAAGACTCAAATCTTGCCTAGGCTAGTAGATATAACAATTAAGTAAATTTATAAATAGTTTTAAAGGAGTTATTTGTATTTCTTCTATTTTTTATAATTTTAAAACGCATTTGAAAAAAAAATTGTTTCAGACGATTTTGATCCCACTTTTTAAATATTTTGTTATTTTCAACCATCACATCGCCGCCATTTTTTCCACGCCTCTCTGACGTTTCTTTTAGATCTAGACCCGATAATTTGTTTATTTCATCAATATTTACATTTTAAACAAGTAAAGACACTAAAGTTCATAAAAATAAATTAAATCCGATTTGTGAGCAAGAAATTTACTACGAATACTATATCTACAATTAAATTTCTTATTCAATAAGTAGATTTATCCTCTACGAAACTCAATTCCAACTTCTTAATTGGGGGTGTGTCTCGCGAGCTTAGCGACTGAGAGAGGTGAGGACGCGTGATTTCCTTTGCTCCATTACAACACATGTTATCTCAAAACGATACAAAAAAAATCATAACTTTCTAACTATTAAAGATACAGTCATAATTTATATACCATTGGAAAGTTCTTCTAAAGTATTTTAACGATGTACTAACGAAAAAAATTTTTTTCTAAGATAATTTTTTTTTTTAACATCCCTAAGCTTTGCCTTTACTCAATTACTGGGGACTGGGGGCTTTACTTTAAGTTTAACTTTAAGCAGAAGTCTTTCATAATTTTTAGCAACAGTCGTAAAATTGAAAAAATACTAGACTCTACACTACTAGATTATTATTATAGTTGGGTCTGGGTAGTGATCTAGACTAATTATAGACTACATTCTACATTATTTTTAGACGTACTAGACTCTACTAGTCTAGACTTAGACTAATTATTGACTAATAGTATTATAATATTAGAGTAGAGTTATCAGTCAGAGATCTAGAGTCTCTACAGAATTTGAATTAATTAATTAGTAAATGTCTAGTACTCTACTTAGGTCTTAGAGTCTAGTAGTAGGGTCTAGTCTAAGCCTACTTGTCTGAGTACATTTGATTTTTGATAGCAAACTATCACTATGACGACTATATGCTCAAGCCAGTCAAGACCCAAGTAAGTTCCCATGGAAAAAGTTTTAATTTAATCCGACCTGCCATATAACATATATTTGGATATATATAGAATTTCATTAGAATCTAGATCTATTTGTAAGCAGCTTTTTCAAAAATGAAACTTTCTAATATGTACATGTCAGAAATGCTAAATGTATGACGCATAGGTATAGGGTAGGACGCAATCTTCTTTTTTGAAGTAATGTCTGTATTATATAAGATAAGATAAATAGATTGATGGATGAAGACCTCTGTTTAGCCTACTATTGAGAATTACTAGATTTACTACATTTGAGCCAAATTATGATTATCATTAACTAATAACTAGATCTTCGTCTATGCAGCTTCATAGATTTAAATCTTATTATAACATCATTGATTAAATTTTTGATATATTAAATCTAATACTAGACATCTAGATCTGGATCTTGAATAAAATATCTGTATTTTTAATTTTAAAAGTTATTTTGACACATCAAAACTTGATTAGACTAGATTGAACTTAGGGACATGCGTAGAATGTAATCATCTTCTTTTTTGAAGTAGCGTCTGTATTTTATAAAATATAACCAAGATATAGTCTATTCTAGATCTAAATAAAAACTGCCCAGTAACAATACTAATATTTATTTTCATTATTGGATCAATATTAAAATGAAATTTTAAAACTGTACTAATTTTCCTTGTTGATATGGACTAGACACGATAGGCTATATATTCAACTATTAGAGGGTTACACCTAAATGTAGGAGGTTAAAATAATATTAAATTGTATATTATATAATATGTTATAGCTTAATTAATAAAAAAAAAATTCATTTAATAGCCCGGTTGTTCCGAAATTTCTTGATAGACATTTCTAAAATATATTTTTAAAAATATATATCTAATTTATTCATGTATATAAATGTGCTGCATGTCATATGTAATATATATTTAAATAGATATTTTTTAAGTATGTATCTTATAGATTATATCTTTTGTAAGGGAGGGAAAGTTACATGTCTTCATTTTAAATAGCAAGATATGTAAAACAAAAATATATACAGTCCAATTCTCTGTCACTCTTACTTTTGTCTTCCTTGTGTGCTATATTTAGGGGCTTATAATTAAATGATATATGTCTCATTACCAATTAAAAAAACAAACAAAATATTTTTTTTTCTAAAGGAGCCGGCTTGACTTTAGGTGGTACAAAAACACAGGACTCAATTAAAAAAGAAGACACCAAAAGCTCTCAATTAAAAGGTAGATCATAAAAACTTTTTAAATGTAAACCTAGATCTAGGTTAATTCATTTTTCTACAGTCTACTTTATAAATGTAATTAAACTAAGTAGTCTTTGATGATAATTAATTTCCATTGTTTTAAGAGTCGTTCATTCTTTTTTTTTTTATACCATTTATTTAGAAGCATTTAAAAAAAATATATAATAGATCTAAAAATTTAAGTCAGTAGTAAGCTTGTAAATGTTTTTTAATTTTATTAAATTTGTTTGATGTCAGATTTCTGTATTTACAACATTCTACATAGTTATTTTCTTTGTTGAATAAAACTGAATTTACACTTTTCAAAAAGTTGAAAGCAAAGTAAGATTTAAGATCATTGTTAATATGTTGATCATTGATAAACAATTCTCTTATTTTGTGCTTTAACAAACAATTATGTTATTATGAGTGCATCTTTAATGTTTGGAATCAAAGACAATGCTATTTTATTTTATTATGATTTAAGTGTTCTGACTAAGCTATTTTTATCTGATGTACAGGAACCAAAACAACTAAATAATTACTTTGTACTGACAGTAGTACGTTATTGTCATAAAAAAAATATTTTTACATTCTTTTCTAATTAGCTGCTTTGTCTTATTGGACACATTTAATAACTTATTGAAAATTGCAACACTTTGACAGCGAGCCATTTAATCTAAGCAACTTTTATATTTTAGGGGATGACACAAAAAATACTCAACTGAGTGGGCAGCAGACAAAACAAAGCTCACTTCAAGGTATTGGCAATAAAATGTTTATAAGGTTTATAACTTGTAAAAACTGTAATGTGTAGCAGGCTGTGTGAGTGGTCAGGTCAATAGGTTTGTTTGATTGCGATAGTGGCTACCAGGCTGATGTACTAAGTTATATACTTTATAATATACAAAAAGGTTGCAGTAGCCCAGTAAGACACTCAATGAAGTAGTGAAACATTAATAAAGTTATTTACACAATGGTGTATCAATTCAAAATATATTCATACATCTCAAAATTTTGAGATATCCCAAAATACACATTCAACAAATTAATTAAGTCATTAGACATAGTAAATGTTGTTACTACCCAATACCACTCAGGCTCATGAATTTATAGTAATGTTACACTCAAAGAGGCTATATACCTAAGCCTTGTAATAGCATAAATTAATTTGAAGTACTATATTACTAATTGCTACCAGTGCACAGTAAATACAACATACCATCTATAATGAGAGAAAACACAGCAATATAATTGATAGTTCCTTGAAAGTTGGCAATACTGGTAGCAAAATAACGTTTGGAACATTAAAAGATTTTACTAATACAAGACGATGCATTTTGAAACTATTTTCTTTTTGACGGACTGAAATAAAAGAGTTGTAAATTCCTATATTAAAGATTATATATCCTTTGTAGTGAAGTTCCCCTTTCAGACCAAGCGGTCTATAGAGCAGATGTTTCTTTGGCCAATGGTTAAAGTGCAGGGTGTCATGTGGCCAGCACAGCATCCAACCTCCTTTATGTTGCCAAACTTAAGTCAAGTACCCATTAGAGCTGGATGAATTCAGGGGTGTTCTAAAATTTAAAATCCGAGTTTTTACAGAGATTCGAACCCAGGATTTCAGGCTCAGATGCCTAGAACTTAACCACTCATCCACCTTGCCCCCTATTTTTCCTTTGTTAAAAAAATGTTGATGTGTGAATTGTTTTGATATGTAAACAGTAAATGATTTGTCCATTAACAATTGCAGGGAGTGTTAGTGCTCAAGCTAATACAAACCTTAAAATTGATGCAACTAAGAAAGATGACTCATCCAAAAAAGATGATGGCATTAGTGGTTTTAATAGCAAACTTGTGCAAGGAGTCAGCAATGGTAAGACATTTTTTGTTTTGATGTCTCATAAAATCTAATCTCATTCTTTTGCTTATATATATGAGAAAGGCTTTTTAAAGTTAGCCCAAGAAAAAATCAGGAGCCTGAGACCCTTAGTTTGCTTGCACACAGTGCTACTCTCTGGTAGAACCTACAACACTGCTGATCCCAGAATGTATCAAGTACCTGCCATTCTCTTGAACTTTTCTGCCCAGAGTGGATGGGTGGATAACAATGCTCCAACCATAACAAATGCTCAGGATTTCATCTCATTTCTTTTAATGATACCAACAACTTTTTATTTGTCTGTGAAATACACTCATGTAATGTAAGCAAGATTGTCAGGGGATTAGTTTCACAAAATAAAAAAAATGTTTTTTTTTAATGAATTGTCCTTTTTAGTTACTATTACATATAGCGTTACATTTACTATTTATTATTTAGGAAAGAAAAAAAAAAGCCATTGCATAAAAAAACCCAACTCAATCATTTTGTCTCTCAATTAATTTTTAATTGCATTTAACAGTTTTGGGAAAGTCATCCAACCAAGACAATGTGGCAAAAAAAGATGAGGGTAAACCTAATGTCTCTAGTGGAAACAACCAGCCAGCATTGAATGGTATGATTTTAGTCTTTTTTATGAATGTGATAGAACATATTTGGTCTATTTTGGTCTGTGTTGCTTATAAAGAAATCAGTTAAGGACTTACATTTTTTAGGAATTAATAATAATAATAATACAATTTTTCTAGTGCTGTTCATCTCATCTCAGCCTGTGATCCCTTCCGAGTCCATCAATCAGCTTACTCCAGGCATCTCGGTTCTAGGGGAGTCTCTCCAACTGTCCCAAGTCTTGCTCATCTGCTTTGCATCTATTTCCAAATCATGGCATCATGTATTCCTGGGACTTCCCCTCTTCCTCTTTCCTTGGGGTTCCAGTTTAGGGCTTGCCTTGTTATATTGGATTAAGGCCTGTAAAGGATATCGACTTCAATGGGCCGCTGCTTTGTTCTTCCTCATTTGAGATCTCATTTTAGTGTTGTTAGCAAACATAATATAGGCTCAATATGCTGTGAAAAAAAAGCAGACATTAACACAAAAGTTAAAAGATGAACTAATCTAAAAAAAGTTTTGAACATATAGTTCTTAATGTTCTTGAATGTAGTAAAGCAAATAAGTGGAGCGAGTTCCAAACCTTTGGTAAATGAAATGAAAAAGCCACAAACCATAACTTTTGAGGGAGAAATGGGGCATAACTAGAAGAGTTGAGTGCATGGAAAGTATGGAGTGGAGAATTTGTAAATTTTCCTTCACTTTGACAAACAAAAAGGGTGATAAAAAGAAAATGCAAATGTTAAAGGCAATGTCGTCTAAGAATTTCAAAGTAAAGTTAAGTCCTCTTTTCAGACCAAGCGGTCTATAGAGCGGATTATGTTTCTTTGGCCAATGGTTAAAGTGCAGAGCGTCATGTGGCCAGCACAACGAAAAACATCCTTTATGTTGTCAAACTTAAAGTCAAGTACCCATTAGAGCTGGTTGAACTCAGGGGTGTTCTAAAATTCATAATCCCAGTTTTTACAAAGATTTGAGCCCAGGGTTCCAGGCTCAGAAGCCTAGCACTTAACCACTCAGCCACCATGCCCCCCAAATTATCCTTTGTAAAAGTTATGTCAAAACATGTGAATTGTTTTGAAATGTAAACAGTAAATGATTTATCCATTTTCAGTTGTAGGGGGTGTTAGTGCTCAAACTAATACAAACCTTAAAATTGATGCAACTAAGAAAGATGACTCATCCAAAAAAGATGGTGGCATTAGTGATTTTAATAGCAAACTTGTGCAAGGAGTCAGCAATGGTAAGACATTTTTTGTTTTGATGTCTCATAAAATCTAATCTCATTCTTTTGCTTATGTATATGAGAAAGGCTTTTTAAAGTTAGCCCAAGAAAAAATCAGGAGCCTGAGACCCTTAGGTTGCTTGCACACAGTGCTACTCTCTGGTAGAACCTACAACACTGCTGATCCCAGAATGTATCAAGTACCTGCCATTCTCTTGAACTTTTCTGCCCAGAGTGGATGGGTGGGTAACAATGTTCCAACCATAACTTATGCTCAGGATTTCATCTCATTTCTTTGAAAGAGGCCAAATTTTTCTTTGTCTCATTTAATGTTAGCAAGATTGTCAGGTGATTAGTTTAAAAAAAAAAGTTTTTGTTTTTATAATGAACTGCTCTTTTTGATTGACAGTTACATTTAGTTTTTCATTTACTATTAAGAATCTTAAAAAAAAAACAACAAAAACAAGTCATTGCATAAATACTGTCCTTTTAAAAAAAAAGGAGTTTGCAGAGGCTTAGCAGTAAAGCGCTTGGCTTCTGAACCGGGGGTTCTTGGTTTGAATCCTGGTGAAGACTGGAATTTTTTTTTCGGTATCCTTGGGAATCCGGAGTCCACTTAGCCCTAATGGGTACTTGACATTTGTGCGGGAAAAGTAAAGGTGTTGGTCGTTGTGCTGGAGACATGACAACTTCCTTAACTGTAGGCCACAGAATCAGATGACCTATACATCATCTGCAACAAGGTCTGAAGGGGGGCATTTTTTTTTTTTTTTTTACTTTTATACAAATAAAAACCCTCTATCAATCATTTTGTCTTTCAATTATTTTTTATTGCACTTAACAGTTTTGGGAAAGTCATCCAACCAAGACAATGTGGCAAAAAAAGATGAGGGTAAACCTAATGTCTCCAGTGGAAACAACCAGCCAGCATTGAATGGTATGATTTTAGTCTTTTTTATGAATGTGATTGAACATATTTGGTCTATTTTGGTCTGTGTTGCTTATAAAGAAATCAGTTAAGGACTTACATTTTTGAGGAATTAATAATAATAATAATACAATTTTTCTAGTGCTGTTAATAAACAGATCTAGATCTAGATCTTGGTTTGCAATTATTGCAAAGACATAGTCAAACTTTGAATGATAATAGATCTAAATACAAATGTGTTTTATCATTAAGATAAAATCAAGGATGTTTCTAAGGGAAGTTCCAAGAAAGCTGGCGACAAATCTGGAAATGAAGGAGGTTCAAAGGGTACTAAGGAAGGCTCTAAAAAAGGTGAATTATAGTTTTTTTTAAGGCTGTTCACTTATTAGATATAATTTTTGATGTTCACATTCAACAAATTAATATATAAAAAACAAATACTTCGAAAGTATACTTCTTCAAATTAAAAGTTTCTAGTGTTCTGCACTCAAAATATGTCAATTATAAAGCAGGCATTCTTGAAAGTTTTGATGGCACATCGTTTCAATTCACTTTGTATGTCAGTATGTACAATTGAACTGCAAATCTTTGTTTCTTTTTCTCCTTCAAGTGATTGTGGGTCAATGTTCTTTAAAACAACCTGGAATATCTTCTTATGCTTAAAGGACATGACTTTGTAAATCTGTCTTTTTTTATTTAATTATATTAGCTAAATATAGTCTATGTCTATGCCATGGTCATAGTAAATATCACCTACATTTTTCTTAGACTTTTTGAGGGATAATGTTTAATCTGTATTGAAACTTTTTGTTTCTCTGACTTAAAAGGGAGACCCTTTGAAATTATATGACTTTTGAATAGGTGCTGTGTTTGCATAATAATTTTTTTTTTCCTCCAAATATTTTCATTTTTTCATTATTTCATGCTTTATTCTTGTTCTTTTTTCCTAGTCTTCACCTTCACCTGTCCCTAAGTCTGTTGGACCATTGGGGCACCACACAAGATCTGTCAACTGTCTTTCTCCATTCCTCTCTGTTTTGTATAGACCTGTTTTAATGGCATTTTTTTTACAATAGTTATCAGGTCATCTTGGGGTCCAATCACTGTATTAACCCTGTCTTTAATCTTTTGGTTTGTGATGTGGTCTTTAAATGTGATAGCTAGGATCTTTCTGTAATAGCATCTCAATTCCAGGATCCTCCACTCTTGCTCTGCAGTCAGCCTGCAAGCAAATAAGAATGTTGCCATGGCCTGGCAGCGCATCAGTCTGATTTTGGTGCCGAGGGCTACGCCTTTGTCTTTCGATATGTTTTGAGTTTTGCAAGTGCTGCTGTGAACTTTCCAATATGGTCCAGTAGTTCAGGTTTGGTTCCCTCATCTGAGAAGGCAGCAGCTAGGTATTTAAAACTACTGACAGCTTTTCACCTCCAATGCTCCTACTGTACTGAGTTTATAAGACTCAGAGACTTTAAAAAGTCAAATGCTCGTACACATGATCATGTTCTTTGCTTTCTTGTTTACTAAGAGACTGAACACCTTTGCTTTGAGATATTTCATCATAACCTATAATGTCACTTCATATGTATAGTCTAGATGAGTATCACATGAAATAGACATAATGAGTCTGACCTTTTGCAATTGCAAATGACAAAGGTGAGATTGTCTTAATGTTTCTTTTACGCACAGGAAAATGACTTTAGTGTATAATAGCTTTTTCCGCAAGACATTGCAGAAAACAGTTTCTTTGTCACGTTTCCTAGTTTCTTTGACTTATTTTACCAGCACTTGTGTCTGAATATCTTTGTTATATCATCTGCTATAGGGTTAGTAGTAATGTTATTGTTCGCCAGGCTGAACACTTCAGTACAGTCATTAACTATCCATCAAGCATTAGTGTCGAAGCAATCGCATGCCTGGAACAAGTCCCAATAGACCTCTAACTAGCTGACCCTCCCCGGCTAAATAAAGTAACAGCAGCAATATCTAACCTCTCAATGGGTAAGGCACCGGGGCTAGACTCCATCCCTACTGAAATATACTCACTTGGCAGCTCAGAGCTTACTACTAAACTAACAGAAATCTACCAGATAATGTGGGAAGAAAAGAAACTACCACAAGAGTTCAAAGACGCCTCCATCATCCACCTCTACAAGAGAAAGGGAAATAGGCAGTCATGTGATAACCATAGTAGCATATCCCTCCTATGCATTGCTGGCAAGATTCTGGCTAGGGTGCTACTAAACAGATTACAACACCACCTAGAAACTGGCCTACTTCCGGAGTGTCAATGCAGCTTCAGGCAGGGTAGAGGCATGGTTGGCATGATCTTTGCAGTCCGCCAACTCCAAGAGAAATGTAGAGAGCAAAATTCAAATCTCTAAACTGCTTTCATAGACCTGACTAAAGCTTTTGACAATGTCAAATCATGTCCAAATTCGGCTGCCCGGATCAATTCATTACAATGGTGCGCCAATTCCATGATAATATGCAAGCAAGAGTCCAAGACATTGGAGACTACTCCAAGCCTTTTCCTGTCTCAAATGGCGTGAAGCAGGGCTGTGTGCTGGCTCCAACACTCTTCAGCATTATGTTCACTGACATGCTGAAAGATGCCTTTCAGAGAGAAAGCATTGGAGTTGGCATACGGTTTGCAGCGATGCAAGCTTATTTAATGCTCAGAGGCTCAAGGCAAGGACCAAGGTAAACTTTGACTGCATCAGAGACCTGCTATTCGTAGATGACTGTGCCCTAAACGCTGCAAACAAAGACCTTCAAAAGAGCCTGTCACTCTTTGCTAATGCCTGCACAAATTTTGGACTCACCATTAATGTAAAAAAAAAGACAAGTGCTGCATCAACCTCCTCCAATAAAAACTGTCACAGAACCAGACATTCTCATAGATGGCCAGAAATTAGTAAATGTTAAAAAATTTGTTTATCTGGGAAGATGATGAGGTTGACTTTCCGTATTGCTCGTGCCAGTGTTGCTTTTGGCAGAATTCAAGAACAAGTGTGGCAACGGAGAGGACTGAGTTTATCCACAAAACTGAAAGTCTATAGTGCTGTAGTTCTACCGTCACTCCTAAATGCATCAGAGTCTTGGACCCTATACTCCAACCACACCAAAAAGCTAAACTCCTTCCATTTACGCATTGGTCTGACCACATATCAGACACAGACATTTTAAAGCTGTCCAACATGCACAGTATTAATGCAACAGTAAAATGGTCCCAACTCCGGTTGGCGGGACATGTCCGCATGCCAGACAATCGCCTTTCCAAGTGACTTCTGTATGGAGATTTGTGTGCAGGAAAGCGCTCCCAAGGCGGCCAATACAAGCGCTACAAAGACACTCTCAAGAGCTCCTTCAAGGAATGCGGCATCGACATTCATGGCTGGGAAGCACTAGCTCTAGATCGCTCCTCATGGGAAGAAGCTGTGAGTCTTGGAGTCTCAAGATTTGAAGCAAGAAGAGTGGCCAGTGCGATAGAGCGCCGAACCAACAGAAAGCAGAGAGAAGAAGCAAGCCCATCTGCAACTGGCAAAACTCACCCATGTCACATATGCAGCTGTCTTTTTAAAGCGAGTCCTTAAGAAATAAGAAATGTGCTCATCTTTGAACACGAAGGAGGAGCTATTTATTGTTTTTTTTTTAATTTAAAAATGGTAGTCTTAATTTTTTAGGAAATTCTTTTGTCAGTATTCTCATTAAGTTTGTCCAAGAATTCTAAATCAGACATTAATTCTTGGAAGCTTTGGGTGCATTTCTAAGCTTCAGAATCTTATTCTTCTTGGGTCTACATTGTACCATTTCTCATAGTTTGAATATTGCAGATAAAATATTAAACTAAAAGTGGAAGGCTAGGGCAAAATAGAAGTGTGATAGACATTCCCTGTAAGTTTTTCATCCTGTTTAGAAAGACTTATTCTTTTAATGCAAAAAAATGTCAATAGAATGATGGAACTTTACTCTGGAGAAATTTTCCTGCTTTAACCCAATGCCTTGGCTAATAAGAATTATTGTTCCAGTTGGTTATGCTACTGGGTGGGTCTATCTGTCAACCTCAGTCTGAGACTAATAAAAGGGACTAAAGTCAGTCAAGTAACCAGATTACTCAGATCATTGATAAATTAGACTAAGCAATCAATGGCATAATTAGCACTAGCCTAAGTCAATAGAGACAGACTAGTGAGTGTGTAAATGCTACTAAATTTCTAAAGTTATCAATAATTTTGGCTATGCAGGCTCAAACAAATCTGTTGGATCAGTCAATCAACCAGGTGATCAAACTAAATCTAGAAAATCTAAGGGAAATACAAAGAATGTTGCAGGAGTCTTTGGTAAAATTAAATGTGTTGTTAAATGTGACTATTTAAGTGAGATTGAAATATTAACAGTAAATTTGTGTATGGTTAAAACATAAAAATTTGTGTTTTTAACAAAATATTTTTACTGAACATTAGGTCAACTAGATTATTTGTTATGCAATAATGACATAAAGAACAAAAGATAATAACACACTTGTTTATTTTTTAATAAATGTTTTTAAGATGCTTTAGTTGTAAATATAATATGAGGTTAATAACCTAATAACTAAAGAAAATATTTAAAGAATGTAAATATTGATCCCTATTCCCTTAAAGTTCATTTTTCGAAATGATGAAACTTAACATTTTATACTTCATAATATTTTTTTTTTCTAGATGTCCAATAATGAAAAAAACAACAACAACATTACTTTAGAAAAACCAAATCATAAAAATAAATCAATTTGTTTTTCAATCAAGATAACATCAGTGCTGGTCTAAAGGGAAGTTTACCTAAACTTGGAGGTAAATCAGGAAACCAAGGAAGCCCAAAGGGATCTAAAGAAGGATCTAAAAAAGGTAACTCTTTTGTTTGTTTTTAGTATATAAAATAATTTGAGTTTTGGTATAACATTGTTATGATTTATATTGTCTTTTCTGGTTAATCAGACCACATATTGATGGTCTTAGTAATAGTAAGTGGTTAGTAGTATTATAAAAACTTTCCCTTATTACAAAAAGTATTTTGCTACTTTTTTTTACCTTTTTTTGTATGACAAATGAAAGCAATATTACAGACTTTACATTTTTTTTTTTTACTTTTCTTCATTTCAAAAGTATACTAACAAAATCCTGGAACTGAGATACAACACAATACATACATTTCCTTTCAGTAGATGTGAAACACTCCAAAAGAATACATGTAAAAGTCTGAAATAAACATTGATTGCTACTAAGTGGGCAGTTTAGTTTTACCTCATCCTATGTCCTTTGAACCTTTTTAACTGGATTTTAATCCAATGGAAATAAAAAAGGTTCTGTAATCAAGTAGGAAATATAATAGTGTTACTATGTTTTAAAGTTATCAATTTCTTTATAAAGGCTCAAACAAATCTGTTGGATC
>JADKLZ010000104.1:7016301-7039246 GCA_021533235.1 Biomphalaria straminea
CTTTGTGCTGGACACACAACACTCTCATACTTTGTGCTGGACACACAGCACTCTCATTCTCTCATAAAGAAGTAAAACTGGTGGTTGCCAATATCTGCTCCGGATCTTTAGTTCCAAAAATAGAGAACTTAATTTTATTTCTTTACCAGAGTAATTATATTTTGCTATTGACTAAATACTCTGCATTACAGGGCTAGTAAGATAATGTAATTTCTTATTTATGTCTATATGTTTCTATCTACTGACATACCTTTGTCTATGTTTTAGGTTTCTGTGGTCAGTGCTCGGCTTGGGGTGATCCTCACTTCACTACTTTCTGTAGAACAACATACAGCTTCATGGGCAAATGCAAGTTAGTGGACATTATGTCTTTCTCATTATTTCTGTTTCGGAACATCTCATTATTACTACACTTGTCTCAATATTAGACACATGCTGAACATCTTGGTTATCAGAGTGTTTCAATTATGAATGTTAATTAAATGATATGTTATTTTGTTTTCACATCATGACTTTAAGTTTAAAAAAACAACATTAAGTAAAGATATTATTACTGTATTTAACCATATACCTCAACGTACAACATGATTTGTGATGCTATTAGTTGTTACAGCCTATTGAGTTTAGGGAAATAATAATTGTGACAGTCTCATTTACACCTAAGGGAGAGAATAATTGTGATTGTCTTCAAAGTTTTGAAAAAGACCTTAAATTAATAAGATATTATATATTCCTTATCTAAAGACAAACTTCTTTTCTTACCAAGTATCAAGATAATATAAATAAAAAAAATTCAGACAGTTAAAATATGAAATTAGAATGTATATTGTAATTTAGCAAGTTTTTTCAAAATGGACTGTAATTTACTGTCAATGAGTCATTACTTTTTATGTAAAATGTTCTAAAATCAATGGAAATGTTTCTGATTTCATACGCAATGTAGTGTGTGTACAAACAGCTCATAGAATTGAATATGATCATAAAACTTGTTTTGCAGACTTAAATGCGATCATAAAATTTGCTCTGCAGACTTAAACATGATATAAAACTTGTTCTGCAGACTTTAATATGATCATAAAACTTGTTCTGCAGACTTTAGTATGATCATAAAACTTTTTCTGCAGACTTTAATAAAACCTGGTCTACAGACTTAAATGCCATCATGTAACCTGCTCTGCAGACTTAAATGTGATTATGCGGGCCACCATAATATTTAAAAAACAAAAAAAAATCATTTGAACTTATAAATATAAAAAGTTCCTTTAAAGTTCCTTTATGTTTCTCATCCCTTTAGATACGTGTGGGTTCGTCCGAGAAAAGATTACAATGGCAACTCCCCAAAATATCAAGTAGCCACACAGCACAAAAGCTGTGGTGAGAAAGTAGGAGCCACCTGTATTGATATTGTTTACATTACTATTGAGAACTGCCCAGTCATTAAGAGTGGAACTGAAGTCAAAGAAAACTTTGAGATCACATTTAAAGTTGGAGATTCAAAGTTCACGGTAAAGACCAAATAGGATATAGTATTGTTACATCACTTACATATGTTCTTGAAATAGCTTTTCTTGGTTTAAAAAGATTGTATTTTCTGGGTTTATTAAGCAGACTATAAAATTCCTAGAGAAAATTGTTTTCCATCAAATGCTCTTGTTTAAAAAATAATAAATGCTTTAAACTAGATGTTATTGCCATCTGCAGTGTTTAATTAGCAGTGCTATTGTTGTTGTTTTTTTTGTGGGTGTACCTATCCATCATTAGTAAAATTGGTGATGTAGAAAAATAGTCATAATTGTAGATGTCTTGCCTCACAAAAAGAGATTACTTTCCTTTCAAGACAGAGTGAACACAGTTCACTTTGAGTCTGTCTTGACTAATTAAATTAAAAATATTTTCTTTTTCTGTAATTTTTTGTTTTCAAATTAAAAGAGTAACTCCAGGGTAGATTTTTTCAATGTTTGTAGTCATAATTTAGTTTCTGTGTGTGTTTCTGACAATTTGGGGGGCATTGTTAACTTTCTGTCTAATTTTGTTGTTATTTTATTTTGTTTTGATTGTTGATTGTAATTTTCTGTCTTTCGTAAATATTTTAAATAGACTTCATCTATCTCATTCCTATGGTTGTTGAAATATCCTTTACAAAATAGATCATTTTAAGTTGATTGTAAAATGAACAAAAAACAACTTTTGTTAAATTGCATAAATAATGTGATGGAGCAAAAAAAAGGCTCAGATGGTACACTGATAAAGGGATTGCCTTGCAACTGAAGTTATTGAGATTATCTCATGAGTAAATACAACTCTTTATTTCCACTTAGTATCAGTTGTGAAAAATTAGATAAGTTTGTTTGTTGGTTGGCTTATTCCATAGAACTCATCTTTTGATGTTGGATTTAAGTGATTTTATCCATATTCCAAAAAAAGAAGAATCTAAATTATATTTTAAAACATTTTGATGATAAACTTTTGTCTGAAGTTTGGATATTTTAGTTTCATAGTTTTACTGAATCCCTACTGAAAAAATGATTTATTTACTATTGCAAAAAAAAATATGTGAAGATTATTATTTGGTAAAGAATGGGGGTGCGGTGGTCAAATGGTTAAGCGCTTGGCTTCCAAACCTGAGGTCCTGGGTTTGAATCCCGGTGAAGACTGGGATTTTGAATTTCTGGATTTTTAGGACACCCCTGGGTCCACCCTACTCTATTGGGTACCTGACTTAAGTTGGGGAAAGTAAAGGCGGTTGGTCATTGTGCTGGCCACATAACACCCTACTCCTTAACCGCTGGCCAAAGAAACAGATTACCTTAACATCCTCTGCCCCATAGATCGCAAGGTCTGAAGGGAATACTTTACTTTATTTGGTAAAGAATGGTAATTATGGCCAGCACAACAATCTATGCATTCTATTTTTCTTTCATGTGTCATATACTGTTAGAGTGGATAGAGCTCTAAAAGTCTTAGTAAAACTAGCACCCTGATTTAAATCCACAACTTATAAGGCAAAGAATATCTCATTCAACCACCTCATATATTAATATATATTTATTATTACTGAAAAATTAAGCAGAAGCAATTTAGAATACAGTTAGAGATGTTCTAATGCATGTGTTTGATCAGATCAATGGAAAAACCATAGACCAGACAGACTATACAACAGGATGTGGAATACGCACTGTGGTCAAGTCTGGCTACTTCCTGTTTATTTCATCCTACATATCTTTGAAAGCTGAAGTTTCAGGCAGCAAACTTGCTGTTGATGTGCCAGGTATGTCATTGAACTTTTTGTTTGTCTAAATATTAGATCTTTTTTTTTTGTTCTTTTTTACTCAACCATTATTTACTTTGATAGTTACAAATAATAGGAAGGCTTTATGTTCAAATCTTGATATTTAAATGTAAAGTTTGATTCTTGACAGCTAGCCAGAATAAAGTTTGATTCTTGACAGCCAAAATATTAGATACCAATGTCAGAGGCGTCACTAGGGTGGGTGTCACCCGGTGCGGTAAAATCAGGGTGTCACACCCCCCCCCAGCGTTCCACTTTTTCTTCAAATAAAAAACTATCGTTGTTCAGTTGTTGTTTTTTCTTGCGCAATAATACAGTTCGTTGATTGCTGCTCCACAAAGTTTAAATGAGTATCGATTATGTTTTTTTCTCTTACATATTATCGTTAATCATTACATATTAACATCTACGATTTTTTAAATAGAAAGAAATTAAAAACCAACTGAGCATGCTTTCCTAAGTAAACATTAAACAGCTCTTAATGGAAACTTTTGAATATTATAATCACATATAGTGGTAGTTTCATGAGGACAACTAATGAAAAATGCAACTTAATGATAGGTACAAAAATTTTTAAAGAATTTTTTTTAACATATAAAAGTTTACAATAACTTTAGAAAATAAATATTTAAATTTCCTTTTCAGGATTTCAAATTAGAAAACTTATAAAAAAACAACAACTTTAAACTCAATATATCTTGCTACTTCGTTTTCAATGGACAGAGCTGCTTGATTTGATTTCAAAAAATAGTTGTTAATTAATGTTGTTAAATGAGAGAACGTTGTTAATTGATGTTTTAATAAGAGACCGATATTAGTTAATGTTTGAATGAGAGAACGTTGTTAGTTGATGTTTTAATGAGAGAACGTTGTTAGTTGATGTTTTAATGAGAGAACGTTGTTAGTTAATGTTTTAATCAGAGAACGTTGTTAGTTAAATTTAGTTTTGCAACTTAAAGCTTCTTTTCACATGACGCCTTGTAAACATGCATTTAATTCAAAGGCTGGTAGAGATTCGTTGCCGTATTTCAAAACTTTGCCGCATTCTAGTATTCTAGTTTTAGTATGTCTGTTCACATATCTTGCCCTCAGGCCCAGTATAAAAGAGATGTACTCTGTATTAACTTCTTGCTCTCTATTTGAATAGTAAATCTTAAGAATACTTTCCTGATATTTTATATTGTTAAAACGTATTTTTCTTTTGCATTAACATGCTAGTTTGATTTGAGAAAAGTTATCTTAATAACATTTTGAGCTAACTTTTCACATATTTCGTAGAGTAAATATTTAAGTGTTCGAGCTTAGCAACCACTTTGAAAATAATTAACACTTTAATTTCAAGGTACTTTTATGTTTAGTTTACTTTTTTGAGTACATCTGCCAATAAGAAAGTCAAGCAATGAAAGTTATACATGTATTCACAGACAGCTTGCAATCATAGTTGTGCTGCGCCTCTAGTATTTGTATTTTCAGAGAGACGGCAAAGATTTTCGCCGTCATAAAATCGTTCTTTCATGGATCTAACAGCAACACCATGTGCACACCAGCGAGATGTTCATATGATACGCTGTCATTATTTATATTATCCTATCTATTAGTATTAGCGGCAAAGAAAGAAAAACCTTTTTCTAGAGAACCAAGAAAGTATAATTAGAAAATATTTTCCGATTAAGAATTTGGACCACATAGCTTAAGTAAACGGTGTACACATCTATTCAAGTTTCTTTTCTGTTCTTCGTTTATTACTGCCTGCACCTCTTCATGAATCCTTGACATTGTAGCTGCATTACCATGTCCCTGAGCTCATCATATCGATACGTTAAGCCCATCTCTTTTCAGTCGTTTTAAATTATCAGAACTGATACACCAGATTTGGCCCACATTAAGAGGAATATCCTATATTTCTGTCATTTCAACATTACCATTGCTACTGTTAATATATCTTACAACTTCAGAGATCTATGTTAGGTCTTATCTTACACGTCCACTATTTATCGGAGAAAAAATCTTGCTATTGATTTTTTTCCCATTTAGAATAATTTTATTCAACAATTTCTAAGCTTTATGATTTTGCTTCTGTCACATTTTAAAGTTGGTATTTATTATTTTTTTTAAAGTGCCTTTTTACACTTGGGTGTCACCCCCTATCGGGTGTCACCCGGTGCGGACCGCACCCCCCGCACCTGCCTAGTGACGCCTCTGACCAATGTAATGCAGTGTAAATTTGTAAGATGTATTTCTATAAATAAGTAAAGTTGAAATGTTTGTAAATCCTTCATTTATAGATAACATTCTTGTCTTATCTTATAAATCACAGATGTTTCAAAAGAGAAGATAATTATGTCAAAATTATGTATTTACAGCTTGATTGCTCACACTCACTGAAGCTTCTCTAGTGTATTTATGTCATACTCTTGTCATATAAACAGATTGAGAGTTGCACAGTTAGATAGAGCCATAATTTGTCTCACATAGGCCTAACAGTTGTCTGTGTCTGCTCTGTTTAAATTTTTTGGTGAAGTTTTGTTATGCAAGGAAAGGGGTAGAACTAGCTGTGGCATGTGACCCTTGACTACTGAGGAAGCAATTGCTTACTGGTGAAATACTTTAGATCAGAAAGATGTATTTTTTAGACTAGATGTTAATTCACTTGGTAGTGCATTGCTGCTAGGCAGTGTTGCCATTTCCAGGGTCATGGGCTTGGGCCATGGTGGGTGCAGTCCTTTATTTTCGTCACATTTGATTCGATATTTTCTCTGATTTAAAAAATTTGGTCCCTGGTGCTGCCTTTAATCTATGTGTAAAGCATGACATCTGGCTAGCACTATGACCAACCTAAGTTACATTATCCAACTTATGAGCATTGTAAAAAATCCCTAAAGTTGAAAAATCCTTGTCTTCAGAGAGATTTAAACTTGCCACCTGTTGTTCTGAAGCCATGTGGTTTACCACTCAGCAACCTGGCCCCTGCTGGCCACATGGCACCTTTGTTTACTGTTGGCCATAGAAACAGATCAAAAGATCTGAATAGGGTACGTCTAAAAATATATAGGTCAAAGTTATTTTTGCAATTTCCCCCTAACCTTGGGACTTTGAAGACAATGCTTTATAATTATAATCCAAAAATTATTATAAAGCATTTTTTATGACATGTTATCTCTAGATTCTTTAGAAACAAATTATTTACATGTATTAAACAGGGCTTATCTTTTTTTAACATGTGTAAAATATTATGAAGCATAAAGAAAATTAGCTGTTATCTGTGTTTCACTACTAGGAATATAATTATAATAATAATCTTTACTGTCCGTAATGAAATTTGCGTTCACCAAACAAAACATTATAACTATATAAAAAAATGTACATTCACGCGAGATTCCCTCATAATTTAAGTGTGATAAGTTTATATCAGATTGTTTCTTTCAATGATTTGATTACCTGTTGAACAAAAGAGTGTTTTTGTCTGTTTGTCTTTGGTATCTTTTGTCATTGTAAAATCACAAAATCCTGACCCAAAGGGTGTTTTTGTTTCTAGAATCTTTTTAGCTTTTTTATGGATGTTTGTCTCAAAAAGCTCTCCAAATGGAGTTTGTTTTTTGCCAATGACTTTATCAGCAGCATTTAGGAATATACCATACTATCTAGTACATTGAAAAAGTTGGTGGATGTTTTTTGATCTTCCAGTGATAAGATCCCCATTATAACACTTCCTCCCTCCAAAACACTCTTTTTAACTCTTCAAGTTTTGTATTCGGTAGATCAGTGATGCCCATGCTAATTCGACCGGCGGGCCATTTTTGCTTCCGACACTCGTGTCGCAGGCCACATGGCCGAAATTTGCCGAAAAGGTACAAAAAACGTAATAAAATTGACCTGAAACAATTTTATTAGAAATCTGTGCCTCTCTTAATGGGATATTTGATATTGATCTTTGTTTTACGCGTCAGAAAATGTCAATTATCATTGTTGCTATTTTACCACCGACTTTTTATCTTGTCTGACTTTGGTAAATATTAGCATCGATCCTACAATTTCTAGACGTAGATTCACAATCTTCTATTCGCGACTCAAAGGAAGAATGGCGTCATTTTTGTTTTAAAATCCATGTATTTGTTATTGTTTTTTTTTAAAGAAGCCACACTTTCTTTACGAATCAAATAATTTGGATTATTATCATGTGCCACACAAAGTAAAGATACGTTCACTGTTCCTGTTAGATTGTACACTCCACTTTAGAGTCCACTTTGGTTTCTTCGGCTTTCCCATTTCCTAAACGTACAAATGTTAAGTGTCATTGTACCAATCCAACAAAGAAAAGTGAGGACCTAACATAGGTAAAGATAAATTTTTCAATCTTCTTTTTTTTTGGAGTGACTAGATTTTCTGCCCTTTGTGCCGACGGATCGACGGGCCGGATGGAACTACGTCATCTGGCCATAGTTTGGGCATCACTGCAGTATATTCTTAGAGAAAAAAAGAGGGAGACAGAGAGATAATTATTGTTGTTGTCCTTCTTTAGTCATAGAGCAACTATTGTTCATCTCAAACACTTTTTCATGTGGCTGTGGAGCCCTATTTTGGAGAGACACTCCCGTCCACAAATATCCCAGTTTAAGGTGACTTTCACTTTGATGGTAGAGGAGCTGGCAGTTTTTTTTGCATGGTACACTTTTCTTTCAGAGCTGAGGTCAATGTTTTTTTCAGTGTCCATAGCTTTCTTGGTCACCGTCTCTTACTCCATCTAGTGCTGTCTAAGGCTATGTCTTCCCAATGGTTAGTATCGATGTTCACTTATTTGAGGTCTCGTTTTATTACATCCAATAACAGAGGTTACCATTGACAGAAGGGGCAAAGGCGATTATGATTACTTAGTTAGGATCAATTTTAAACAAGGGAGTCAAGCGTTCCTATGGCATCATATGGCACTACAAAAGGAACTCAGATTTCAGTGATTTGGGAAACATATAATAAAATCTTTTCATTATGGCTGAGAATCTTTTCATTAAGGTTGAGAGTCTTTCACCATTTTTTTAATCAGTAATAGCCTTAATTGTAACTCTTTTTCAATTTAAAATTAAAGCTGTTACAGAAAACTAATTATAACACACATAAGGTCTTGGTGAGAACAACTTTATAAAAATGTAAAGTTACAGTCAGTTCTGACCTCTTCTGCACATGGTTATTTGAAGTGTCTGAGATTATGAAAATCACAAAGTTTTTTGGTATCATTTTGGGAAGGTGGTAATTCCCAGTTGTGTAAGAAAGATCAGAACTTAATTATCCATTTTATGATTACCTTACATTTTAATCAGATATTTTTCAGTTGTGTTACTGTCTAATTATGTAAACTTTGACACTTTTTTTATTCAGAGACCTCTAGAGGCTTTACTGAGGGTCTTTGTGGTAACTGTGGCAAATGTGATGCGAGACAGTTTCAACTTGCCAATGAGACTGTCATCTCTATACCTGGAAAGAGTGATGCTTGGGATGACAAGCTCATGACTCAGTTAGCTGACACTTGGATTCTCCCTAACCCACTGAATAATATTGAAGAGTAAGATCTAGATTTCCTAATGTATTCAAGCTTGATTGTATGTTAACTTGAAATCAATTTGTATTGACTATTGTCAACCAATCACTTTATGTGATATACTTTGATAGAGGTTGAAGTCACTACTAGTTCTTGTTACCTTATATATAAATATAACCTAAACTTTTAGAATATGGTATAATAATGGAGTTTATCAGCTTCCTTCACTTGTCTTTTAGTCTCTTGGACTGTTGGGGACACTGATTGTAATGAGGTCTTTAAGCAAACACAATCCTTAATGAATAAGTTGTTAATTCTTGGAATCTGTCACTACACAGATGTAAAAAGGCAACTCCTCCACCTGATGATTGTACAGATGATGTAAAAACACAACTTTCTAAAAACACTGAGTGTGGCTTCTTCACAGATTTGACTAGCCCATTGAGTGCATGCTTAGAATTTGTAAGTCTCCTATAATTCATAATCAAACTAATATGTGTTGAACAAAATATTTTTACTCAAAAAGTATTCAGATCTTTTTCTTTTTTTTTTTCCATAATTTAATATTTTTCTTTAAATTAATTAATTTTAAACTTTTTGATTTTACTTTTATGCAAACAAAATCGTTAATTAATAAGTTTAGTCAATCAATAACTTTCTCATTTCTTATTACTTAGACTTTTTTTTTTTTACTAAGTTATTGATTCTGGTTTAAGGCAACTCACTCTAGGAAAGTTCTCATTTGCATTGGTCTGAACATAAGGGATAAAAAAAAGTTTTTTAAAATAATTTTTTGTTAGTATTTTATTTATGTTTTGCAAGTATTTGATATATACCTAAAACTTTGACTTTTCCTTTGCTAGCTGAAAGTAGATCGTGCATACCTGCAAGGGACGTGCATCTACGACAGTTGTCATGGAAGCCCGAATGCCAAATGTTTAGCTGCCAAAGCACAGGCTGACCTTTGTGCCAGTAAAGGATTTAATGTGGGCAAATGGAGAAGTACTGGATTTTGCCGTGAGTAGATGACCAGACTATGCATTTTTTTAAATTTGTTTTAGCTGACAAGTTTGTGAGCAGTGGCATTGCTAAGAGGGGGGAGGGGGGGAGCTTTTGAAAATCCCCCGGGCCCCCGCTTAAAGGGGGCCCCCAAACAGGTGTCCGAAATTTGTTTGTAAATACTTAAATTAATATAGTTGATTGACAAATAGTGTCAAGCACCAGTATGTTTTAAAATATTTTTCCGAAAGAGAAAATTTAAAGTTAGTTTTACATTTTAAAATGCAAATCTTTAATAGATTTGTTGCCGATTTATTTTACTTTCAAAAGAGATCAAACGTGCTTGTAGCAAAAAAAAAAGAATATCACTCTCTTTGTTGCCACGAAAAGGGGCGTCCTTAGCAGTGCGCAGGGCCCTGTGCGTGTGTCATGTGCAGGGCCCCATAAGGATAAACTATATATACCGTACATCACCCTAACCGGCTAATCCGTCTCTAGCCCTGTAACAATAACAACACAGTATGTGTGCCTTAAGGCTGTGGGCCTTCCTTTTTGTTACAAAACTTAGAACATTGCGTAGCCATTGTTGGCTTACTATTGGCTGCGCTAAGTGCTAAGTGCTGTATTGTACTTGTTCTGCATAAAGAAAATTCTTTCAACTTAAAAAAAGTTTAAAAATTAATCCCATGGCCATAGCCTATTGGGAAAAAAAACAAATAGACGGAAGCAACCAATCCAAATATTTTATTTCGTATACGAAACATCGACATCCAATCGGATTGTATTAGGAAAAATGTGGTGATTAAGTTTGTGACAATATAATCTCCGATTGCGGGGGCCCCCCTCAAGCAAGGGACCTGGGTCGGCTGCCCCATTTGCCACTCCCTAAGGCCGCTATTGGCCACAAAAAAAAAACTGTATGATATACAGCGTATTCTTAATAATTATTATTCTTAATAATGCTAGAATTGCCCATTATTCGGGTTGACCAGGGTGGGACTACAAAACAGCGTGATGCATTTGTTAAACCTATGCCTGGATAGAGAATGCGTCTGTTAGGAATAAATTCAAAAGCAATATTTAATTATTCAACTTTTTTTTCAAAATTAACCCCAGAGATCCTTCCTTTTCAAGTTATTATCACATCCTTCCTATTAAAGTTCTTAAACTGATATCTACTAGGAACTTTAACAATTCGACCACTTCTGGTAGTCTTGACTGACACAACAGGTTCTCTAACAACAGGTTCTCTAGACATTGGTCTATAACTGTCTGTTTCGTTTGTTCTAACAGTTTACTGTTCATTGCCTTCATTGGTACCATAGTACCCAAAGATATCGTGATCGAAACCCTTGTTCAAAAAGCGTTGATTTCTTTTGTATGTTTTCCCATTGTTTGTTTATGACGTAAGATCTGGGTGAGGAATTTTTTTTTTTTACGAGAACTACTTTCTGCCATGTTTGAGCTAGACGAACTCTCACTTTCTCTCCGACAGAGTAATCTTTAGATAGTCTTGCTTTTGCATCGTATTTCACTTTGCTTTTCATCTATTGTTCGTTGAGTAACTGATCACCCAATCCAACGAAAAAGCAAAAGAAGGTAGTGAATACTATGGATTCCCTGTAATCAAAACAACCAGAAGAAAGAAAAGACTTTATGGGAAGTTGAGTACTAATGTAGGACTGTCAATAGAACTGCATTTCCAAGTGTTGCGACAGAAGTGCTGGACAGATTTTAAATGGGGATGAAGGACAGATTACACCGGCTGAAAAAAAATGGATACCTTTGGCTTTCTTCTTGAACCAAGACACCTGTTGGATGATGACACATTTATGACAAACTGTGTTACTTTTTCCTGTTTGTATGATGCAATAAATGGCAAATAGCTTGTTCAATGATGTCATTGATATACGAGCAGTTTTGATCAACAAACCAGTAATACGATCCACAATAGAGATATTGCGGAAACGGTCTTCATATGGTATGGCTCAAACCTTGCAACCTCCTCCAAATACCGCTAACTCAGGCCACTTCTATTTTGTCATTCTCAAAGCTCAAGTTCATCAAAAACTATCCCACGAGCACAGTGACGCAAGAAAGGCTTATCATGGCTTTAATGTCAGTGAAGTCACAAATACTAGAAAGCATGTAGATGTTTTTATAGATGTCTTTGCTGCACAGAATGCATGACTTGAAGGGATATGAATTGAGATTTGTCATTTGTGCATTATTTAGCTAATAAACAATGGTATTATTTATTAAAAGAGTCTTAATTATAATTTTATTTGTAAAGTTTACTGATATACTGAACCAATTTGATCTTGGGCTTATATATTTTTGCGTACATTATGTCATGTCATATGTCGAATGCCAAAATGCAAGGGGCCCCCAAAGAGGTCGATCCCCCCGGGCCCCCGAACCCCTAGCTACGCCCCTGTTTGTGAGCATGGTGGTTGAGTGGTAAAATACTTGGCTTCTTAAACAAGGGACTCTCAGGTTTCAATCCTGGTAAAGACTGTGATTTTGAATCTCTGAATTTTCAGGATGCCCCTGAGTCTACCCAGCTCTGACATTAGTTATGAAATAGTAAAGTTGGTTGGTCATTGTGCTGGCCACATGATATCCTCATTAACCATTGACCACAGTATCACAGATACATCATCTGCTCCATAGATTACAAAGTCTGAAAGGGATACTTTACTTTTTTTTAAGCTGACAAGTTATTTTTTAAATATACATACATCCTGTGAAAAATTTTTTTTAAAGTATGACTACATATTTACTCTAATGGTAAAATAATTACAGTTTTCTATAAATTTAAATTACTTTAGTCATTTATAAACAAAAATTAAAAGGTTTTAAAATGAAAAAACTTAAAGAATCTACCCTATTTTACATATAGATGTAAGTTCCATTTCAAAAATTGAAGCATCATCACTATATAACATTTGATATTCTATTTTACTTACAGCACTGGATTGTGGTAACAAAGTTTACAGTGAGAATGCTGCTTGCGAGCCTGTTTGTGGTAGGAGTGTAGTCGCTGGAGCAGCCTGTGTGGACACACCCGTTGAAGGCTGCGTCTGTCCTGGTGGTTTGATGAAACTTGGAGACAAATGCGTGACCGCAGATCAGTGTGGCTGCAAAGTTAACTTGGATGGCAACACCAATTCATGGAACATTGCTGTGAGTTCCATAAATAGATAAACACAGACTAAAAACGCAAAATACCTAGGTGTTATAATAAATGAAAAACTGTCATGGAATCCCCATATTGATGAAACTATAAAAAAATCAAACAAAGCATTAGGGTTTATTAAAAGAAATTTCTATAAATCAAATAAGAACATAAAACTAAAATGCTATTTAACCTTGGTTAGGCCAATAATAGAATATGCATCCTCTGTTTGGGACCCCTCAACTCAAGAAAACATTAAGAAACTAGAACAGACACAAAATAGAGCAGTGAGATTCATAACAAACGAATATTCACATTTCACTAGAGTAACACCTTTAGTAAAATCACTTAATTTAGAAAGCCTTCAGGATAGAAGACTTAAGAGTAAAGTAGCAATTATACACAAAACACTGAACCATAATCTCCAAATACAAAAACAAAACTTAATAAAATACTCAGAAAGACACAAAGATAAAGGCACATTCCTCGTCCCATATGCTAGGACAAATCTGTACAAATGCTCTTTCTTCCCTAGTGCCATTAGAGCATGGAATGGTTTGCCTGAGCTAGCCAGGAAAACCAGTGACTTTAAGTCACTGGTAAATATGCATGACTGAATGCATGACGCGTAGGACGTAATCATCTTCTTTTTTGGAGTAATGTCTGTATTATATAAGATAAGATAAAATAAGATAAATAATTAGATCCCAAAGTCAGTGAAACATAAGGAAATAGATAGAATCCAGACAATGGGGTTTTTCTGAATCTCTGACCTTCTTTTGAAAAAGTCATGCGGTTGTGTTAGAGGCCATGTTATTGGTAATACTTTTCTACTGCAAATGTCATTAGATATTCACCTTTTTTAACATGTTAAGTTAACTGAATAAATTTATGAATAGCTCAATTATTTTAGCCATTTTAATCAAGGAACAACAGCTGCAAAAAATTTGTTTTTCTGCTCTAGTATGACTCAATTTTTCTCCACTATCCAACCATTGAGATATAGGCATTATAGGCCTACTAGCCTCTGTCCTGAATACTAGGATATTGTGATGCAACAAATGATATGTGTATTTGGTCTCAACCCTGTTAATCCATCTGATTGTTAGGTTCTATCCGTCAAATGTTTCACTGTTTAAGTTGAAGCTATAAAAAGATATCTAGATTCTCCTGTTATTAACAAATTATAGTTTGGTGCTAATTAATTAATCAAAACCACTAATTATTGTCCTAAAATGCTTCAGATTCTCCTTTAAGTCACATGCAAAATTTGTGACTGTACTGTTATAACCTTGCCATGCTCACCCCCATCCAAGGTGCGCACGATTAGTGACAAGACTAAGTCGGATGTTGACATGAGAAGAGAGAACGATTTCTGCCAAGTTGAGAGCTAATGAAGATGCTGTGCTCATGGCAGTTGTTGTTACATGTATTTATGATGTCCTGTAAATAAACATCTGTTTCTCGTAGAGTTGCATTACTTCAATTATTACAGTACTTTTCTCATTAGAATTTCTTTCTTCATCTAATATACATCTGCTTGTGGAAAAATTGTCTCCGAGATGTATAATACCACAGAGGCCATGGGATGCTTTAAGAGAGCTTGCATTTACTAAACAAAAATTGTCTGTATATAATTTAAGTAGATTAGTTCTAGTAAATGTTGATCAAACCTTGACTAGTGTGTAAAGATTTTTAACATACTGTTCTCTTCCAGCCTGGTCAAGAGTTTATTTTGCCTGGATGTAAAGAGAAGGTGACTTGCTATGTGAAGGAAGATGGAACCAGTGACTTGGTTCACTCACAATTCAACCTCCAACCTAACACTGTCTGTAACTCTGATATTCCACCCCGAGTAGAGTGTGCCCAAGGTTTTAGTAGACAAGGAACCAGTGACCAGTGTATACGTAAGTCGGCAAACCTTTTTTTTTCCTCAAAATTGTGAGTTTAATTTCATATCGCTATATAGACTAAACAATTTTAAACTCAATAACAGATTCAAGCTGAATTGTTTTTGAAGAATGCTTACAAGCAGAATGGGAACTTTCTCCTCCCCCCTCTTCACACAGGTCCTTAAAAGAAAATTGACCAGATTGTACTAAGAATGCTACAAGAGCATTGGGGTGGGAGGTGCACTTGCAAATTAAATATTTCTAGCCACTTGGCCATATTTTTAATTCTAATACAGATATTTGATAAACATTTACAGTGTCGTTGAACAAAATGTAACTTTCTGATGTAAATTTCTCATGTTATGTTCAATAAAACTGGGGTTTCTATGTATATTTTTGTGTGCAGATAAATTGTTTTCTCTAATAATGTATTGTTGTTTGTAATGCATAATTGTAAAGCAAATTCCTCACAGATAATAAAAATTATTATTATTATAATGTGATCACAGAAACTTTAGCCTCATAAAAAATAAATAAGCAGTGCACATAAAAGTAAAAGAACAACAAAAAAAAAAGTTTGCCTCAATTTATTTTTGCACTAATAACTCATTGATTTCAGGTGACCCAGTTGTATGTACTAAAGGTTTTGTTAAAGAAGGAGACAAGTGTGTGAAGCCTTCTAAACAAACTACTACATGGGTCAGGTCTGTTTCAGTCTGTAATGAACAAGATGGAACTCTCATCAATGTAGACAGTGATGGTGATGAAGCATCCTTAAGAAATATCTTACAAAACAATGGAATAAGTGAGTTAATACATCACAACAATAGCATTGTTTAATGAAAGGGACATTTTAAATTAGAATTTGAAGTTTTGGTGCTGAAAAAAAAAGATGTAATCATGACTTGTAATCATCTATTATACATGACTTGCAATGTTCATCTATTATACATGACTTTCAATGTTCATTATTTTTAACTTAAGACAAAAGTATTTTTTTTTAATAAAGATACTTTCTCCTTTGTTAAAAAAAAAGTTAATGCAAAAATAGATTGAATAAATTATAACTGTCAAACTAAATTTGTCACTTAGTAATATACTTTATTTCCAAACTTTTGCCATTAACTAGCTGCAGTGGATTTTTTATTTTATTTTAATGCAGAAGAAATTTTACATGTAAGAAAATATAAACATTTTGTATACATACAGTGTGTAACATAACCAGTAAAGTTTTTCAGCATCACTCAATGGAGGCCTGGCAAAAAAAAATGCTTTGAAATTATTCCCTGTATACTAACTTGGATTATAATGATGAGCATTTCAAATCTAAACTTTGAGAAAAACAAACAACATGAAATGTATTTTAAAAAATGTAAGGGTGTTCTAGAGTCCATCAAGCATTAATTCTCCCTTGATATCGGCTTAGCAAAGCCAAGTTTGTTACTCATACAATGATCATACAATGATCTCATTTTAGAGCATCCTGCTGAATCGTATCTGTTGTAATTTTTCTGGCAATACTGTTGAACTTTATTATAGATGGTTAACCGTGGGCCACTGAATCAGATGACCTTTACATCATCTGCCCCATAGACCACAAGGTCTGAAAGGGGAACTAACTTTATTATAGATGAGGCAATCTGTTTACAGGATGGCATTCAAATCAATATTGTAAACACTTTATTACCCAGTTATCAGAATAGTATTTCTCTACTGAGTTTCGGTCTAAAGCTTTTTTTTTTTATCATTATATATTGTGTTTTTATGATAGTCAAACTTGAAATCCTTCAATCATTTTTGTCAGTAATTATAATTGTTCTTTTGATGATTTGAAACACTTATATTCTTACTTTAACTTATATATTGAGCAAGGTGCAACTCTTTCACTATCTCCATTTCACAATTTTTGAGACACCCTCCCCTACAACTTTAATATGTGTATACAACTTTAATATGTGTATATAGTGAGGCCCAATCCATTATGATAGGGGAGGGGCTTTGCCTGATTGGTAAAGAATTTGGCTTCCATACCTATGAGTCTTAGATTTGAATCTCATTATAGACTGGAATTTTGACTTTCAGGATTTTTTGGAAGGCCAGCTCTAATGTTTAACTGTCATTGCGCTAGCCATAGAAACAGATAGATAGATATAGATAAGCAAAGTCTGGAAGGAGTATTTTACTTACTTTACTGACTGTACACTTAATATCATGTGGGTCTACTCTGTAGTCATTTAACAACATACTACAGCAAAACAAAATATTATTTTAGTAGTTGTTTCCTACAGTTATTTTATTATTTAATCTACATATTTATTTTGTAAAAAGTGAAAGTATTAAAGGTATGCAATGTTTTTTTAAAATATTAAGTTTTACCAACTATCTTGATTTCCTTCTTTAGAAGAAGCATTCATTGCCGGTCGTGTGAAAGCCTCACCAAACAATGATGGCTCAGTTAGGTTTGATGACATCTTGAAGCCAGAGGAAAAAGGCAAAATAGAGTGGTCTAACCATGACTGTAGTGGCCATGTTAAAAACAAGATCAGGCTATCTCCATCCATTAATCCTAGTGCGATCCCTGCTAGTGGCACCTCCCTTAGCATCAAAGTCACACTGAACAACAATAATAATTTGGTCTATGAGGCTGTTTCTCCAGACACTGTTGCAAATTTCATCTGCAAAGAACGTAAGTAACTAATAATCTACAATTGTTGATAAGCTGAATTAATGTCACAGTTCTTAATAAAAATATGCAAAATTTAGATTGTAAAAAGCTCTATATAACTAAATTTTAGTAAATCATTTTAATATTGCCTAATTTTTTACGATAATTTAAATCAATTTCTCAGCTATATTTTTTTTTTACATACGAAAAAAAAAAAGGTTTTGTTCTCAAGTTATAATAAATTTACTACTGATATTCCAATTAATTAGGTCCGGTTAATGATGATGATACTGAATGGACTCCATACTGTAACACAGACAGCAATATGAATGATGATGGAGACCTTGAGACACGAACTGCAATGTTGGAGGTGGGAATATTGACTCTAGAAAATATTTTCTTTTTGCAGATATTTTTGATTCAATATTGAAAGTTCAGTGCATAACTAAAATAAAAACATTAGATAATGACAAGTTGGTAAAATGTTAATGGAAGAATAGACAAAAAAATATCTTAAGCATGTAACAGGTCATAGAAGCTCTTTTTTTTTTAAAATAAAGACCTAGACCAATATTATCATTATGGATAAGTACAACTGGGATTAATGCTAAGTTGTATGGTGTGGATGGGTTGTTTTCTCATTCAGTCATAAACACTATGGTTCATCTTGTAGAACACTGGCACGGATGAATGTGAATTTGAATGTATAATCTACTAAAGTAGTTTCTATCAAGTTATCAGTAGAAATATAAATAAGAAGAGCTGTAACAAACACTTATTCATGTGACTGTGGAGACCTATTTTCTGTTCACATATATTGCAGGTAGCTTCTTCTTTGGTGGTAGAGGAACCAACCATTTTTTGTTTGGTACGCTTTTCTTCCAGAGCTGAGGCCCATGTTTTTTTCACTGTCCTCAGCTTTCTTGATTATTATCTTTCTCTACATAGTGTGGTCTAGGGCCATGTCTTCCCAGTAGTCAGTATCAATATTCACAGCTTTGAGGTCCCAATTGATTACATCCACTTAATGTAGGTGGGGATGAACAGTTTTTTTTGAGCCAGTTGCAAGTTACACATTTTTTTGGGGGGGATACGATTGTACTCTATCTGGAGGATGGTCATGTTTTCCATGCGCTGATATTGATGTATAAAAGAAGTGATGCACAACCAACCCCCGACATGTCATATCCAGCCTTTGGCATGGTGCTATCCATCCCCTTATAACAGAGTGGATTAAACAGTGTAAGCTTTTTTTCCGTAAATTTAATAGAATATTTCAGTTAGTGTACATCTCAACACAATACTGTTGATACACAATAATCCATTTCAATGTTAAATCTGTTCACAACTTTTCAAATAATAATAGTCTTAAATAATATACTGTCAAGACAATTAGTAAAGTAAGTTCCCCTTTCAGACCTTATAATCTATAGGGGACATGATATAAAGGTCATCTGTTTCTGTGACTTACAGTTAAAGAGGGTGTCATGTGGCCAGCGCAAAGACCAACTGCCTTTACTTTTCCCCAACTGTCAGGTACCCATTAAAGCTGGGTGGACTTGTAAAGGCACCAGAAGATCTTAAAATTAAAAATCCCAGTCTTCACCAAGATTCAAACCCCGGACCCCAAATCGGAAACCAAGCACTGCTCAGCCAATATGCCTCCTGCCTGAAGACAATTACTGATAAGAAAAGGGTTTTGTCTGCATAAGACATGATACAATTTGCTGGCTGTAACTGGGTCTAGATACACACATCTTCCTTAATGCATTATATTCATTTTTTTTTTGAAACTAAAAGACACTTAAGTTCTTGCTAACTCAATCTTTTTATCAAAACATTTATTTTTCACTTAAAACTAATTATTCTCTCTTCTTATAAAAAACATTCTTCATTTAGTTTTTTTCTTTGTTCTTAGAATCCAGATTGCAAGATATGTCCAAGGCCTATGGATGTTCGTTGCATAGCAAACTCACTTGCAACTAACAATGGACAAGTGGAAGGAAAATGTGAGTTCAATGCTGATGGTGAATACTACAAATGTAATGAAGGCAGCAACTGTATTGACAAAGCTGTTAGTGTCAAGTGTGTCAAAGGTAAACAATTTTGTTTTTACGGGACATAGTCATGTAGCCCAATGCTTTTATTGCATGAGTTTTAGCTCAGAAGAAGCATACATTAACAGAAATAGTTTTAATGTTAACATTATGCATGCTTTTGTGACATAATTTTTTTTACGATGCCAAAAATGTTAGTGTTTCTTATTTTTGCCTAGTTATTAGAAATAATTTTTTTTAAAGTGAGTTTTTCATTATTCTTTTTCCAGATGTTGATGAGTGCGCCACTGGGCGACATGATTGTCCAGCAAACTCTCAATGTATTAACACGATTGGTGGATATACATGCAAATGTAACCAGGACACTCCTCTCTTGGTCAATGGGCAATGCCAAGGTAGCTGATTTCTTTCATAAGGAATAAACTTATTCTAAAAATTGTATTAGTTTGGTATTCATATCTAAATTTCCAATAAGCTATTTCTAATCTAATTAAATGAGTTATATATTGGGTGTTATAGGTAATTGATGGCAGATATTGGTTATCGATATTTCTTTCAATTCTTAAAATCAATTAAACATAATTTCTGAAATAAAGAACTTTACATTAACCAAAACACAAATAAAAATGAAGAGATTTCATTCTAAATCAAATTAGATTTCCCTCACCCTCCCTTCACTGGCGGATCCAGGGGGAGGGGGCGGTAGGGGTGATCGCCCCCCCCCCCTCCCACTCTGCTGACCAGTCCAATTTATTTGTAGAAATTACAACTTGTTAATGGAATCAATTAAATATCTATATAATTAAAACTTGTAATTGATATTTTAACCAATCTGTATATTATGTCATTCTCCTGTTACCGGATCGGTTGGGGTGGGGTAGGGCGAATACATCTACTGCCCTTCCAACTTAAACACTTTGAGTGGGGGGGTCCTACTTTTAATTAGAAATCATAGTTTGTGAACAAACTTAGTTGAATTACAATATAATTTTTATGTTGCTACACTTCTGGTATATTAGCCAATTCAGTGAGGTAGGGGAGCCCTCTGAGTTGGGGGGGGAGTCATATTTTTATGGAGAAATCATAGTTTTTCAACAAAATTAGTTGAATATCTATGTAATTTAAGGTACATATTGATGTTTGATTTGTATATTATAATATGTCGCACACACTCTGATCTCAAATTTGATCTTTAGTAAATATAAAATGAAAAATGGTTGTACCAGGTTGGAGGTTCGATACATGCACTCGTTTTGTGCCCATCAGACAAACCAATATTTTTTTCTTTTTTGCATTTTAGTAAAGAGATTACAAAATTTAAATAATTGTCACTAGTATAATTTATATATGCTATAAAATAAAATCTTTCATCGAGTCGGCTCACCACCTATTCTGTAAATGCAATCATTAGCAGAAATTATAAAAGGAGCGAGGATTAACATTTCCACTCTACGGCCCTTTCCAGATGAAAAGATGACATTTTAAAACAGAAAATCAAACATAATTTATGTAATTGCATACGAGACAGAGTTATCATAGTTATTTTAAGTAAGACATTGTTTTGGAAAATTTAGAATTTTTAAGAAATTTTTCAATATAAGAGTAACAATTGAGATGAGTTCTGAACCTAAATATTATTTTTCTTATCATCTTTTTCCAACATTTACTCATACAGATAATTTTCTGGTGTATAAAAGAATTTGTGACAATAACTCACAATGTATACTGAAATCCTAAAAATGCAAACCATTTAGAGTAGAATCTAATTGGTTCACTTAATTTCTCCTCCCACTTCTGAAATGTTGAAATGTTACATAAGCAGTGTTTCTCAACCTTTGGCAAAATAAAAAAGACACAAAAAAAAAAACAGCCGTTTTGAGGCCTTACTCTTGACAGCTAGGGGGTCTGGGGGAGCGCTGCAAGCTCCCCCACTGAGGATCTGCTCATTATTCATCCTATTCAAAGTTACAAACATGCCCATTGAACAAAATATATCACTTACAAATGAGCTTTTTTTTTTAAATATTATTTTTGGATTACATTTTTTTCAGTGACAATCATAAAGTCTTAATCTAAATATGTTGGGTATCTTATCTTTTCAAGAACAAATTGGCTGTAGATGTCAGGAAAATGCATTTCTGCTTCGCCCCAATCCCCACTGAGGGAGTTTACAGCACTCCCCCAAACCCCACTAGCTTTCAAGAGAAAGGACTCAATATGGGCGTTTTTTTTTGTTTTTTTTTTTCGAATATTTTTTTTCCAGCGGCGATCCTCAAAGCTTTAATCTAAATATGTGGAGTATGTTATCTTTCAAGGAACAAATCAGTTGTATTTGCAATGTAGTAAGGGCCTATACATTATATTAGAATATTTTTTTCAAGTTAAACATTATTCAAAAGATTTTTTATTGAATAGGATGAATAATGAGCTGTAGATGTCAGGAGAATACGTTTCTGCTGTGAAGAATGCAAGAAAACGCATTTGTCCTTGGGGCTTCGATCCCCACTGAGGGAGCTTACAGCGCATCCCAAAACCCCACTAGCTGCCAATAGAAAGGCCTCAACATGGGTGTTTTTTTTTTAACACTGCTTTTTTTTAAACATTCCAATATATATAAATATATATATATATATATATATGCTGTAAGTGTTATGCTTAGGGTTAGAGTTTACTGGGGGTAGGGTTAGGGTTTGGAAAAAAATCGCCCCTCCACTCCAAAGTTCTGGATCTGCTAGTGCCTCCCTCTGCCACCAAATGTTTTATTTATTCTGAATAAGTTTGAGTCTCCAATCCAACTCTCATAAAGTTTTATCGCTATAAAATCATTTAAAGTTTCTTTTCCAAATTAATTCTATTAGTCCCTTTTTTTTTTCATGTATCTACAGATTACATCTCTGGTGTTTTGAATATTCCATGACTATCTTTAGATATACCTAACCCTTTAGATTTTTTAGATCATAAAACGTCAATTGATTTCTGTAAATAAAAATGCGAACATTTCTCACTATAAAAAACATTTCCACAATGTACTAATTGTAAGACAAAATTTCCTCATGGATAATAAAGATTTTTTTTTTTGACAAGATTTCCCTTAAGCCATTGATACCTGTACATGATCTCTTTAGACATTGATACCTGTTCTATGATCTCTTTAGCCATTGATACCTGTACCATGATCTCTTTAGACATTGATACCTGTACTATGATATCTTTAGCCATTGATACCTGTACTATGATCTCTTTAGCCATTGATACCTGTACTATGATCTCTTTAGCCATTGATACCTGTACTATGATCTCTTTAGACATTGATACCTGTACTATGATCTCTTTAG